>JAYDZK010000268.1:2558498-2582479 GCA_034509185.1 Euphonia xanthogaster
CCGCGGACCCGTCGGGCCTCCCAACCTTGAGCTGATCACTTTTAATAAAGGCATTGAAAGGAGAAAGATCTCCTGCCTCGTTTATTTCAAATATGTTGTGTAGTTACATTTTCAAATTGCAAAAATGATCACTTCTTGCTCTATGGAGCTGTAACCACCTTGGGGAAAGCACTTAGTAATCATAATGCACTTTATTGCTACATGATAGTTAATAAGCCTTAAAGTGGAAGCTGTAACATTACATTGGCCATCCTTAGAGGACCTGAAAAGGCAGCAGGATGCAATGTCCTCTGTTTTGTAACAAGGCCATCTTGCCTTTTGTTTCCAGGGGCCCTTGTTTGAGGTCACTAAGGTAAAGGCCTGTTTCCTTGCTGCCTCACCAAAGCAGCTTTCTGTCTTTAGGTACTTACAGTACCCTACAAGGCTTGATAAGTCAGTGACATACTTCTTGTAAACTCTAGTGATTTTCACCTTCAGATGAAAATTTATTTCAAAAATGCATCCTTGGGGTTTTTTTTGGATGTCTGCTGGATTTTATGTCTTTCTCGTTTGGTTATTTCTGTTTATGTTTGTAAAAATCTGTAATCTTAAATCATTGTATAAGCTGATTTGCCCTAAGGCCATTTCCAGTGTCAGAGACAGAAAATAGTAATAAGAATAAACAGTTTGTCTAGTTCTGAAATGACTAATGAAAATACCTGCATTTGTCATTATGCTCTAATGGACTCTTCCTCATAAGGTTATGTTACCAGGCTCTAATTCTCTTCTATTTTGATTTTGATGTAGATCTGATACTGTTCTTGTTTCCAGCTCTTTATTCTCAAGGGGCTGTTTCTGTAGAAGGCTTCAAGTATTCCAGCTTCTCAGCAATTGTCTGATAATGGATAATTTTGCTGCTCCTTTCCCAGCAGCATCATTAATGTATACATTGTTTACAGAGCCATGACAAGGCTGGTTGACAGCACCTCTTCCTGGGTAATTGTAAACAAATTTGTAAGCCTGTCTTGGCAGTGGGATTACTGCCAAGGATTTATTTAGTATATTGGCCTGCTTGTGGTGGTTTATGCTACCCTATTCATGGATAATATAAATTCTTATTCTTGTGTAGTCCATACGTTCACTGATGTCAATTTTAAAATGGCCATTTTGTGAGGAATTTGCCATTTTCCATTCAGGAAAACTGATTATGGGGAAAATCATGTTCCACAGAAGTCCCACTGAGCTGATGATTTCACCTATAAACTTTGGGAAGCGTCAGGGACCCCGAAGAACTATAGTACCTTGATGAATTTAGAAGAAAACCACCAAGATTTCCCCCCCTAACTGAGGTGTGTGTGTAGGGACTGCTCAGAGTGCAGGCAGCAAAGTAGGACCTTGCTGGAATGGAGCTGGGGTGGCTGCTTTTGGGAGGTGCTTTTTCTTTCAATAAGACTCTCTCCCCCCCCAATTTTAGCATATGCAGGTTACACATATTTTTGTAGCTTGACTTCTTCCTAAAAGTGAAAAGCACAATATAAAAGTGCCAGAAAACAAAATGAGCTTGACCTAAAAGGAAATGTTAACTCTGTTAGCAAAGACCCAGGCCAGTGCTAGGAGCTTTACTAAAAAGCAATGACCTAATGCAGGGCTGGCCTTTGAAAGTTTGTCCTACCAATTTGTGGTGTGACAGCGAAACCTAAAAATAGTTCCTGGCACTAAGAAAAAGTTGTGCTTTGATTTGAGGATTTGTTTTTCCCCCATGGAAAATTCATATATGCTGGAAACAAACAAATGTGGAATTCTACAGCTATCCAAGGAAATCACAGATACCTTTTGAGTAGAGATTTGTCAGCTGGACTTCAGTTTTCACCTTTTCAAGGAGCAGGAGTTCCTGGTAATACTCCCACTGTGCAGACTCTCATAATCCCATAGCCTTTAGGGCAGTGTTCAGGGTTTGGCTATCACCTGCAACATTATCCAACTTCACAATTATTTTATTTTTGCAATTTTTGTTAGTTGTTGATGTTTTGAATAAATTTTTAGTTGGCATTGTCTTGGTTTTGTATTTTGTTACAGGTCATTTGAAAGCTGAACTCAGAATATCACCCTGGCCTAGTATGGTACTTAGATGGATTATGGGCTTTATGTAGTTTATATTTCTATTCTCTGTTGAGGACATATTTGAGATATTTGACATATTGATATTATATTAATGCATGTTTAATAGCTCAAATGAAATGACAGCTGTGTTCTTGAAATAACTATTGCTGTTATTTTTTAAAGTCCAGGAAATGTTTATTGCCCCTCACACTTTTCCAGCAGAACCTTGTGAGGGCCTTGTGAAATTCTGTATAATTCTTTCTCTGCACTCTGAGAAGAGCAGGCAGTGAAAATAACTTCCCTTTCATTTTCCTCTTGGAGACAAAAGTTCTTCAGCCCCAGCTCAGGGCACTGAGCAGTCCTTGTGCTTCAGCCCAGTTTGAGCAGTAGCTCTTCTGTAAATGAGGGGAAAGTTCCTTGTCTATTTGATCCTTGTTGCTTCTGTTACTATTGTCAACAAGTCTGCCTTTTCCTAACATGAGTGTCTGGCTATATTGGGAACAGAATGAAGTTTTTAGCCATAACTAATGAGCTGCTTACAATTATTAGTGTCCTGAACCAGACTCAAAGGGTTCACTCAGATGAAAGGCTCCCATTATTATCCATTCATTATCTAGATCTCAATTTTATCATTTTTTTTTTCTTTAAACTGCACTACCTGTTTTTAACTTCCATTTGCTCACAGCAACATTTTAACACTCAGCATGATTAAAAAGAATTCTCAGTATAGTCTGGTTACCCTGATTTCTTCCTCTAGTGTGGTGGTAGAGGGTCTGGGGTTTAATATTAGATATCAGGCAAGAACTGCTTTAAAAGTACCACATTTATGTAGTGAGAAGAAGAAATGGGAAGAAATCCCTACCCAATGTTTTAATGTTTGGGTAGATACATTTTTGAATGTAAATTTCTTTCAAAAATCTTTGCAAAGCAGGGCTTGCAGAAATGCTGGGGCTCTTTGCTGTGGTCCCGTTCCTGTCGTAGCACGTTGGCAGGTCTGATGTGACATCAATTCTGCATGTAATAGATACATAGTTAAGCAGTTTATTTTAGGATCCAAAACTCTTCTAAGAATAGACTGGCTCTCCTTTCAACGGGAAAGGACAAGTAAACTAAAATGGAATAATAGGGAAGGAAAAATAGGAAAAATTGCACAGAGAAAAAAGCATTTAGGAGAAGAATTAAAGAGGGTTTTATTAGGGTTCAAGGCTGGGGTGAAGCATTTGGAGGGACCATTGCAGCTGAATTCTCTCAGCAGGCTGTGGTGTAATGGGATGGGCTGGAAGGCTGAGGTCTTAACAGTCTAGCCTACCAAAATAGACTTGTGTAGTTTTCCTATTAGCACTCCATAGGTTAAATTCGTCAGGAAGGGGGGGGAAAAAATAACCTTTAAATCTTCTACAGTAATTTTTTAGCTCTGTCAGAACGTTACCAGGTGGTTTGTTTGCCGTGCCCCAAAGCTGAGGTGCTGCTGTGTTTCCCCATGGATGTGTCAGTGGGATTGCTAAGCCATGGGTAAGGATGAGATTTGTTCTGGTGGTGTCATGTTTACACCACAGGTCTAATCATAGAAATTTGTAGGGGAAAAACTCAGCAAGTCAGTCACTGAGTTCACTTGCCAGAGCATAAATAACTGCAGCAGAATTCAAATTCAAATTAAGGTTGTTAAGTGTTGGTGTGTACTGTGTGTTGGGTGTGTTTGTCTGCAGTGTTCTGTGGAAGTTACAGATTCCCACAGAACACTGAGCCAGACATGTATGGGTATTAATACAACAGAACATTTAGTGACTAGAAACATTTAAAAATATTTTTATTCACCAAAAGGTCTCTACTAGTGTAACTTTGAGAAAGCAGATTTATTTTTATGTGTGTTAATTCATCTGCCCCAGTTGTTGCTCTGTAGGTTTTCTGTAATAACTTTCTTTTTTTTTTACTATTCATTCGAATTTTTTTGTGTTTCATTTTGCAGCTGGCATAGGTGCTGTCTAGATAACATTTTATATAGGGGAGTATCCAAAGGGAAATGGATTCTGGTGTTCCATTTATGTAGTGAACAGGACATCAACCTCCAGTGTGAAGCTGTGGTATCAATACATGACATTTTGCAAGACACTACTGTTTAAATTGTATGTGCTTTGAATATTTGAATTCTAAGTGATCACATCGCTGTTAATAGATATTTTTTTTTAATGCTAGCTTCTCCTACAAGTCTGTTGCTTGTCTTTCAAAAATAAGCAGTTTTAACAAGCCTATCATATCTGTTTATCCTGATATCATGTTGTCAGTGTTGAATCTTGATTTGACAATGTTTTTATAATCTATTGTCACTACATAAATTATCTGTAATGAAAATACAGATTTTTTTCTAGGATTCCATTTTTTTTTAAACTTTTTTTTCTGTTAATTTTTGGTGAGCTTTCTATAACTTAAACAATGTAATTTGAAGTAAAAATTTATCAGTCTGAGTTGCAAAATTTCACCAGAACACGACTTTACATCACCCAGCGTGGCAGGTATCAGCAGTTTAGAAAATCCTTTTCACAATGGACAAGGATGTGGGCAGATTTTCTTACTCTCTGCAGTATTTGTGGGGTCTGTTCATCTCCAGTTCAGAGTTGCTGTGCAACAGCTTTCTGCTGGAAAATGATTTTGAATAGTTCAGTGCTTTCATGGCTTATTGAGCTCTTGGGCTGAGCTTGTTGCCCTGTGTTGGAGAGCAAGCTCTGTTACAAGTTTCGCTGAAGAATTAAAGAAGTTTCCCTTTGTGTTTTCAGGTTAGACTTTTCTTTGGTATTAGGGATATTTTTGTGTGAGTGATTTTTTTTTTTTTTTGAGGGGGGAGTGGGCTTGGTTGGTTTTTTTTGTGGTGTTTTTTTTTTTTTTGTGGTTTTTTTGTGTTTTTTTTTTTGTTGTTTTTGTTTGTTTGTTTTTTTAATAGCTGCTTAAAATCAAGTAATATGTTACGATACATTTGATTTCTTGACATAACAGCAACATCCTTGTGTTCTCTCTCTTTTTTCTTTTTTTAAAATGAAATATGCAAGTAACACTGGCCCTCATGCTAATCAGTCATATTAGAAAATAATTCCTCTTTCCACTGCTGGGTTTTTTTACAGCAGGATCTGTGTGCTTGCTTCTGTAGCACCACCATACTTTGTACCCTGAGCCCAGTTGTAGGACTGCTGTCATCAAGGGCTAAAACACAAAAAAGCCTTTGCAGAAAACTGATTTACAAGGTCTTGGCACTCTTGACAAGGATGCTAAAAGCAAATACTGCTGTGCTTTTTACTCTTTTGTAGGAACTCTCTACCTGCTCTTCAGCTGATGTGTTTGGGCACTGCAAGTCCATAGGGTTAGAAATTGTTATGCCCACAGAATCAACAATAACAAAGTAGGGAGGGAATTAAGTTCTGACATGTCTGAGCTGTGAGGCCTTGAAACATCCCACGCTGTGCTCTTCTCTTGTCCTCCTCCAGGGCTGGAATTGTGTGTTTGATCCTCTCCTTGGGTGGAGGTCAGCTCGTGCTTGCCAGCAGCCCCACAGCCACTTGCAATCACTGTTCCAGACAAGATCATTTCAAGTCTGGTTTTCTTCAGAAATAATCTGCACAATTGAGCAGCTCATCCTGGGGCTTTGTTTTGTACAGAAGTGCTGTATGAGATTTTGGATGCCCTCCTTTTCTGGGCAGAGGCAATGTCTGTGGGACCATCTCTTGCAGCCTTCGACCAGGGAAGGATAAAGCACTGCATGGTGGTCCCACAGTTAGGAGTAAATCCTACATCCACACAAATAGTATTGTCCAAAATCAGTTATTGTTAAGTAACCTCATTTGACACTTAAAATATTGACACTTTGCTATCCAAAATGTAAATGTATTAAATAGCAGGCTTTTTTTATCAGTAAAGCATCTGAAGAGTTTATATCTACACCATTTTGTTCATTCTGTTGCTGCATCAGTATCTGCTTTGCTTAGTTTTCATGTAATTCAAAAACTGCTTAACCTATCAAGTGTATAAATAAATCACTTGGTAAGTCTTTTCAAGGAAAATCAAAATCATGAAAAGGCAGAAGCATAAACATCTGGTTTTAATAAAATCAACTCCTCCTTTCACAAGAGATAGTGGATAATTAGAAAAGAGCCTGCTGAAATCACTTGTTTTATTCTCATCTGAATAAATCAAAAAGGAATAACTGAATTATTATCTTCAGTATTTTTGGTACGTGGTTTGAGAAAGTATATTAGCTTCAAATTTGTGCTTGCTCTTTCAAAACAAAATTTTTTTCAGTATTAGGAAAAGATCTAGGATAAGTTGTGATTCTTTTATTATTTGAGGAAATTACCTAGGATTTCTTTTTTGTCTCATTTAATTTCTTGGTGAATTTTCTTTGCCCCGTTCAGTTATGAGCCATAAGTTCTAAAGAATTTTTTTTGCAGTGATTGCTTCTTTTTTTAAGTAGTCACATACATGGGCTGCTTTCTATATAACATTTTAAAATCCTTCTCTAGGGCAGATCAGGGTTCAAAGTTAAACTGGCAGCTGCATGTCAGTCTTGTATGCTATATATATATATATCTGTGTGTGTGTGTGTGTATATATGTGTGTATGTGTGTGTATCTCTCTCTATATAAATATATATAATTTATATATGTCTGACTGGGTGGTTCTGAGGGGAATTAGGTCTTTTCTAGCTATTGAGCATGCATAGTCCTATGAAAATGTTTCATTAGGCAAAAATGAGGTTTTGTCATTTCTGTAGAAAAACTCATTCTGTGGCCATAGGATTTTACAGAAGGTATGGAGACTGATTTCCCTCTGTCTTCACTACCGCTTCCCATGCACCAAACTTCTTCAGAGGAGGAATGAGGCTGGGAATGAGGGGGTAACTTCCCATATCAGCTTGAATATAATGATTCTCACTGTATTTTAAGGTACATGCCTTGAATTGCAGAGAGTGGTGGAATTGAGTCTTTCCTGCTATGTCAAAGACAAAGATACCCCTATCCAGCTTAGCTAATATTTCCTGAGTCAGTGTCTGAGCACTTATATTTTTGATTTCCAAGTCCTATAAATTCTTAGAATTTTAAAAAATACTCCCCCATCAGAGTCTGCTACTTATGTACTTCCTAATGCCTAATCATGGAAGAGTTAAAAGAACCCTAGAAAACTACATAAGTCAGGAGTGTGAATGTAAATCTATAATTCAGTTTTTGATTCTTGATTTGCAGCAGTGTTCCTTCCAAAGAATGGGGAGGAAGGCTCGTTGTCTGGCATGGTGTACCATACTTGCATTTCTAAGATCAAATATGTGTTAGCACATGACACTGCCAATCTGCCTCTGACATCTCAGTGCACTTCAAAGCAAGAGACAATAAATTCAACTATAAAAATGTTCTTAGGAAGTGCAGTTAAGTGGGTTTTTAATATGTAACACAACTATTTTCAAGACACCTATAAATTATGTTGATATAATTCTTATTTTAACAAAATGACATTACAAGTAACAATTATTCTGAGCATGAGGATGATTGTCGAGACTAGAAGGTTGTAGAGAAGCTTGTAGTTTGTGTCAAGGGATTTGCTTAGATAACTCATGTATTCATGCAAGAATAGTGATTTTAATGTGTAGGAAATGTATGTTCTCAGATCAGCAGTCTATGGATCCTAGTCTTTTGTTGCTGCAGAAAATTTACTGTAGCACGTGGTTGCATTTCAGCGTCTTCTGATGCAATTTTCTTACAGCTCTCCACAGTTGATGGCTGTTCTTGTTCTACATGGATTCAACCCTTACTTGTGGATATTCTCCTGTCTATCCATTCTTAAATACTCCTAATATTTTTTTATCTCAACAGTGACCTGTGATTTCGAGAGTAATTGCAGTTTTGGCTTTAAAAATCCACTTCTATGTTTACATCAGCCTTTATCTCAAAGTGGGTGGGGGATTCCTTGGTCTTCTAGAGTGAGGCAGGGCATTAGAAACACCTGTCTGCTTCTCTTCCCTTATTTATTATATAATTTGAGTAATGTTACTGATCATTCATTCTTCCTTGAAGCTTTATAGTTCTAACCAGGGTTTCTTCTTGTACCCAGATCTCTTCAAGTCTTTAATTTGTAATGCTCTTTTCTGCGTCTTTTCTATTTGATGTATCCTTTTTCAGATGGGGGTGACCAAAACTGAACCCAGAATTCAAAAGTGAACACACACTATTCAAGGTGAGGGAATATCACTAGTTTTATATAAGGCATAATATTTTTTATATGTCTTTGTCCTTTAAAAATAAATACTGATATCCCGATTATTTTTGCTCACAGTTGTAAAATATTTTTCTTGAGTAATCTGTAAAGTTGTCTAGAGTTTTCATTGAAAAGTTGGTTAATTTATAACATAATTTCTTCTGGGTAATTAATTAATGAATATGGTACATTAATTTTCACTGTGGTTTACTATACACCCTGTATGCTCTACTTCCTCTTGTTGTGTGGATGTAATTGCATATTTGAAATTCCTTCTGAAGACCATCATGAATCCACTATAGAGCCTACTGGTCTTTATATCCTTCATCATTCCCAGGTTTTCTCATTACATGGTTCCTTCCCATTTCATCCTTCAGATTACTGAGCTGTACTTGCCTGTGAGTTTTTTCTGGGTGTTGCCACCTTGATTTTAATCCCTCCAGCCAAGAGTCTTCCCTGTGTTCTTGCAGATCTTGAGGAAAGGTTTGCATTCCTTCATGTACGTGGTAAAGACTGGTAGTTGAAGAGAGTGGATTGTACATGAGAAAACTCTTCAGAATGCCCACTGCCATCTCTCATTAACTTACTCACTGCATCTGCTCCTTCTCCTAGGCTTCTTTTCTTTAGGAGAAGAATTGTGCATCTCACAATCCATGGGTGGTTATTCCTTTCAGGAGGGATATGCTTGCATTGTGCTCATGATGGCAGCAGGGGCAAAGACTGGTTTTACTCAGGCTGGTAATCTGGTTTGACTTTAACTCTTGCAAATTGGATTCATTTACATGAGTGGTCCATACCAGGGCTTTCAACAGGTCATTAATAAAAAAAAAATTATAAATATCCCACCCTTTTTGATGGCTTCCTTGTGTTAGTATTTCTTGTCACTGTGCCATTGTGTTGTATCCAGAGTAGGTAATTAATAGGCATTGTCAGCACAGTGGTAAATAGAGGTTTGGTAGTAAAGTTTGAGGGGAGGAAGGCTATTTCTAAACTCCCCACTCTGGAGAGCAGCAGGTGAATAAGCCAGTACTGTGATCAACAGTTGACACATTGACCCTCCCACACTGCCAAGGAAATAGAAATAAAAATTACTCAATCTTTAGTCTCACTTCCTCGATCTCTGAGGGGGTATGTGTAGTGTGACTGTGTTATAGGACCTTCAGTGGGAACATATTTGAGAAATTATTCCTGCATTCAACTGAATTTTTCATGGAAGTGAAAAAGGGAAGCTGCTGTTCTTGTTGTCTTGTGCTGTTCTTCAGTTGTTACTTTGTACAAGGACTGCTGGGTTTTAGCTTTTTCATGTAACTTCCGTTCTAAATTGAATTTCTAACCCACCATTTCTAGGTGATGATAATCTGAAATGGTTTGACTTCTTACAGATTTTTTAATGACTTATTTTTGTAGTATGGGTAATTCTGGCTCTTCATTCTTTGTTCCCCTAGTGTAAGGGCTAGAAGAAACTTTCTGTTTCTATGCTGCAGTTTTGAGGTTTTTTAGCAAGTTTTTGCTTGAGGTTTGTTTTAATTTTTAATCTTTTTTTTTAATCCTCCATCAAGGAACTATCTCATTTTTCTTCAAATTTGTTCATTTTGTTGCTTTATTCCAAGCTGGCTAACATGCTGAAGCTAAACTATTTTATGAAATATTCTGGTCTTTAATGGAACAAGTTAATGGAACAAATTGTGTGATTTCTTTTCTCATAAGCTTACAAAAAGTTAGAGGATAGTATACGTATTTATGGTCTGTGATGTAATAAATGTGATGTGACTATCCAAACAAGCAGCTGAAACAGGTATTCATTTGTCTTTCATCATTTTAAATCTTTCTAATTGTAAAGTCTAAGCTGTGCTGTTTTATGATAATGTTTTAAATTAATGTTTAATTAACACTGGTAAGAAGGAAATAGTTGCTTTCTCTCTAAAATCTTGCTTTTAATTTAAGTACATTTAAGTAAGATTCAGTGTCCTTAAGAAAATTCTGGTGTTCTCCTTGTTGATGTCTTGGTATGGGATAACGGGTGCTGTTTGCTCAGGTGGAGACTGTGGTATCTTCTGATGCACTGAACATCTTGTGATCTGCAGTAAAAACCAAGCAGGAGTGTGTGTGTGTGTGTGTGTGGTGCTGTTTCAAGAGAGAAATACTTAGTTACGCTGTTTCTTGAGTAATCTGATGTTAAAGGGACTGTTGGGACACCTGCAGTTCCTACCACTCTCATGTCCATGCTTGTACTTAGGAAAGGCAGTATCTTCCTTTTGAGGTGCATGGTGAAGTATTCCTTGTAGGAGAAAACAGCTGTGGGTCATCTTAAAAACAAAAATGGAAGAATAATTCTCTCCACTTTAACACTTTTCAGCTCTCCAGACAGATTTTTAACAGGAACTTTAAAAGAAGGAGAAACAGAAGCAGGTGGTTTTGAGCATGACATTAACAAACTTTTGTTTAACAAAAATATTTGAGCTGGTTGAGACCACTCCAAACATAATCAAACTCTGTTACAGTTTTCCTTCAACTTAATTTGCTGTGAGAAAGTTGCTCCATTTTAAGGAGTAGCGTGGTAGGCACCATTGGCCCTGACAGAGCAGCAGCTCTTCATCTTCCTCTCTTCAAGCTGGCCTGAGAATATTTCCTGTGGCAGGGTGCAGGTAGCTGTGTTCAGGAGCACATTTATTTCCTCTTCTTTGTGGATGGCAGGTCTGGTGTTGGCAAGGGAGGAGCACTTCTCCTCTCCTGAATTACCTCCCTTTTCCTTTGACTTATTAGTGCTTTTCTTTGTGGAAAAATGACCAGATTACTGTATTTTGAAACACAGCAAGTATTCTGTCTTTTTTTTTTTTTTTTTGACATTGTCTCTCCCCTCATCCTTCTCTCCTTTGGGATCCTGTCTCTCCACAGGGACAGACAGACCGACGTACTGCGGCTATTTTTGCACGGCACACATATTAACCATTGAGTAAACCTAAGAGGTTTTACAGAGCTTATTTTAGCAGAAGCATTTGTTAAAGCCCCTGCATCCATAGGCTGTGTGTATATTCATTAACTATTCAGGGCTGTAACATAATACAACAAAAGGAAGTGTATTTTAACAGAGATCTGTAACAACCATAGGCAGACTGGCACCCAGCCAGGGGGAAAGGCAGACGCTTCTCGCTGCTATTTCTGTCTTGTGGCATCCAGAGATGTTGAATTGATTTCTTGGATAATGAAACTAGCTAAGACTTACTGCAGTGTCAGGATCCTGCATTGCAAAAATACATATGTTTGATCCCCAGCAGTTTATTGTAGTCAAATCTTTGGAGGCAGTGGAAAACTGAGCCTCTCCAGTTTCACTGCCAGCGTGACAAGATTTAGCCTTCATATAATCACATCCAAAATGGTTTGTGGCAAGGATGGGGAGAACTGAAGTGCCAGCATGAATGGAAAGTATGTAATTACTTAACAGAATATCCTGACCTATAGATTTTCTCATCTAAAAAGTGTTGGATTTTCCCTGTGGCAGAAGCCTGTCTGGCTTCACTGGTCAGAGATGGGGCAGAGCATTGGGAGTCCTTTCCCTGGTGGTGAACATTGATCCTTGGAGCTTGAAATATGTCTATGTACAGCTTCTACCAACTACCCTTTGTGAAAGGGGATGGAGATGCTTCAGCTCTTGGTCTGCTCTACAGCTATAAGATAGCTTCTCTCTCCCAATGTAGCATAAAAATAGGAATTTGTTCCCAATCCAGTACATGTCATTAATTTAAAGAATATTTTGATAAAAGTAAATGTCAGAGGAGAATGAGATATGTAGGTATTTACTATGATCAGTCTGTTTTGTGTGTGGAATATCAGTAGACTATGTCAGGATGTGCTGAATCTGTGAAGATTTGTGAGCTTTTCCCCAGGTGAGAAATCCCACGTTTCCTGGTCACTTGGATGCTCCCATTCTGCCCAGCTGCACTGGGAATTACCCTCTTGGTTTTAACCACCTTCCTGCTCTTCTGTGACATGCTGAGCAAACAGCAGTTTGTCTGCTTTAAAAGTGAATCCCTTCATAGTGTGATGCTTGGAATAATATTTGACATCTGCAGGCATCTTTCCATTTTAGAATGCAGATATAAATTCATTCTTTTTCCTTTTGTTAATAGCTTGAATGAGCTGGGAGGGAAGGTTTTAAAAGGACAAATACAATGAAAATGGATATTTGTGAAATACTTGAGTTCCATTCCACGTGAACAGAGATGTTAAAAGCCCCTTTAGCAGCTGTGTCAATACCAATTTTTCTGGTTCTTGAGTGGAGACATAAATTCAGATGCTGTTGGTTAAATAATTCACATTTGTTTTAGGTGAAAAATAACACCTGCTCTGTTTAGCAAATGCAGTGCTTTCATTTAAGTGATTTAAAAATTGATCACATTCAGCTGATTTCAGTACATTAAGAGATTTGCAGTTACATAATTAAATTGATATTTTAAATAGCTTTAACTGTACTGTACAGTTGAGAAGTGTGCAAGTGGATTTTCAGATAAAACTTCTAGTTGGGTTTTTTTTTTTAGATGAAAGGCTGGTGTGTTTAGAATGTAGTTACAGACATATGACACTGAGTGGACAACTCATTTGAGACATACTGGGGGAAAGGCTGAAGTTCTGAATCAGGGATATTCTGTTTTCCAGGCATATCGGTTATTTTCATGTGCATAGCAAACTGGTACTTGTACAAAAAACCATCTAAGAGCTGCAAAATACTAGCCCAGGTTACTTAGATAAATAAAAATGCAATTTCTGATGCTGTGATTTTATTGAAAAAATTATCAAGAAACAGATTTTTTTAAAAATTTTTTTGTTTGTCATGTTGGATTGTTGAATGACCTTTCTTCCCCAAGGAAAAACCTTCAGTAACCATGTTTGATTTGCAGAGCACCAGAGATCATACTGGGATTGCCGTTTTGTGAAGCCATAGACATGTGGTCGTTAGGGTGTGTGATTGCAGAGCTCTTTCTTGGATGGCCACTGTACCCAGGAGCACTGGAATATGACCAGGTAGTAGAATGAATTTCACAAGCATATGTGCACTTTCTGCAACTTAAGACTTTCAGATCATTAAATACAGAATTTTAAATGCTAATAATATCCCCTATTATGTAGCATTCCTTCAAGTCTGTTCAATGCTTTTAATTTAGCCTTATTGATTGTCCTAGAAACATAAATCCTGATTCTGACCCAGACTGTATATTGTGCTGCTTTTTTTGAATTAAGTTTTCATTTGTCCTCCCTCCTCCATCTTATGAAATAGATGTTGGTATTAAAGCTGCTCTTTCTGATGGAAACCAAAGTTTGCAGCTACCATCTCTGCATTCTAATCTCTCTTTCATTTGCCATGAACAGGGTTGACTCTGGAATGTCTATTCAGATGTCAGGATTAATTGTGCTCTGAATACTTTCTGATGCTTTCTGGAAATCCAACGAAGCCCAAGGATTTGAGAGCCTGTACTTCACGAGGAGCAAGAATGAGCTGTCACAATCATACTGTAGCTAGGCAGGGGTAAAGCTTGGAGCTCTTAAAGCTCTGCCCTTGCTTTGTTGGAGTTTTCAGTACTGACACTATGAGCATTAGTGAGCAAACTTAATAAAACTCCACGTTGTTTCTAATGAAAGATGTAGAACATTTTTTATTTTAAACAATTAGAAAATAATGTGGAATTTGGGAGGAATGTAATCAGCATGCTCACCTGGTTCTGAACTTTGCAAGTGAAGCAATGTCTTGAAAACCCCAAAAGGAGCAGCACTGGCTTCTTGCTAAGTTCTAGTCTTTGATTCAGCATTTAGTTCAGAGGCTGTTGTTGAGGTTATTCAAGTCCTGCTCATGGAGTGGGCTTTTGGCTTCCTTCACTGACAGATCAGACCTACTTTTCTGAAAATCTGTTTGTTAGAAGCATTTTCAGGGGATATATTAATTTTGTGTTGATGTTGGTCGTGTTTCTATTTCAGTTTCCTTCATTTACACAAAATGCAGCATTTCACATGAGGAAGTGAGCTATGAATGGAATGTGGGTTGATGCTTTGATGCATTTAGAAGACCTTTTTGCAGACTGTTGCCGTTAAAATGGAAAGTAAAAGAGGAAACATCTAACAACCCATATAATTCACTGTTCTTTTTAAGGATAAATTGAAGGCATTTTGTTTTTTCGGAAAGAATCTATAACGCTCCCTCAAAAATTCCCAAAAACTCAGCAAATTTATTTACCTCTTACACATCATTCAAGTTTGCTGGAAGCCTCATCTAGCAACTTGCCTGATCCTCATGTTGGAGAAGTTGTGGTGGAAGAGGGGCTGCAACCTCCTCTGCACCATCAGGAATTGCCTTGTTTTAACCAGGCTTGTAACCGTGATCCAGCAGCTCTGCAAAACTTGCTCTGGAGAAAATGGGTTCAGGGTTTTTCCTCAGTATCCATGAGTACAGCAGGAGCAGGAGATGGCTTCCAAGGGAATTCCTGTCCTCCTGCTACGTGGTGTGTGTCACTGAGTAAACAAACAGGCTTTGTGCTGCATTTCCCCCCTGTCCCCCTGGTGTGTGGCAGCCAACACACTGGCCCTTGAAAGGGAGCTCTTAGTTCTGCCATTCACTTGTGGTTAGAAGCAGTAACAGCTGTGTTTCTCAGTGGAAAACAGCCCTGTCTTCTGAGCTTTAATACTCATTAGAAACAGGCACAGGTGCTTAACTGCTGAATTTTTGAAGTAATGCAGTGGCTCTTCCCCTCTACTTTTTAAGACTCTTTGTTTTTTGAGGACATGATAAATGATCTAGAAATATCTCTGGTCAGATGTTACTCCTTACTCCCTGAGGCTGGGAATTATGGAGGATACTAAACCCCAGAAGTTGGCAGTGTTGTGTTTAGTTCCTCCCCACTTGGGTCTGTCACTTTTCAGCAGAAGCCTCTCATGTTCCTTTTGCTTTTTACTGCCCATCACTTTTTCTCCTCTCGGGTGCTCCCAGCTCTCAAGTCCCCTCTCTTTCATTGCCTTTATCTTCTCATCTCTCAATTTCTGATTTGGTGTATTTGGCCATTCTCTCCTTTTTTTTCCCTTTCTTCTCTCTTATTGCCTGGCTGCTCCTCCTTTTCCAGGGGCTGGCTCACCCCAGCAGCCCCTCTATGGTGTGGGACCCCTGCCCTTCAGAAGTTCAGCCCTGGCTGCTGGAATCTGTACCCTCTCTATCCTGACCTGCAGCAAGCTTGGTTTTCAATTATTGCCAATTATACTTCCAATTCCAAGGTGGTTTTTAATTTTGAAAGCAATACTGCCTCTGGGATAACTCCCCCCTTTGTAGAGTGAGTTAACATTGCATGCACAGTAGTTAAAATGCATCATGTTTCAACAGATTTCTGTTGAAGCCTTGAAACTTAACTTTACTAGGTAATCAATTGATCACCAACTATGATAGGTAATGCAAAATGCATGGTAAATCATCTAGAATAAATGCATTTTGATCATTTCAGAGCAAAGTTTCTTCAGGCATAAAGCCAGTCCATTCCCATCACCCTCAGTAGCAGATTTTCTTGGGCAACAACGCTATCTTTTGCTGCCTGGAGCTTGTACAGACACTCCCTTTCCACATGGAATGTTTCTTTGACATGCAGGTGTGTCAGATGTGTAAAAGACTGATCCACTGGAAGCAGCAAATGGGAAGGATTTTTATCAAGTTACATAATGAGAACAGGCCAAAAAAAAAAAATCATGGAAGTTCTCTAAGCAAACAAAGCACTCCTACTGATTTTCCTGTTTAGAATTAAAAAAATACATTTAGGATTTGAGTGGGTTGAGGAGGTAATGACAGCCAGTCTCCCCAGCTCCTTGTTGCTGTGAACCAACCTAAAAAGGTTGCTTATATAGGTCACCCAAGAGGGTTGTTTATGTGTGGCTTTCTCTGGAGATGGAGAGAGCAGTGCCGAGTGTTCAGGGTTAGGCTTCTCCCCTCTGTGAGATGTAGCTCTAGAACTCTGAGCATGGTTCATTTTGTAATTTCTCAAATGAAATTACGGGCTTTTAACTGCGTGGGGATCACGGTTTGAAAACAAGAGGTAAATCCTTTTCCCTGTTCTCTTTTTTCCTCAGATTCGTTACATTTCACAGACTCAAGGTTTGCCAGGAGAGCAGTTGTTAAGCATGGGAACGAAAACTGCAAGATTTTTCTGTAGAGAAACAGATGCACCATATTCTAGTTGGAGATTAAAGGTAAACAGTGTAATGTAGTAGAAAACAGCACAATATTCTGTGAGCAGAGAAAGGAGAGAAGCCAAGATTCACTACAAGACCATTATGTCCCTGGTGCATCTCCTGTGGTTTTTAGCAGCTCCTGCTCTTTATCCCTTCCATTTTTTCTGTCCCCCAAGGTGCAGCTGCCAGGCTGTGCTGTGGCCAGTTCGTGGCTGCCAGGTGGGGAATTCAAATTAAGCCTTGTATCTCCAGAGGTGCTAAATGAATGTGTTTGTTTTGTTTTCTTTTTTTTTGCTCTGTTACTGCTTTTCACTTCGTGTAAGGAATTTGTCTCTGAGGCTCACACTGCTCTGACAGCATTTGTCCAGACCTGGCTTCAGGATCAGAAGTTCCTAGGAGAAAAAGGAGATTAAGAAATAACGTGGCTGTGTACAGTTCATTTCTTTTACATCTCCTGCTAAAACAGCCTTTGTTGGCTGAAAGCTGCAGTACAGTGACTGCAGACAAAGTTAAAACAAAATGTACTTTTGTGTTCTGCACACCTTGCTTCTTTCTAAGCAACATTATTGCACCTGGCCATAAGCAGAGCCTTTGCTTCCCACACAAATAATTTACATTTTTTAAAATTGTGTTTCTCTGTGGCCCAGCTTCCCTGGGTTTACAGAGGGCTCAGGCAGCACTTGGGGCTGACAGGGATCTCTGCAGTAACAAACAGCTGCCAGCTCCCAGCACGAGTTGCATAAGTCCCCCCAGCAAGTTGGTAAATCCCCAGCAGCTCTGGGGTTATGTAACATTTCTGCAATTACACCCACACCTGGTTAATCCCTCCCTCTGCTTTCTCAACACTTGGGCTTCAGGTGACGCTTTACATCTGCCTTTTCCATGTCAGAGGGAGTCCTTGGTGCAAACAGCCCTCCCCACTTCCAGGAGCTCTTTGTTACCTTGCAGAGGTTAATTAAGGGGTTTGGTATGGGCTGCTGCTCATTAGTTGCAGTTTTTGTCAAAGTTCATTTTGGAAGCTTTTCTGCAGTCTGTGTGTTAAAAGCTTTTTCCCTGGAGTCCCACCTTGCCTCTTGCAGCACCAGCCTACTGGTGCTATGTTGAGGAAGGAAAATTGTAACAGAAGGTACTATACCAGCTGTTAAACCATTAATTCTCTAGGGTGTTTTTGTTTCATACTGAAGTATTTAAAATATTTACACCCCTTGTTGTGTATGTGGAGGGATAAAAGTGCAATAATTAAAAAAAAGAAAAGAGGAAACAAAGAAGTTGAATGGATACTACCTGGTTTTGGGTTTATTTCTTGCACAGTGATGTGAAATTGCTGCTGCTCGGGGTTTAAGGTCTGAGTTTGAGAAAATTGGTAAAGAATAATAATAGAAAATGTGTGATGTATAAAAATACAGGAGTTTCATTGAACTGCTGTATGCTAGGCTTTCAGCACTCCCTGTGTGATTCATAAACTATCTGTTGTAATCCAGTACTGTGATTTGTCAGATGTAAAACATTGTAGTTATTGTCTTTTGATTTAGAGAATGAAAGTAGCCAGTAAAGCAGCATACAAATATATAACTGATATACTAATAATTTGGGAAAAAAAAAAGTGGGTTTTAGGTTAATAATTACATGAAGTCACTTTGTAGTTATAGGTGACCTTTTTTGACAGATTCTAAACTAAGCTTTCCTTTTCTTTTTGTTGAGACATTGGAAGAACACGAGGCAGAAACAGGTATGAAGTCTAAAGAGGCCAGAAAGTATATTTTCAACAGTTTGGATGATATAGTGCACGTGAGTATTAAAGCCTCCTTCCTCTGCAGAAGGAATGTGTGGGAATGACTGGGGATTTTAAAACATTTTACTGGTTTGGAAAGAAATGCCTTTTAGAATATTATTTATTGTGTCTCAGTCATATTCACTCTTCTCTGCTGCTCTGAGGAAAATGTCTGGCTGTGTCAGCCCTTTGAGCTGATCTTCCTTTTCCACTGCTTGTGTTAAAACAGTGGAACTCGTCCTTGTGGTGGGGGAGCCCTTGAATTTTGTGTAAAATGTGTATTTTCTCTTCTACCTTATCTGCCACTGTGGCAAAGAATAAACAAAGAATGCATGTGGAACCTGCTTTGTTTATTGTTTGATTCCCAGTATAATTCTGTTATCTGAACAATATAATTCTAGCTGGAGTTTTTTAAATTTTGTTTTTAAAAACATAGCTGTTTCCTCACTTTTCTTTAGCTTTATACCTCTCTAGTCAATAAGAAAAGGCATTTTTTTTGTTGTCTTTCACATCCTGAGAAAAGGATCAAATTTTGTTGCAAGGTTGCCATTAATATGTGCTTGAAATTGTTTCTTGAAGATCAACTCTGTAGGTCGAGTTAGGCCATTAAAAGATCTTTATTCCAAATCTTACTTCTTAAATTCCAAGTCCCAGACTGGAATAAAGCCTTCAGCAGTTTTTAACTGGGGAGGTTGCAAGGGGGGAGTAGTGTGCATGCCTAAAAAAAGTCACCAATTCCAAGCCAGCTGTTCTGGGTTAAGATAAATCCACCATACCCCATGTGATAAAAATGCTGAATATCAGTATTTTATAGCAGAAAACAGTACCAGAAAGACTTAAATTAATATGCATATCTTCTATCTGACTGTTTCGTTCTGTGCCAGGTGAACATGGTGATGGATTTGGAAGGAAGTGACCTGTTGGCAGAGAAGGCAGATAGGAGGGAATTTGTCAGTCTGTTGAAGAAAATGTTGCTTATCGATGCTGATTTAAGAATCACTCCAGCTGAGACCCTGAACCATTCTTTTGTTACCATGAAGCACCTCCTTGATTTTCCTCATAGCAACCAGTATGTAACATAGGAATCTCTGTTGTTGCAATTCATTTGTATAAAAGTGTTGTTTGTTTCTTCTGCTGTCAGAGAGAAAAAAAAAATCTTTCATTTTTGCAGTGTCTTAGAAAATTCTTTTAAGTGCTTGCAGTATTAGATACATCTATTGGGTCAAGGAAACTGCTTGAATAACTATGTTTTTCTCTGAAAGTAACAGTTAGAGCAGTAGATTCCTAAGATGGTTTTATGTATGATTGTTAAAATTCCAGCACTGCAGAAACTTGGGTGTGATTTTTTGGAAGTATGAGGAGCCCTAGTTCCTGTCAGTCATTGAGGGCTAGGCTAGGCATTTCCTCTTGAGGTTAACATTTCAGATACTTCCTTTCATGTATTGATTAGTATGGAATATATTGAAAGTTTTCTTTCTTGAAAGTTCTGGAGTGGTATATTTCACCATGGATTTCCTAAAGTTGCAAGCATTTCACTGAAAGAGCAAGCTGTTCCCATCTATTTCATTTCCTATCTTTCCTGTTTGCAAACAGCTGTTAGAAAATGGTGTTAGATGGAAAGAGAAAGAAACAGCAGTATTCTTCTTGAATTTAAAATATGCATCAGAGAGGCTTGATGTGACCATAGTCCCAACAGTGTTTGTTTTTCTACCTGTGTGGATGATCCTGTCCTGTGAAACTGGGAAATGTGGGGTTTGAACTAATTTTTTTCCCCCTTATTTTGGGGAATTGTTTTTTACCTTCAACAACATGAAGTGGTGATTAAAGCAACTTATTTTCTGGTTCTGATAGAGTGAAGTCCTGCTTTCACATCATGGATATTTGCAAATGCCGATCGAACCTGTATGACTTAAGCAATTGCAATAAAACATCACTTATGAGATCAGTTGCCTCAGGCAGTGCAGCCAGCCGGACTGCAAGCTTTACCAAACTCGGTCCAGTAAGAAGTCAGGTAAAAATCAGTGGTTCATGTTTTTCTTGGTTTGGTTTTGTGTTGTTTTGTTTTTACTGTAAGTTCAGTTAATGTAGTTTTTCTAATTAATTCAATAATCAAAAAAATTACATCTGTTAAGTGGTAAAATCTTCTGTCTTTAACTCTGGTTTTTTGGTAATGTTTTCTTAGACAAATAATTTAGAATATGTTCCAAATTAAGTTACAAGCTGTGGTTGCCAGTGCTGTATTCTGGTGCCCTCCAGTGGCCCAGTGTGATGTCTTCCTGTGAAATGGATTTGAAGCGTTGATTTTTATAAGTTTGTTTTAGTTATTTACTGTATCAAGTGGTGGGACAAGTGTGTGAGAGATGTAGTTTCACAGTTATAATAACCCTGCCTGTGTTGCATCTGTTCCCATAGGCATTAACTGCATCTGCCCACTCAGTTCTGCACCAAGGGATTCCACTGCAGGCAGGAACTGCTCAGTTTGGTTGCAGTGATGTTTTCCAGCAAGCATTGATTATATGTCCTCCAGCTATTCAAGGTATATTTAGCTGTAATTGTCACAGTTCCTAAAATATGAGTGTTACTGCCTGGCTGTTAGCAATATTTGAGTTTTCTGTTATATCCACTTAAGGTTTATATTTAAACCAACTTAATTATGTCATTAAAAATCAGCATGTGAGTCAGATGCAGATTCATTGCACCTTTCTGAAAGAAACAGCAAATCAGCACCTGCAGAAAATGATTTAAACAACCCAGAGCACATCTTCATATACTCCACACACAGAGAGATAAAATTATGTCTTGGATAAAATAAGAGAAAAAAGTGTGGAAGGAGAAGCAATAAGGAGGGTGTTCTGAAGTAAAATTGGAGAGGAAACAGGGAAGATGGAATATCAGTGTCTTATCCTAGTAATAGTCATTTATGGAAATGGGAAGGCACTTTATATTGTTTGCTTATTAACTTAGTTTGATTATAGTCTTCATTCCAAAGATGTAATTTATTTATCTTGGTGATGTTCAGCTTCGTGTTGAGATCAGGTTTTGAAGTTATGGAATTTATAGGGAGTAATTTTTTTTTTAAGAATGACCTTAGTTTTCCCTCTGCATTTTAAAGCTTTGGAAATCACCCTAGATGCACTCTGAAATGAAACAAACCAGAAATATTCAACCCAAACTTAAGGTCCAGGAAGTCTTAATCTCTATGGATAAAGACAGATACAGCAGACTTTATCAATACTGTTGTTTTGTGGCAGTTGCATCTACTTTGGGTTCCAGAAACCCGAGAAAGGTCTGACTGTTCACAGGCTGCTTCACACAGATTTCCTTCTGAGCAGTTAATTGTGTAAATTGTATATGTCCTTTACACAATGACATACTCCATGATTAAAAAAACCACTATTGTTTTCATTATTCCCAGATGAATAAAGTGATTTATAGCAAAGGAGACAGCACAGGCAGACACTTTATCTGTGATTTGTGTGCTGTATTCTTAATATGATGATAACTTTCCAAATTTAATTTCTGCTACAGCTGAAGTGGAGGGGATATATTGTTTTCATCACATAGGTGACGAGTTGCTGGCACAGATGAAAAGGGATATTAATGGTATCTGGCACTGCTTCAGAGTTTCCCAGCTTGGCTGCTCTGTGGAGTATCTGAAGTGCTAAAACTCTCTACTTCTGTCAGAGTTGAGATGCTGCTCTTCTCGATGGCTGTGGGGAAAAAAAACAGTCAAGTGCATTTCAAAATGAAAAGCTTTGAAGTGCGTGGTTATAACTGAGTATTGTGTTATGGCATGAGAGATTTACATCAGATGAAAACTTTCTTTCATCCTCTACTGTAAAGATTAAAAAAAACCCAGCCAAAGCACTTACAAACTTCAGTGTAGTAATGCTTTAGTAGTTGCCTGTGAACACCCTTGCTTAATCTTTGAGTAAAGCACGAGGCATGAAGTGCAGTTAGAAGGTGAGATCAGGGATATCTTTTCCTATTTCCTAGGCAGTATTTTCTGCAAGCATGGCTGTTCTGGTGCAATGTCCGTTAAGAAAAATTCCTCTTTCATTCTAGTTTGGCATTATTGTGTAAAAAAAAAAAAAAGTTCTTGTAGTAAACATTGCAGCATTGCTCTACATGTGTTAGTTTCCTGTAACAATAATGAAATCTATACAAGACATGAGATGCATCTTTTTGTATTATGCTCTGGTGAGTAGTTTGCATTATATATTATAGTTTCCTATAGTTTGCATTATTTTGATGAAGAGAGGATTATGGATTCTACTGCAAATATTTAATGAGGTAGACAGAAGGTTTTACATTGTTTCCCACCAAAGAGATGGTAGCAAAGAGGGACATTATACAAGTGGCATTGCCAGCTGTAAAAGCTGAGAAGAATGTGTTTCAGCCTGCTGGAAATACAGAGCATGAGGGGTGCAGGAGTCCATCTGAGAAGCTTTGAAATTCAGTTCTTCTTACTTTTGCCTGCTTCCTTTCAAGTTCTTGTAAAGTAGTTTGTGATAAGGAGTAAATGCTTAGCTCTGCAGAACTTTCTGCCAAAGTCATTCCTCTTTCTAGTAGTCTGTTTCCAACTAGTAGCTATTGGCAGTTCTTTCTGGAAACTACAACTCAAATATTTGTGCAGATAAGTTATGGCACAAAAATCTTTTAGGTGTTAATTTGTTTGGCTTGAAAGTCTAAATTATGGAATTAGATCATAAACACATTTTAAAAAACTGTGAAATGTTTTAAAATTGTCCTCTATGTTTGCTCACAAAATACATTCAAGACTGCTGTTTGCCTAAAGCTTGGGTATGTGTTTTTCTCCCTGGCAGGAATTCCTACAAACCACAGCAAACCCACCAGTTTCTCCCTGAGGGTGGATAATGCAGTTCCACTGGTGACCCAAGCCCACGCAATTCAGCCACTACAGATTCGAGCAGGAATCCTTTCTCAGGTTGGCCTTCTTTAAAGCAAAACTCTCACTTATTTGATTAGTGAATGTTTTGAACTGCAGAGTTCTGTCGCAGTCCCTCTCCTGGTCTGTGCTGAACTCCAAGCAGCAAGTGTAGCTTCAGGGAGTTGCCTGTGCCATAAAACCTCTGTGCTCCCCAGCAGGCGTGGTCCAGCCAGACGCAGCAGATCCTGGTTCCTGCATGGCAGCAGGTAGCACCAGTGGCAGCTCCAGCCACATCTCTGCCCTCTGATCCTGTGGCTGGCCCACAGAGGCTTGGAGACTGGGGGTGAGTCCTGCTTTGTGCCACACCTCAGTGGCTGGGATTTAACAAGGAGTGGGGGTGCTGGTGAGAAAGACCTGCAGTATAAACCTGCCTTTCCTTTTCCTCAGGAAGATGATTACCCAGGGCACCCACTACAGCTCAATGATACCACAGCCTCTTTTAACACATCAGATAACCTTGTCTGCACCTCAGCCAATTAGTGTGGGCATTGCACACGTTGTCTGGCCTCAGCCTGCAGCTACCAAGAGGAACAAACTGTGCCAGAACAGGTCAGTAGAATATTTCTTAGACAGAACATTCATAGACAGTGTATCGCCGGCTGGGGGCTGTGTGCAAATCACAAACAGGATGGGGCTGCTGGGAACAGGCCTTGAGCTGTTGTATTTTCCAGCACCAGTCTCATTACATGGTTATGACAATGGGAAGATGCCAGCAGCTCACATCCCAGGCAGCAGACCAAGAACTTAATGTTACAA
>JAYDZK010000268.1:2597764-2628468 GCA_034509185.1 Euphonia xanthogaster
CATTTGTCCTTGGTGCCCAGCTGGAGAAGGAATTGTTTTGTCTCCCTGCTCTGTGCAGAGAGCTCACCATGCCCTCACGTGAAGCTGAGACCCACCCACTAAAGCAGCACAGAATGTGAAAACCAGAAAAGCTGAACCCTGCGGCATCACTGGTGGCAGGTACTTCCTGCATTGACTCCAACCTCGCTGTTGCTCAAGTCCAACATGAGTCAAACCCTTATGGAGCTCCCTGGGGTGTGCAGGAGTCTGAAAGGCTTTGGTTGAGCTCAGCCTGGGCCTGGCTGCACGGCTCCTGCTGGCAGAGATGACATGATGTACCAGAGATGACACATGTACCCTTGTTCATACCATCAGCTCTGCAGGATTTCTGCACTCTAATCAATGCCTGTGCTCCCCATACCAACAGCAGTATTTGCATCCAGTGAGCTCAGGCTTCTGCAATCCACACTGTTGCACGTTTTGCTTCCAAAATGTCCCAAACTGCAGAGCATCACCACTGCAGAGTCAGTAATACACTCAGGTGTGGTATTTTTGGAGACCCCCATTGTTGGGAGGAAATGGTGAATGTGACTCCATGTTCTTAGAAGGCTAATTTATTATTTTATCATGCTATGTTATATTAAAGAATGCTATACTAAACTGTACTAAAGAATACAGGAAGGATACAGACAGAAGGCTAAAAGATAATAATGAAACCTCCTGACTCTCTCTTCAGAGTCTGACACAGCTTGGCCCCAATTGGTCATTAAGTAAAAACAATTCTCATGTTGGATAAACAATCTCCAACCACATTCCAAAGCAGCAAAACACAGGAGAAGCAAATGATATAATGTTGTTTTCCTTTTCCTCTGCGGCTTCTCAGCTTACCAGGAGAGAAATCTTGGGCAAAGAGATTTTTCAGAAAATGTGATGGTGACACTCATGGCTCCTGCTGTGTTAAACCCTGTTTCTTTAGGTGTTTCTTGGGAAACAGTGGTCATGGCCAATAGTTCCTCTCTCTAAATCCAGAGGAGAGGGAGGGCCCCAGTCCGTTTTACTGGATTTCCTTACCTGTGGTTGCTTTTGCTGAGTTAATCTCGGTGTCAAACATCAAATTTTCATCTTCCCTTTTTTTCTGTTGGCTTGGCTTGACTCAGATACAACAATCTGCGTGGTCCCAGTGCTAGATCCCTGCTCCAAGCTTACAGTGTGTGCCATCCCAGTGTGACAGCACCCTTTGGGGAGGATTTGCAGCAAAGAGGCACTATAGATCTGAATGTGTTTCTCCCCAGAGCCACCTGCCAGCCCGGATGCTCTCTGAAGGCAGCAGGCCATCAGCATGGTGGTGTCAAACACCTCCATAACACCCTGAGAGGCTGCTCCTTTCCTGGCATCACAGGTCTCCCTTTTGGCTTTGTGTTTGTTCTTTGACTCAGGCACGAACCTGCTGTGCATTTCTGAATTGATGTTTTTGTCTAATTGTTTTTAATAGCTGTTTCTTTCAGGCCAGCTGATTCGTGTACTTTCCCAAGCATTTAATTTGGTTCCTACATTAATTCCATATCGGGGAGTAATTAGAATAGACAAAGAAAGAATAAGTAGGACTGAAGTTATGAAACAAAACTGCCATGTGAATTTATTGCCCGTGGTTCTTCGGGACCCAGTCATCTGCTACAACTTCTTTTAATAGCTCCTTCTGACTTTAATGTGATCAAAACAAATGTAGCATTTTGTTCTTGAGTTCCATTTGGATTCTGCTGCTTAGTGGTTGGCACAGAACCCATGGGAAGGGTGGGAGCACTGACCCTGAATTCAGCCTGGAATACCCAAAGCACCGGGATGCAGTGCAGAGCCTGCCTGGAGCCCTGGGGTACACACTTCTCTTCCCTCCCTGCCTGGTGGTGCTGGCAGAAATCTTTTAAAAAAACGCTTCAGACTTTTCTGGGGTTTTGCAAATACACTGAGTTTTGATGCAGTTTTATAGTGCAATAGGCACGAGGTAACATTTCGAAATATTTTGGTTGCTTTCCTAGGGAAACAAAATTGAAGCCATGGATTTTACCTTTCTCTTCCCAGCCCATTTGAAAGATTGACACAGTAGAACCTTTCTCAGTAACTTTTTAATCCTTTGGCTGGTTTCCATCACGTTTGTCAGAGATAGAGTTGTCTGCTGTCTCAGTTTCTTCCTGCTTTCATGCAGAGATGGAGGGGAGCTGATAACAGATGCTGGGCTGTTATCTGCCATTTCCTGATGCTCCCAAGCAGCCCAAGCTGCGATGGAGCAGCTGTCTCAGGTGGCAGGCAGGGAGCCTGGCCTGGGAGCTCTGGGGTGCAGTGGGGATGCTGGCATGGGGAGAGACAGGCAGGAGGAGGGCAAGGGGCTTTGGAGGGGGTGGGTGAGCTGGATTCCTCTGCTAGGAATGACTTCGCCATCAATTCCTGTTTTATTGTGGCAGAGGGGCACTGGCCTGTGCCTGACCCTGGCAAACAAACTTGAATTTGGCCACAATGCTGGGTGGGGTGCCAGGAGCCCTTTCTGGGTGTAGGGACAGAGAGGGATGACAAACATTGAAATGTTACCTTGTGCTTCTTGCACTATCAAATTGCATCAAAAATCAATGCATTTGCAAAACCCCAGAGAAGTCAGAAATGCTTTTGTAAATTATTTCTTTGTTCTCACTTCCTAGGAACCAACTAACCATGAGTGCAGCTGCAAACACATGACTGGCACAGTTGTTGTTCCATTCCTCCAGCACACAGCACCAAGAAATACAAATTATCTCTTAAAAGGTCTGACCTGTTTCCCCAGGCTTTTCTCACTTGGAAGAAAACCCCTGTCAGCACTTGGTCCTGTTTACACAAACACAAATGCACGTGCAATAGAAATCTTTTATTCCATGAGCATCATCCTGCTGAGTGCTCCCTTGCAGCTCTGGGTCCTGCATTTGTCACTGGGGCAGAAATTTCAACTTTTCAGCAGTTTTCCACGGTCTAATTGTCAGAAAACTGCCAAAAACCAAACAACCACCCCAAACTCCCTCAGTGCACATTTCAAAGATACGAAATTATATTTTGTCTTCCAAGATATTTAAGTTACCAAGTGTCAAACACTCAACAGCTTTCTCAAAATAAGCTTTTCTTTTCCTCTGAGAGGTTATTCAGAAATTGTTAACTAACTGGTATCAAGTTTTTGGGTAATCCCATGAAGAGGGGATGCAGATCACTGGTGCTCAGCCATTTCTTTGGGGAGAGGGAAAAAAAGAGGACACACTGCAGTGGGGAGTTTTCAGATCAGTGATTTACATTATCACAAAGTGTGATTTAAGCTTTTATGGTAAAACAAGATGAAATTAACATAAACTTTGGTGCAAAAATAGCAATATGTTCCAGTTGGAGCTTTCAGAAAATGCTTGGAAGTAAATAGCAAGTTGGGCTCTTGGAAGCTTCTCTTTCCTGCTCATGCCTGGAATGAAACTAGAACCTGCTCATCCCTCCTGGGTAGCTGGGTCAGGGCTTGTGAAGGTGCTCCCATGGTGACAGGGGTGAAAAGGGAGGATCCCAGTAGGAAGTCACCCCTGTTTTGAGTTTGCTGAACTCTGCCTGTAATTCTCTGGATGTGACAACCTAAAGCAGCATCCTGTATGGCTCCTCCCTGGCTCCTGATATTTGGTATTTTAGCTGTTGGAGTGTTACTCCTCATTAGTGCCTCTAATATCACAGCCAAGATTCACACCATAGCTCTAGCCAGCCACAAGCTGAGCCTTCACAATCTCCTATTTCTTGTCATTTTTGCCCTTTTGTCAAAGGAAAAAAAAAACCAAACCCGTTCTAAGTACTCAGGGGTTTCTAAAGGCTCAGTTTTAAGCACCATGGGTAGTTCAGGCAGCAGGGCACAGTAATTTTCAGTGAGTCAGTGCTACCAGAGTTGCTGAGAGTTACAGAGGCGTTTGGGTGCCTGCACTCGCAGATGGGAGCCTGCAGGATCACTGGAGGGATTTGGGAATTGCACAGGAATTGCACTGCCTCTTCAAGGGGCTGGTGGCTTCTCAAGTGAGTAGGTGTTAGCTGGCAGCTCCTCCAAGTCTTACGAGGCACTTACATGCCTCATTTGTAAATCTGCCCCTGAGGCACTTGTGATGAATTCTTCCGAGCTCTGTGTTGGTTTGGTTTCGTGTTTGTTTTGCCATCCATGCTGGCTCTGGTTTGTTTGCAAGATTATGCATTGCAGGTCATTCTCTCAGTAGCTTTCACTCAGCTCCAAGTCTCTTTACTTGCCTTTAGTGTTAAACATAAAACACCAGCCCTTCGTGTTGCTGGTACTTAAGGCATTAAAAGTAGCTGGCACACACCAGCGTTAATTTTGCAGTAGCTGAGCAGAGTTGGTGCAAGGTGCTCGGGCTGTTCAGTGCTGCCTGTGAGCAAAAACTGCTGCTTACTTCTGACTTATGGCTCTCAAGAGGCACAAATGCCCTTTTAAAGGTGAAAGAATCTTTGCCCTGTGCCTGTGTCCATGTGTGTTTCATGCTCTTTTAAATGGCAAGGAGCTCATGGCTCTTACAGCAAGGAGCGTTTTGGTAGCTGTGCTAGACTGGAATATTAAGTCAATGCATTTTTATGTGAATGTATGGCTTGCATGCCAGTGGGATGTGCTTTCCTGAATCCTTACATTCCCCCTTATGTTTCTGTAAGGCCAACATCTGTTTATCTGAAGGTGATATCTTTAGAGTTGCTGTTTTCATGAATATTTGATCTGATGTAGGGTGCCCAGCTCTGTGATTTATGTTAATGAACCAACAATTGCTGCAATTTCAGAATATATGAGAGAAATGGAAACTAATTCTCTCCCTATATTTATTTCCTCAAATTTGTGTTCACTGCTGATTTGCATTTGACTCGAGAGCCACCCACACTGCTTCACACAGGTTGGTGTAGCTGGGGAGGCTGTGCAGCAGAGCAGTCTCCTCCTCACTTCCCCCTGCACTGGGGGCAACGCTGCCTGCCCAGCTGGGCCAGGGCCTGCCACAAGGGTCACACCCAACAGGCAGCAGGATTTCTTCATGATTTCGGGTCGTTTAACCTCGCACTGCTTCTTTGCCTTCGCAGACTTTGTCTTCCTTCCAGCCTCCCCTTCAGCTCCTCCACGCACAGCTGCACCAGGCGCCTGCCCAGTGAGGAGTGGGCAGAATGCTGGGAATAATCACAGCAGAGAGCCCTTTCACAGAATCGTCATGAAAAATGGGCAGAATTGAGCGAGGCTTCCAGCCTCTGCTCCCTGCAGCTCACGCTGCAGACCCAGAGCTGGTGGCACAAGCAGCAGCACTGCAGCTGCTGCAGCATTCCCACCCGACCACGCGTGCTGCGAGCTGTGCATGGCCACAAAGGGGTGTGTGCATTTTCAGGGGGGTTCCTGTGCCTCCTGTCGCTGCTCTCCCTGGTGCCCAGCAGGGGAATTAATGTGGCAGGGACATGGGAAGGGTGACATGCTGCTTAGGGGAGATGGAAGGATGTTTCTGTTTATCCTGTCTGCCCGGCTCTCTGCGTGCCTCCATCGCTGCCATCCTTGGCCCGTGCTCCATGAGGATGGAGCATATGGAAATGCTTTCACCTGAAAAAGATGACTGGAGCTGTTTGCAATCTTGGATTACCATTCATGGAAGCAATCAAGGTAATGAATAGGGACTCACTACTGGCTCTTTTCATTTACTTGTGTTTGCTACATATCTCTCCAAACCTGGGCTTCTTACCACTAACTGCTGTACAAAAGCCAGGCTCAAGGGTCACCGACAGCTCCTAAAGCTTCTGTGTCCTGTTCAGCCCACTGCTGATGGGCAAAGCCTTCTGTACTGCTCTGGAGTAGTTTTCCATTTCCATTCAACTTCCCAAATTACTCTGTGGGTGTTTTGTCCCATACAACACAGTTCCTAGATCAGGTGTTTAGGAGTGAAATGTGAGCATCTTCTGGAGCCACAAAACTGGATTTTGCTCCCTTTCCCCAGACATGCATCCTTTGCTGATTAAAGTATTTGCAAGTGAGAAAATGTGTCTTCCTCTTTTCCTAGCTGGAAGTGCAGCCATTTTACTTCAGGGAGCTACACGGGGCATTTTTTAATTAATCCTTTCCCTAAATGTTGACTTTGCATTACATGATTGGGATAATGGGCACTAAACTCAGTGGCTCAGGGTTGTTTTGCAATTATCATTTTGCAAAGATAAAGCAGCGGGAGTGCAGTGAGGTTCTCTAAAAATGCCTTCTGTTATGCCAAGGTAATATCATTCAATCAAACCTCTTCCATAAACTTTCTTACATTCCCTTCTTTTCTGGCATTTCCAATTCTTGGGAAACTACTGCATTCTGCATGGTTATTGGAAAACATGACATTGAGGCAGGCTGCTACTTAAACAGCCTCAGATCTGCTGGGTTAGGGCTTGCAGGGTTTTCAAGCTGTATGAACACAGTTTAAATTTTGATAGTGAACAAGGTACCCTGAGCAGAGTCTGTCTGTCAGCAGTGAGATGGAGTCAGCATTTTATTACTTAGAGCATTGAAAGCAATTCAATGAAATTAACAGAAAACCCCAATTATATCCAATTGCTATGGCAGACATTTGGACTGAAAGTGCAATGTAATAAACTCGTATTGATATCAAAATGGGAAATCATGTGTAGTGTAGGGCTAATCATTAATTTTTTGGCATTTTTGATGAGCTGGTATCTAAATGAACGCAGTGATTTCATGGCAGAGTTGATTTTCCTCACCTGCAGTGCCCTCACTGTGGTATTAATGCCATTTATCAGCACTATTGCACTAATGCCTCAAGGTGTACACTGGCAGGGTTCCTGTTATTCATGTCTAGTGCATCAGGAAGCCTGGCATTGATGCACACCTGGTAATTTTTGTCATAACACAGGATACCTGTGTTTGTGCTCTCTTCTTTGAACCTCTCTGCTCATTTCTCCTCTAAAGAGAATGGAGGGAGGATGTGGAATGAAGCACCTGAAGCATCTTCCATGCAACTTCTCCCCAGCTCAAGTGTGCTCATGATGGGGAGTTTGTGCATTGCAAGCAGAATTCATTTGCTATTAATTTATTGAGAATGGCTGAATATTGCTGGGCAGGGTAGGAGAAGCCTCCATGTGACTGTTTTTGTTGAATTGCTGTTGGCAGCACTCCAGTTTGGTCCTAACACTCCAATGGTGCATCATGATTTGCTAACTATTACCTTTACATCTTTAGCAGAATTCTCTGTTACAGCAATTAAATGAGTGAACTATTATTGAGCCATATATGTTGGTAATTAAGTGGTGGGGTGGCTGGATTTCAAGTTGCAAGTGTAACCAGTACAATTTACAGCTCACACTAAACCTCACTAGTTAGAGCCAAGGTAAGGAGTTTTTAACAGTTGCTTGGATAAATCATCTTTTTTCCTGCTTGGGCAATATTACCAGACAGCATTTCAGATTGTGGAATAAAATCATTTAATGACCTCAAGAGGCACCTTTATGGTCATATACTTGGGAAGAATCTTACATTAATGAGCAGTAGCCAGACCTGGGAACCATCTGGGGGTGAGGGGAAGCTGCTGTTGCTGCTGGTTTTTGTTGCTGTATAACCAGGGTAAATGCACTGACACAGCAATGATGCTGCAAGGAGGGTGCAGGAGTCTGGAAACAGGGAAACCTTGCTTTAGAATACAGAATAGTCTTTAATTTCATAGTCTCTTTTTTCTTATTTTTTAAGCCCTTGAAAGTTTTTATCTATTTCAGTAAATAATGGATCAAAAAGTAGGAGTGAACCAGGGCTGTGAAGCAAGGGCTGTTATCAGTGAGAGCTCTGTCTCAGCTGTGGGATTTGGAAGATGATTTTTGCTGTGGAGAGCAAATGCAGAAAGGGAAAGGGCTCCTGGGACAAGGCAGGTGCCATGGGCTTGGTGCTTTTGAGTGCAAAGAGTGAGCACAAGAGAGTTTGTTCACAATGCCAGTGCAAAGTGTTTCAAATCAAATTTGAGCTCACCCTTTTCCTGAGTGTCTAGTTTGAGGAATCTAGGGCCTGATTTAGAATGTGTGTGGAAAAGAGGCAGTTTTGACAATGGTGCCAAATTCTAACAGATCTTTAGAATGAGTGAATTGTCATTTTTCAGAGGCGTGTAATGAGTAGATTTGGCTGGATAATCATAGGGACGGTGAATGACACATTTCTGTATTTCACACTCCTGCTCAGAAGAATTTGTATGCTTGTATTTCTCAAAGAAAGCTGCAGGAATTTCTGTGAGGACAGAACAGCAAATATCATCCTGAATTTTCTTTTCTAAAAAAAAAAAACAACCAACTACCTTTAATCTGTTTTATTGAAAACCCACATCCCTTAATCTCCAAGTCTGATTTAAGGATCAACTCTGTACCGAACCCCCTGTTGAATATTGCAATTTAGAAAACAGAAGGAGGTGAAAATAGGGCCTTATGGAGGGAATTGAGCAGGCTGAGCTGCAGGGATGCCTCCCTGTCACATGGAGAGTGCCATGACCAAAGCTGCAGATGAGATCTGGGAGCTGCCGAGATGAGATCTGGGAGCACACCTATTGGCCCAGCACATGAGCACTGGGGGATCTCTTGCCTTCCCTTCTTTTGAAGTCTTCAGTGGGTTGTGATTCAGGATGCTTTATGAAGAGGGTTTTGCAGCATCAGCTCTGGTTTCAGAGGGAAATGCTCGTTCCCCTCTCAGGGAGCTGCCAAGACAGGCACCTGGTGGGATTCAGCATGGCAAAAGCACTTCAGCCTGGAAATTGTAATAAATATTTACAGCTATTTCTCCAGAGCTCCTTCTATTGATAAAATGAACAAGTCTAATTAAGGAATGTTTGTTGAGGCTGTGGTGACTCAGCCACTGGTGCAATAAGCAGAGGAGCAGGGACATTTTTCCTTCCCTGCTTGGAAGGGGCTCCTGCTGTGGTTTTGTGGCACGAGTGACTGGAATTGGCACCATTTGGGCTGCCCCTCACCTGTGGACCTCCTGTTGCACCAAAAGCTTTTATCAGCCCTTTTTGAATGCCCATTAACCTGCAGCCAGGGTTAAAGCAGCAATTACTTTTGTGACTATTTTGGAAATGTCTAGCTCATAGTGAACAGTCCTCCAGTGGCAGTTTGCTGTGCTGAGATTGGATCATTTTGGTTCATTATTGAAAGAAAAATGAGACCATCACCTGCAGTCCTTGCAGGGGTAGCACTGGTGCTGATCAAGGCATCTGCCCAGCTGCAGAGTGTGCTGTGCAGTCCCAGCCCCTGTTGGTCTGAGTTTTGCAGTGAGTGGTAGTGGAACATGGCTCTTGACCTGAATTTCTGGGCTAGTAAACCCCAGGAGAACAGGCCCATAGAATTTTGGATGGGTGTAATTGGTGGATTTTATAGAAATGAGACTTCCTTTAAAAATCTCTATGGCTCAGCAGGGAGCATTCTGTCAATTCCTGTAGGCTCATTCATGAGTTCCAGAGAAGTTTGTTGAATTTTGTAGGATTTCACCATAAAAAAATACTTTATAACCTCAGCTTCCTCATTGTGCCATTCTCACTGGCAGAAAAACCTCTTTTTTACTGTGAGGGTGGTCAAATATATACAACAATATAAACATATACAAATATATACAACACTATAAGCATACACAAATATATTACAAATATTCACAACAGTATAAAACCCTGTGCTGCAGCATTGCACAGAGGCTGAGGTGATGGTTTACAAAACCCCTTCAGGAAGGAGGAATTTTCTCATGCAGACAGGGGTGGTCTCAGCCATGAACACCCTGCGTGGTGCCAGGATCTCAGCCACGACAGTGTGGCTTCTGCTGCCTTGCTTGGAAGAGGGCAATAATGAAGAAACAGCTCCAAAATGATAAAGGAGAGGGAGTGCAGTGAGGTTCTCTAAAAATGCCTTCTGTTATGCCAAGGTAATATTTCTCGATCCAACATCTTCCTTAAACCTTCTTCCATTTTACCTTCCTTTCTGGCATTTCTGGTTCTTGGGAAACTACTGCATTCTGCATGGTTATTGGAAAACATGACATTGGGGCAGGCTGCTACTTAAACAGCCTCAGATCTGCTGGGTTAGGGCTCGCAGGGTTTTCAAGCTGTATGAACACAGTTTAAATTTTGATAGTGAACAAGGTACCCTGAGCAGAGTCTGTCTGTCAGCAGTGAGATGGAGTCAGCATTTTATTACTTAGAGCACTGAAAGCAATTCAATCAAATTAACAGAAAACCCCAATTATATCCAATTGCTGTGGCAGACATTTGGACTGAAAGTGCAGGAAAACAGTAGGTAGCAGAAGGTAGGGGTAGGAGAAGTAGTTAGCACGTGGATAACACAAGTTTTTGTCTAAGATGGTGTCCTCTACAGAAGATTGCATCTGCCAGCAAGGAAGAATTGAACTAATTGTTCAGAAACTTGGACCAGCTACTCGTTTTTCCTTGTCCTGCCAGGAGCCTGCCCCTGAGTGGCACAGGTGGACATTGTGCCTTCAGCTGATGCACTGGCCACCACAGGTGCTGCTCTGCAGCAGAACCAAGTCCACCTCTCTGTGAAGACCTGAGATCACCAAATAGATTTTCCCCCCAAAAGCAGGGGGAGGGGCACTAAAGATTTTCCAGGGAGGCACCAGTCAAATACAAAAAGCAAGGTTTCCACTAAATGGATACCCCTATGGGAAACAGGCTTTGAAGGTGTGACCAGATTGTGCAGGATTTTTTATAAGCAGCATTATAAATTACAATTTGAGTTCAGATGTCTCTGTTGTAGCTGTGAGAAATCAGGAGCCTTTGGCACAAAAAATCCTGAAGCACTAGATTGTTCCATTAAACTCCATGGGCATCCTAAATTAGGCAGGTCAGCTCATTTCAGACTTAAATTTGTAACAACACACCTGAAAGCCTTTGCAGATTTGGAGGTCACCCACAAAACAAAATGACACAGAGTGTGGAACTTAAAAATCTCAGAATCAGTACAGGAGCTAAGCTTGAAAACCAGGGTACCATGACAGGGATTTTGAATGTGGAGCAGGATGGAAGTGCATTTTTAGAACTGCTAGAGTGAAATAGAGCTCTGAGACTGGGCATATCTGATTTTCTTATTATGGGCTCAGCTTTTTTCTGTGATTAGACCAAAGAAAGGTAGAGTTTTATAGTACAGCTGCAAAAATGATCAGGGTTTGCATTCAAATTCATCCCTTCAACACCCCTCCTAATGGTTTAATTCAGCTCGCCTTGCATCCTGTGCAGTTCCATGGAGGAAAAATTTGGCCTTGCAGCTTCATTCTCACCATCCATACACCTATAAGAATTATTCCACAGGGTTTCTAATTTACACTGGAAATGTCCCTGTGTGGTTTGGCTGAGACCATTAGAAAGAAAGGTAGTGAAAAATTAAGTCTGAAACAAGCTGACCTGCTTAACTCTGAAGCGTTATAAATATAAGCTCTGACAATGGAACAGTTAAATAAGACACAGTTTCTTGTGTCAATCATTAATGAACTGTTTCCTAATGATTTCAACGTGGGTCATTACATAGGGTGATCCAGTAGCACATGAAAACTTTCATCAGCAAAACTGAGCAGGGAGGGAAGTAGATCTCACTGCTGCCTTGCAGCAAAACGCCTTGCAGCACACTGGCTCTGATCAGCACAGGCATTTTGTGATGCTGCTCGCAGGATTCTGCCCACAGCTCCTTCCAGCCTGCTCTGAAAGGGCTCCAGAGGTTCAGCTGAAGGTGCAGTGCAGAAATGTGACAGATTTGTTGGCAGGTGAAGCACCTGTGTTCAGAATTTTTTTGTTGTTTTGCTGTTTCCTGAAGTTGCTATTTCCAGTGGCAAGCTTACATGGTTTGTCAGTGCCACAGACTCTGTCCTGCTCTGGGTGCTCTCCTCCACACACCAATGGTCTGCTTAATCAAAATCTCATCTTTACTTGCTGGAACCCTGGTTACTGGGAATTTCAGACTTTCTGTGCTGGCAGGCACTGACCCCCAAGAGAACCCTGCATTTGACCTGAGGCCGTGGAGAAGGATTCCAAAATGGAATGACAGAGCTGGGATTGTGTGTGTGGAGTATGAATAGAAATGTGTAATATCACAGGGGTGAAAACTTAGTGTTTAAGGGTTTAGAATACAGTAATATATATAAAGCAAGATGGAAGTTTTAGGGTGGAGGCTGATCCTTCTTCTTCACCTTCTCCTCCATGGGTTTGGGTTGGTTTGTGTGATTGGACAGAAAAGTCCTCATTGTGGGCACAGGTTATGGGATTAAAAGTGAAAATAATTTAGGTGTCATTTCTTAATTGGACAGTTGATCCTTAAAAGGCCTTGTAGGGAGAGAGAGATGAGGCTCCATTTTGTAGCTTGGTCGAGTACTGTAAAACTCATGGGTTGTCAGACTGTAACATAGATCAGAGTAAACATCTGAGTCCCAACAAGAAATACCATCTCCCACATTTAATCCTGACCTTGGCAGAAAGAAGCAAAGAATGGACATTTACTGATCCAGCACACTTGGCCTGGTTGAAGGTTTGCATTTTCATTGTCCTTTTCCTTGGCTTTCATTCCTCTTTCTGTCCAGCTGTCTTCCTCCGGACGTCAAGTGGTATCAAGGGTTCTGCACCCTGCAGGTCTCCCAGCTCCAGGGGCAGTGAAGGAGCCTCCCTCTGGTGTCTTGCTTCCTGGTTTGACTTTCCTCAAGAGCCAAATGCTTTATGACAAGATAAAATATGTCAGCTGTAATTCTTAAATCAACTGAAACATCGAATCAGTTGGTATTCAGGAGCAAAATTACACAAATGGGCAGAAGAACTCCACCAGATGACAGAGAAAACATGAGACAGTGTTGACCATCCCATGCAATCCTGCAGCCTAATCAGGATGCCCTTTTCAAGCTGCACCAAGAACTTATCCAGCTAGACTTCTTTTGAAAAGGCCTCATAATTCTGTGGTGGATAAGGCAACATAATACCTGAGATTCATTGGAGCTTTTCGTTGCGTGCGCCTGAAAGGTTGCAATTTATTAGAAATAAAATTCAGGTGTTTGCCAGTGGGAGGTGATGGCATTATTACTGGCCAGGACTGATTGCCCTGCAGCCAGGCACAGTGTGGATGTCTTGCCACAGCCTTGTCACTCTCTATCTCTTACAAACACTTTCCTCTGCTGCTGCAGCCCCGCTGTGAGTTAGACCAGGCTGTACCAGTCAATCTGCTGACAGGGTAAATATCCCTTGGACTCCCAAGCTGAGACCATCACCATAACTCTCCTTTCTCCCATTCCCCCCCTCAATCTGTCAGTAGCTACTGTGCTGCTTCAGTTTCAGTCAGAGCTGGCTGAGTCACACCTGTCAATTGTTATTTACTTGTTCCAAGCCCGAGTGCTCTCAGATGAACTGGGAGCAGCAGGAAAACTCGACTGGCAGGGCTGTGGGAAGAAGCATTGAAACTTTCAGTACCCTCAACTAAATGTTCTCTTGGAAGACTGGTCTGACTTGCTAACTGTTTCATGCAGCCCAAAATTACATTTTGCCCAGGTGATTCCCATGTTATTTCACAGTATTTGCTGACTTGAGTGTGGGGATGAGGGGCAATCACTTCATAGCTTCTGCAGAGCTTGAGAAATCCTTGACTGTACTTGTCTGTCTTTGCCTAGTGGTGGAAAATCTTTTTTCACCACAGTTGCATTTGGGTTGATATCTTCTGGGAGTGAATCAGTACAGAACCTCAAATCTCCTTCTCCAGGGTATGTAAAAGTGGTGATTGTTTCTCACTTTGTTTTTGTGAAATGGCCTAGAGACATTGTAGACTGATTCAGTCTCAGTTACTGTGAGAGCTTTGCAGAGGATGTAGCAGTTACTCCTTACTGACAAAGGAAATCCTGATTTAATAATTTGATATTACTCATAACATCCCTACCCATTAGTAGGTACATTTATATGCTGATGTCAACTGTTTTTAGATTTTATTATTAGTAAAATAAGTTCCAGGCAAATCTGATGCATTTAAATGAGAAATGGAAAATATGGCACATAAATTATAGTGTTGTGCTGGAAGAGTAAGGATCTCATAAGAAATTCTGTGCTGCAAATGCTTTCTATAAACTTAAAAAAAAACCAGTGCTGGAAGTGGAACAGGAAAAATGGATAAAACTTGGACCTGTAAAATGAAGCTGAGCTGTGTTTAGTAATCCCACAAAACCAGACTGTAAAAACAGTGTGTTATAATCTTAGCTTAGGTTATTGCTTCTATTTACATACTTGTTGTACCACGGAATAGCTGTGAAGTTTCCTGGCCTTATTTTGTGTTTTATTTTATACATGGATGCATTCGTTTTCAGTGTGCTCTTGCTGAGTGTGTCCCTGTCCTTGGAGAGACGCTCAGTGCATCCCTTCAAAGCATTTCCTGAGTCCTAAGCTTTGTCTAGGTAGGGAAAAATATTGCTGTGTCCTGTCTCCTGCTTTTTTCTGGGGGATTAGCTTTACTAAGAATCCTTTGCCTTCAGGAGAACCATCTCCAGCACTTGCTGTTCTCATAGCTCACGAGCTGACAGGAGCAGTGCATCTTCTGGAGGTTAACTCGGAAGTTATCAGGAAACAGCATCAGGCAGAGCTTGTTAAATCAGCCCTGCAGATACTCCACAGCATGAAAAAAATTACAGATAGTGTGTGTGTGGAGGAAAGGAGAGAAAATAAATTTGAATGTAATAGAGAGGGAGCCAACAGAGCTGCTGTAAGATCTGGGTTGTGAAGAAAAACATGAAGCTGCAGACATATTTCTGTTTGCATAGCGTGACAAATTCACTGGATTCTCTGGACAAAAACCCCAGAGCTTCTCCTGCTGCCAACATATGATGAGAAAGGTGCATTATTATTATTATTATGTCTGAGAGGGTATTAGCTAATGCTGCTTCTGCACTTGTTGCCTGTACTAGTAATTTTGATAATGTAGAGAGGCTGGAAGAATGAATCAGTGTTTGGTGACAGAACAAGCATCTTATTTATTGCTCCGAACTCCTGAGCCCTTCCACAGCTCACTTTCATCTTCCAGATGCATCTTCTGTGCTGTGACTAACAGGTTTCTCCATCCCACTGTGGGTACGTGCCAGTGCACCACAGAATGCAGATTTCTGACTGGATGGTGATTATGTTCTAGCCTGGGGACACAAACACAGCTATAAGTCCTTTGGGGAAGGCTGACAAAATGTAACCAATATCTAATCTTTGCATTACACAGCTGCTGATGGAGCTCCAGTGACACATCTACCAGCTCACTTGCTGTTGCCTGCTAGGCAGCTTCCAGCTCACCAGCTACCCTAGGTGTTAATCTGTGCTCCTGGGAAGCAGTCAAGTCTCTGTTTGCAGAACTTTTTGCCTTTAAAGCCTTTTCTTGCTGCAGAATTTTTATTTTTTTTTTTTGCCCTGCACCGAATAGATAAATACAAATTTGTTCTACCTATTACCATGGTATTGTTTAGTGATGTACATAGAGCTGGTAATTTTCAGACAATATTTGCCAATAGGGAGGCTTTATGAGTAGAAGGGCAGCCAGAACCAGCTCAGCGGTGTCATAAAACTTCCATTAATCCATGGACTAGGATTCACTGGCTTTGCTTCCTTACCTACCACTTTGAAATATTGCATTGCAAGTGTGGTGGCAGAATGGCTGAGAGTACAGGTGAATTATGGTTCCTTACCTGTCTGAACAGGAGAATCCTGCTGCACAACTCATCTTAGGCTTGGTGGGGTCCAGACTCATTTCTTTTCGCTGCCATCTGCGAGGCTGGCTGGTGCTGAAAGGGCTGAAAATTCAAAGCTCTTCCCCCAGAATGGCTTACTCTATAAAAATATTTCCTGAGCCATGGGACAAAGACATGAAGATCTGCATCTTCTTGACAGGGATGTTGACTCCATCTCTTGGTAGCAGCAACTCAGCAAAGCGTAACAATTCACTAAAAATGACATTACAACAAAGCCCCCAAAATAGCCATTTCAGAGTTGCTTTGAAAATGAAATCTAAAAAAGGGTTTGTTTTCTTTACTTATTCAGTATTTATTTGTTTAAGGCCATAAAATAAATCACTGCAATGCTGGTTGGATCTTGCATGCTGAAAATGAATCCTTTTGTGTCTTCCAATACTAAATTATTACTCCCTTTCATCCAGAGCATGGAATATTGTTGCCTCAGTCACAGCATCAGGAGTTCAACTAAAAACTGATTTCTACAATTTCTGTATGTTGCAGTTTTTGTACCCTTTGGTTAAAAACCAGTGAGGTTCATTATAAGAAGACCACTTCAAAGACGAAATTTACATTTTTTTCACGATAGAAATGTTCTGAGCACAGACCTAGGCTGTTAATCCCATCAGGATAGACCTCCTGTAACCTCCTGCAAATTTTGGATGCTTTGGGCAGATTCTTTTTCGGCTGATGGGAGCTTTGACTGTTTGCAGTGGATTTATACCAGCAGCTCTAAAGCTGTGTGTGATGAGAGTGAATTTCCTGTAAGATGTGTTTACTCTGTGCCTTATTCAGTACCGTGAGCTGTTTTCCAGGGAACTGCATGGAAGTGTTTGCTGTACTAACTGATCATCTGGGTCACTCTGGTAAACAGAAACCTTCTGGAATAGACAGATCACTGTCTGAGTTTTGTGCTGCTGAATTTTTATGCATCAGTGTTTCTACAGTAACTTTGAAAACAAATTATTTTACAGATGTAGGATTTTCTCTTTTTTTGCCTCTTTCTCATTTGGTGTCCCCCCTATCACAGCCCTGGTTGGAGAGGTCTCCAATGCACCAGGCAGTTAGCCTGGCTGGCAGAACCCTCTCCCAATAAACCCCCAGTCCTCTCAGAAATACCTCACTCTCCTGCCTTAGGTACAAGTTTGCCATGAGGATGTATGCCAACCCCTTTATTCATCCCTGCATTGGAGAATTTCACTGAACTTCTGTAAATATGGAAATCATTCAAATGAGACCACTCTCTCTCACATGAGCCCTCTTTACACCTACTGCAAGTGGGGCACAAAACCATGAAGAGATTAAATACTGTCCAGAGGCTCACACAAGGAATTATTGTCCAAAGCTGAGCCCTGGAGTCCAAAATCCATTTCAGATTTGCAGGAATCTCTCACGCAATTCCCTTGGGTGCTGAGAATACAGGATACACAACATGAAAGTACCTTTGATCTCTTGATTTAACTACTACACACTTAATTAAAGCCTGTTTGTATTTCACAGAAAAGGTATCAGAGTTTTGATTTATGAGTCTCAGATTTGTAGGAGCTGATGTAACAGGGCAAGGTTTTATATTTGCGGAGGCTGTTGCAGTACTGAAGCCTTCTGTGACTTTGATGCAGGAAAGTGAATTTCTAAGACAGTTAAAAGTTTATATTTGAAGTGGAATGTAATTGCAGCATGTGCACTTTTAGCTGGAAACATGCAGGTGAATATCTGCTTGCTCTGCCTGGCAAAATGCAAGCCAAGCTGCTGCCCTGGAAATCTTCATCTCACAGACTGAGAGGAAAACCTGAGTCTCTTCACATTCTGCTTTAGCTTGTATTTCTCTAATGAATATTTTAATAGGTTTTGTGGTTTTTTTTGCTATTATGTCTGTGCATTTTGTGAAAATGTCTACTTCCCTCTAGAAAGACTTTGAGTTTTTTAAAGACTTTCTCACGTGCTCTGTCACCTGCTTTTTTAAGGTGCATTCAATTCAATCCTTTCCATTAATAACAAATCCATCACCTGGTGTCAGAGAGCACTCTAGCTGTTTTTCAGCTTGCCAGTTTAAGTCTAAATCTTCCTTCTTTTTTCACTGTTGTCCACCCAGTGAGGTTGGTTTTAGGGCTTTAGTGGCATGGTGCATGCAGGAAGGGTTACTCCAGCTTGTGCTCTGAAATGATTTGGGTAAAATGTGTGGATGCAGAATTTCTGATCCCACTGCACCAATTCTTTTCTCACACTTTTCCTGCCTGCACACAGCACCCACATGCTCCCCCATCTCCTTCTGGCCTGCCTGTCCCACCTGCTTTCCCCCTGCCCTGGGCACAGCCTCCTTCCCTTCCCTGGGAATAGGAGAGGGACCACAACCTCACTGGCCATGCCATCAATGCTGCTCAAATCCTGCAGCCTGGATTGGCTCCAAAGGAATCCTTCTTTGCTCTTTTTAAAAACATTTTAAATAGATCCCAAAGAGAAGTCACAAATTCTTCTCTTAAAGTTAATGCTTTCCAAGCAAGGTGATCACAAGTAACAGCATCATTAAAGTGCTCAATAATTGCAGCACAACATAATGCCTTTGCTTCCATGAAGAATATCTACTTCTTGAAGTGATTATGAAACAATATTGAAGGGGAAAGGTCTTTTCTTGGCAAGCTTTGACCATCAGTGGATTTACACTGATTTATGGCAGGTAAAATCTGGCCAGTTTCACCTAGAGGGAGTGGCTAATACAGCAGCACTGATCCTACCTCTCCTGATCTCAGTGTGCAGAGCACAGGTAGCTCTATATTCGATTTAAAAAAATTAAATCTCATCTGGTGGCTTCAAGACAATTATAAACACATCAAATGGGCACATTGATGAGAATGAAATTAATGGAAATACAAAGTATTAGTGTGTGAGAAGCTATTCACACTTTCTCACATATTCCAAATAAGCTGTTGGGCTTGCCTTTTACTTGTTTACTTCATAAACACTTTTTGGTGACACTGAAATGAAAGAATTGCTTGGACATGTGCAAGTCTTTTGAAGGGAGGGACACCAATCACACCTCCTGGTTTGAGGCTGAGTGTGGGTATGAGAAATGAAGCACACACATCAAGTCAGACTGCTCTAGGAAAGCACTGATTGCTGTAACTGTGGGCAAGCCAGAAATATGGCTATTCAGAGGCACATCAAAATCCACTCTGGAAATTAATAGCATTTCCTAAAAATATGCCATTTGTCTCACTTTCTTCTGCAAAGAAATCATCTCTTACCCATGAATATTTCTGCTAAATGAGATATTTTTTTGCATTTAACAGGAACAAAGGAAATACAAACACTAATGGTTTTTTAATCACTTGGCTTAGCTATTTTTAACCCCTTGCAATCAATAGCTGGCTTTTCCCTAATTCAGCAGAAATGTTTACAACCTTCTCATGTAGCACCAGCTTCACTGCAAATAGCTGTGGAGCATATTGCTCTCCATATTTACAATTTTAAGGCCTTTTTTTCTCTTTTTTTTTTTCTCCAAAGGATGCAAATCCTAGGATCATTTTCAGTAAGACTTTGGTGTTTTGTAATTCACAGACCAAGAGTGAAACATTTTTTCTTTGCTGTCTGTACAGATCTGGATAAGTGGGAGTTTGTATATCCCTTCCCTGTGCCTTTTTCTTATTAGGGTTTAAGGTTTGTACATGTTCTGCTGATGCTTTTGTCCATAAAATGTATGCAAAACCTCTGATGGAGATAAAAGGATGGAGGAAAAAAGATCATCTCACAAACTCTTTTCCTGTGTCACGATCTTTGTGCTTTTTAGACTCCCCTTGTTGGTGGCACTGCTGCAAAAGGGATGGTGTAGGGTTATAAGCAGGACCTATAAATGTTTATAGATGAGGTGTTTTATTGGGAACAACTTGCAGAGCTGAAGGAATTCCTGTTCCAGATGCACAAGCCTTTCTGCATCTTTTAGGTGTGAAAGAAGAGCAGCAGCTTGCAAAGCTAAATGCATGAATACAGGTGCTCAGAGTGTAGTTAGACAGGTATGAATTAGAACACCTTTCAGGACCTTACAAGGGACAGAAAGAGGTGGATTGCTCTTTAAGACATGAAGAATGTACAGGGTTTAAGTCCTTTCAGTTTCCTCATACCATGTACTTAACAGATAAGCCATTTACACTTCTGTTTATGTTTTCCTGACTTGTTTTTCTTTAAAAGAGAAATATAGAGAATGAATATTTTGCATCTGTTTTTGATTCTGTCACCCCAAGAGCAATAGACTTGGAAAAATCAGTTTCTTGGGATTCCAACTTTATATCCAAAAGCAGTGAGGAGAGGATGAAATTTTGGCATTCATTTTCCTGTACCTCAGATTCTTGATGTGAAAACTCGTTTTTTTTTTTGGTTTTTTTTTTTCATTTAGGGAATGGCTGAGACAATTTTGTTAGGGACAGCATCCTCAGTGATAAACAGGAAACAGGAACTCCTGACTGAAACATGGTGCAGGCAGCAAATATGGCAAATGTATGGTGTGAAGGGGTTGATTTAAAAAAACGTGACCTGACATCTTAATTCCTGATTGCTATCCAGTTCCTCTGCTGAATGAGGCAAGGATTTGGAGGAAAGGGTCTGCAATCAAAGGCTGTTGTAAGAGGAACATTTTCTAATTTTGGAACACTTGACTTTCCAACTTGAGTAACATTTATAACATCAGGTTTCAGTTTTTGTTTAAATGAGATATTCAGCACTGTTGTACAAAATCTTTGTCATGTCAGTAGAAATACCAGAAAGGGAGAACAAGGCACTGAGCTGCTCAGACCCAGGGCTCTGAGTGGAGACTCAGCCTTTGGCATTGCATGTGCTGTCCTCTGACTTGCTGTGAGAAGTCACCCTGCCAGCTGTGTCAGATCCTGCACCACCAAATAACAGAGCTTGGTAATGGCAGTTCATACTTTGGAATGTCACTTTATGGAAGGGTCAGCTTGGTGTTGCATATAGGGGAACACGTTACTGGGTTAAGCTCTACTTCATTTTGCACACAACATGGTTATTGAATTCACCTCTCCATGATTTTCTTTGTGAGTTATCATTACAGGAAGTGTAAAAAAGAAAGGAACATTTATCTAGGAATTATGGAATGATTTCTATTAGGATGCTGAAGTTTCACTCATTTTTTTACCTACCTTAAATATCACTGGTTTTGTTGTTTATAAGGATCACAATATATTTTTGCTGTATTTATCAGCTAGTTTTTTTTAAAATGTTGAAACTGAGTCTGTTGCTGCTGTGTTCTAAAGCTGGGATTACAAGTCCAGTGTTTGACTGGAGAGGTTTCTTTGCCACTGAATGCTTTGCTTTCCTTCAGGCTTCTTAAATATTAAAATTATTGCCAGATACCATCAGATGTATTGATGTGAGAAGCTATTCAGACTTACTAATACTTTATATTCCCATTCATTTAATTTTGATCAATGTACCCATTTTCTTTGTTTATAATTGTTTTGAAGCCACCAGGTGAGATTTAAAATCCATTTTTTATCAATGAGGGGAAGGCTGTTGTTAGCAATCTGCTGTGTTTCAGAGTCTCAGGTTTTCCACAGAAAACCTGCCTTTGTGTGGCCTCTGAGTCTGGCAGGCCATTAGATAAGAGGTAATCAATGAAAATCTCTAGAGTTCACCTTGTTTTGACCTAATTGGCAGCCCATTTATAAGACAATTGGGGAAGGGTGATGTGATAATAAATTACTCGCTTGAGTTGCTCATTCACCATCAGTCTTTTTTCATGCTGATCTCGCTGACTGTTGTAGGTGAGACGCTGTGGGTGATGATGAGAGAGAGAGGGGGAGACTGTGAGATGGTCAAAAGAATCCAAATTTATTGTGGAATACCTGTGCTTATGTACTAGTTTAGGAAGGCTAGTAATGTTTTACTGCAGTGATTGGGTTAATCATCACATACACTCATGCATTATACAACATCTCTTGCTCACAGGGTTGGATTTCATTTTCTTTTTCCGGTAAATCAGTCTGATTTAATCTTCTTGCAATCTTAATTTAATCCTCAAAGTTCTGCTTGCTCTTGCCAAGGCATCTTGGTTATCAAATCTCTTGTGCTAACCAGGTCCAAAGTCCATCATCTGTCTTGTGTGTCCCAATAAAACACCTCCTAGAAAGCTCCCACTTGTTTGGCATTTCCTTCCCTTTTCAGGATTTGTGTTGGAAAAAGCATCAAGAGAGCTCAAGAGAAATGTGTTATGGAATGTTGTGTAATGGATATCACAGTGTAAACTGTGATAAATCTGAAGATGTTTTCCTGGTGCTCTGTTACAGGGAGGGCTGGTGAGGTTGGTGTGAGAGTGGGGGTGTCTGGGGGCAGAAGGGATGGCAGAAAAAAGGGGCCGGGATGAAACATATCTCAGGACACACCAGTGAGGAGGGATTTACCCAGACTGAAACAAAGGACAGGCTGCAAACAGGGAGTCACTGAGCTCTCTGTCAAAAGGTCTTCATCACACTCCTCCACAGGGCACGTGTGGGTGTTGAGTTTTATCTTCTTCTTCCACCTTGGTCAGGGTCAGGATTAAATTGCACGACAATAGTTGGTGTTCAGACTCAGATGTTTATTAGCTCTTATCTCTATCACAGTCTCACACACTGCAAGTTATACAGAATTTCACTCACAAACTACAAAATGGCCCCGTATCTCTCTACGAGGCCTTTTAAGGATAAACTGTCCAATTAAGAAATGACACCTAAATTATTTTTACTTTTAACCCAATAACCAACCACCCATGCCTGCAGTGTGGACTTTTTATCCAGTTACACAAAACCACCCAAACCCACGGAGAAGAAGGGGAAGAAGAAGGACCAGCCTCCGCCCTAAAACCTCCATCTTGCTTTATATCTATTACTGTATTCTAAACCCCTAAACTCTGAGTTTCCCACCCTGTGATATCACACACTTCTATTCAAACTCCACACCCACAATCCCAGCTCTGTCATTCCATTTTGGAAGCTTCTGCACGGCCTCAGGTCAGTGCAGTGTTCTCTTGGGGGTCAGTGCCTGGCAGCTCAGAAAGTCTCAAATTCTCAGCAGCCAGGGTTCCAACTGAGCCAGCATCTGGAGCTCCCCCATGGAGCTGCTCCTCAGCCCTGCATGCCATGGGCCATCCATCACCAGCACTGCAGAGGGTCCTGTGGCATTTGTGGAGTTCTGAAAGCCAAAACTTTTCCCATGAGACTGGAAGCTGTGAGCCCAGGCAACAGTGCTAAAACTTGTGGGTTGAGGGAAAAGACAGTTTATTAAGTAAAGCAAAGGCTGCCCACAGAAGCAAAGCAAAACAAGGAGTTAATTCACTGCTTCCCAAGGCAGACAGGTGTTCAGGCATCTCCTGGAAAGCAGGGCTCCATCATCAAGCAGGGAGCCTAATGGTGACTTGGGAAGACAAATGCCATCACTCCAAACACCCCTTTTTCTCATTCTTCCCCCAGTTTATATTGATGAACATTTTGTCATTTAGTATTAAAAATCCTTTTTGACTTCTGGGATCAGCTGTCCCAGCTGTGTCCCCTCCCGGTTCCTTGAGCACCTCCAGAATCCTTGATGGTGGGGTGGAGTGAGAAGCAGAAAAAGCTGGTGAGAGGCAGAAGGTGCTGCTCTAGGGGCTGTTGGCATCTTCACCTGCATCCCAAACAGTCAGCCAAGGCTTTGGGGAGGAGAAGGGAACAGAGCTGGGCTGTGTTTTTTACATCCTTGCTTCAACTGGTCTGTTCCTTCTTGGATCAGCCCTCAATTCAACCCTTTCACGTCTGAAACCGAGAGGGAGGTAAAGATCTCAGATTTGGGACTTTTCTGAACTCCAGACATAAGGAGCTTTAGGATTTAATGTCTCTCCTTGGCCTGGAGCCCCGTGCTGGCCCCAGCCCATCCCACACCAGCATCGTGCTTCCCAGAAAACAGCACAAGGGTGGATATTCATGTGGATTCACTCTGGAGCCATCCCTGAGTGCCTCCCTCAGTGCTGCCAAGCCCCAGGCTCTGAGCAGATGAGATCCCAGCAGGCAGAGCCTCCTGGTGCCTCAGGAGAGGATCATTCCCTGCGGAGCCAGCTCCCAGCCGGGCCCCAGGGCCTCTCACTGCTCGTGTCCTTGCAGGAGAAGCAGAAGCTGCTGGATGAGATTGAGGACCTCACTGTGCAGCTCACAGAGGAGCAGGAGAAAAAGAGGAAGATGGGGGACAAGCTGAGTCAGGAGAGGCACCAGTTCCAGAAGGAGAAGGAGTCGACGCAGGAGGTGAGTGGAGTCTGGGCCTGCCACAGCCCTGTCCCCAAGATGTGGGAATCTGGCCTTGGCAGCCTCTCCAGAAATGGGTACCTGGAGCAGGGAGTGCTGCCTGGGCAGTGGGAAGGGGTTCAGCAGCTGAGCTGCAGCACCTCAGTCACTTGTGCTCCTCTGGAATTCATCCAGCATTGTCCCTGCAAGGGGCTGTGCCACCCTGGCCCCTTCCCTTTCTGCCTGGAAGAAGCCGTGCCAGAGGCACGTGGAGCCAGCAGGCAGGAGCAGAGGGGTTGGAGCTGAGTGCCTGGGGCTGGATCACACCTTCCCAGTGCTCCCATCATCTGTGCCTGGTGATTCCAGCTGGGGGCCCAGGCAGGGCTGGCTGTGGTGGCAGGAAAGGAGCTCTGGCCCAAAGTGCCATTAGTTGTCACCGTGGTGTCACCGAGGGCTCTGGGGTGAGGAGGGGACCCAACCTGCAGCAGAGGGAGCTGGCTGGGGAGGGACCCACATTGCTGGGGGGTCTGTGCTGCTGCAGACCCAAACCCAGCATCTTTGGCCCTCCAACAAGGTCCTTGCAGGGCTGTGCTCATGTATTTCAGTAGCTCCCCATCTCCTGCTTGCTGGGGGTGTGAGGGAGGAAGAGGAAACCAAATGCCCCCCAGAAAGGAATTCAATCATGGAATGGTTTGGGTTGAGAAGGACCTCAAAGTTCACCTTGTTCCACCCCCTGCCATGGGCAGGGACAGCTCCCACTGTCCCAGATTGCTCCAGGCTCCATCCAACCTGGCCTTGGACACTGCCAGAGATCCAGGGGCAGCCACTGCCAAGGCCAACAATCCTGCTGCAGGATTCCATGGAGCTGCTCCCAGAGCAGCCACATCCAGAGGGTGCTGCTGGGTCTGCCAGGCCTGTGGCACCCAGCTGTCCCCTTGCCTTGCTCTGCAGCTCATTGAGGACCTCAGGAAGCAGCTGGAGCACCTGCAGCTCTTCAAGCTGGAGGCAGAGCAGCGCAGGGGCCGGAGCAGCAGCATGGGGCTGCAGGAGTACAACAGCAGGACCCGGGAGACTGAGCTGGAGCAGGAGATCAGGCAGCTCAAGCAGGTAAGGAGGGCTGGGCTGGCTGAGAAACAGTTCCCTGATGCCAAGGGAGAACCAGCAGGGTCTGGGGGCTCTCTCCCAAGGGATGGAGCGGATCCAGGAGCCCAGTGCTGTCTTGCTTTCCTGTCCTGGGAGAGGGAGGTTGGTGCTTTCTCAGGGACAGCAGGAGCCCTTCTCTCTCTGCTGTGTCCCCTGGATCTTCCCAGTGCTCCCATGCTTCCAGAGGTTCTCCAGGCTCTGCTGAGGTGGAGGCAGCAGCCCATGTGCTGTTGCCAGCACTGCGTGAGCTGTGTTAGGGTGAAAGCCCCTGTCTGCCTTTGCTGTTCTGGATGAGCTCTGAGCACCAGCTGCTCCAGCAGTATGTGCTTTGTGTGTGTGAACAGGATAACAGGAACCTGAAGGAGCAGAACGATGAGCTGAATGGGCAGATCATCAACCTGAGCATCCAGGGAGCCAAGAACCTGTTCTCAGCCTCCTTCTCCGAGTCCCTGGCAGCAGAGATCAGCTCTGTCTCCAGAGATGAGGTACGTGCCATGAGGAGCTCACACTGCACCTTCCTGGGTGCCTCCACCTGGCATGGCCTGGGAGGGGTGGATGTGCCCTGTCTGTGGCCCAGCCCATGCTCAGAGTTCCCCTGAAAGCTGGAAAGAGCAGAGAAATCCCCACACAATTATCTGCAGAGCTCTCAGGACTTGCCCTGCCTGCCAGCCCTCCCTCCTGGGAGCAGGGCAGCTGCTCCCTGCCCATTTGCTGATTCTGGCAGCTCTGCTTTGCCTGCCCTGGGACAGCCTTCCCCTTCCAGGGCAGAGCATTCACCATGGGCTGTGTCCATCAGTCTGGATCAGTCTTTAAACCCCTGGGAGCCAGGACATTCCCCCTGGAGATCCCAGCTCCTTCAGCACATTTTCTCCCTGAACACCAACCAGGAGTGGCTGAGCCTGTACAAGCACTGGAATTAAATCTTTAACACCTCAGGAAGTGGGGAAACACACGTGGATATTTTGGGGATCCAATGGAGATGTGATGCTCCCTGCTGTCTCCAGGGCAGCTCTCTCCATCAGGCTGAGAGCTCGAGGAAGGACAGGAGTGAGCAGAGCCAGTTTTTCCCTGCCCGTTTAAACAGGGTCAGGAATGTCCCAGCCAGGGAGTCAGCTATGGGTGCACAGAGCCAGGGGAAGCCCTGAGCAGTGTCAGGCAGTGACCTCTCCCTCCCTCTCCCCTCTGCTGCAGCTCATGGAAGCAATCCAGAAGCAAGAGGAGATCAACTTCCGCCTGCAGGATTACATCGACAGGATCATCGTGGCCATCATGGAGACCAACCCCTCCATCCTGGAAGTCAAGTAGTGCAGCCGGGAGGATTTGGTGCTCTGAGAGGATGAAGAGGGACTCCAAACGTCTTTGCACTTGATGAAGGCACAAGGAAGCCTCAGGTCGGGGAGTGACTGAGCCACGGACCAGGGAAAAGGAAAACCAGCAGCCAGGCTTTGTTGTCTGACTCCGTTATTTTGAAGCCCTCCTGGCTGTGGAGGGGTAAAAGGGAACCTGGAGAAGGAGCTCAGGAAAGGGACACTGCAGGAAGTGCCTGTGGCGCTGGGGACTGTCCCGACAGGCACCGCCCCTCCGAGGGACGCTGCGACCCGCGGGAGGTCGCGATGGAGATGGAGGCGGCAGCGCTGACCTTGCCCCGCTGCCCTGCCGGGCCCGAGCGTCTGCTGTGCCAAAGTGTCCCTGACACACCCACCGGGCCGAGCTGGCAGCCCGGGCAGCGCCTCCCGGACTCGCACAGGGTTGGGGTTTGGTTTTGGTTTGGGGTTTCGTTTTTTTTTAAATTAACTTAATGCAAATGGCCTCACCCAGCTGGCTCGGCCCATCCCTGCCCCGCGCTCCTGCTGGGGCCGGCTGCGTGCAGAGCCCTCAGTGGCTGCGGGGGCAGCCCGGGGCTCCTGGGGACAGGGCGTGAGCACACTCGGTCACCTGCCTCCTTATTTATTTTTGCTGTCTGTGGCTCAGTACTGCCGGCACGTCTCGGCATCCCGGCTCCACTCCCTCCTCCTCCCTCCTCCTTCTGCCGGGCTCTGCCGCTGAGGTGGCTCCGGGAGGAGCTGTCACTCGTCCCCAGCTGGGGACAGGCCCTGTCTGGCACCGGGACAAGGCTGCAGCTCCTCACCCCGCGCTGGAGGCCGGTCCTGGCCGCCTCTCCTCGTCCTGGGTGGGACACGCAGCGCTTTGGGAGCTGCAGCAGAGAGGCCCGAGGTCCCCAGCTCACCTCCCGAAGTCTGGGGACAGCGGCTGTGCCATTGCCGGCCGGAGCAGGGCTCTGCTGGTGATAGCTGCAGCCCTGGAGGGAGAGCCTGCTCCGGCTGCCGTTCCCCCTGCTCCCTGCGCTGGCCAGGGCCTGGAGGAGCCCCCTCGTTCCTCATCCCTGGCACCGGCCGGGGCTGGAATCTCTGTGCCGATGGGGAGGGGAGCTGGAGAACACCAGCAGCTCCCTGGGAAACAAAAGCCATGTTTACATCAGACAGCTCTGGGCTTGCTGGCACAAGGGGCCGTGGCATGGCCTGACCTCGGGAGTGGCCTCTGTCCCCCCCTGCTCCTCGGGGCTCCCGGGAGGAGCCAGCCAGCGGAATCCCAGGGATCGGCTTCAGCCCGCCGTTCCTCTTCCTGCTCGTCAGGTTTTGGGAATGCCAGGACGGCCTGGAAGCAGAAGCCACAGCAATCCCGGGGGGTGCCTGCTCCCCCTGAGCCCCTTCCAGCCCTCTGGGTGACCCTGAGCAGGGGGACGTGGCCACTGTCACAGCCTCATCCCAGGGGACAGCGGCTGAGCCACGGCCACGGTGCCTCTGGGGCTGATCCCCCAGAGCCCTTGTGGGGCCGGGGTGAGCCCCAAACCCTGGGCAGCTCCTGCACCCCAGCCCTCCCTCCCTGCCCCCCTCCCTGCCTCGAGGCCGCGGGAAGAAGCCACGTAATGTACATTTCCAGAGAAGCTTTGGGTGTAAATCAGTGTATACTTGGAGAGGGAAAATTTTTCTATCTTGTAGAGTAGGTATTTTTATAGAATGAAGGTTGATCCATTTTTTTAATACTTTAAAAGAAGAGAGAAATGTATCTGTGTATACACAAAAGCATATATATATATATATATGTATAAATATATAAATATTGGAGATCTGCCTTTCTCGACTTGGGATCCCAGATCCCCAGGTCTCAAACAATCGTTTGTTTTTCCTGTCGCTCTCACAGAGGTACTGTAACTGTAAATAAGCACCGGGAAAAAAAAAAAGGTTTTAAGCAAACAAAAAGCACTGACTTGCACATTCACCATGCTTTAAAGTCCCTTTGGAGAGAGATAAACAAAAACAAGACAAAAACTGTACATCCTGAAAATGTCCCTCTTTCCCGACCGGTATGTGAAGGAAGTCCCCCAAAAAAGAGGCAAAAACGGTATTGTCTTAACTGATGTATCAATTCTTGTCGGATTAAAAGCTGTTACTATTCCTGCCCAGAGGCTGTTTTTCCACAGAGGTGGATTGGGGCATCCTGAGGATCCCAGTGCTGGAGTGGAGCATCCCAAATATCCAAGTGCTGGATCTCCAGTGGGGCTGGATTGAGTGGAAATGCTCCTGCACCAAAGAGTGCCCTGATTTTGGGAGGATGAGGATGGGGATGCAGGAGGCTGGACCTGGCTGGAATGCCCTGATTTTGGGAGGATGAGGATGAGGATGCAGGAGGCTGGACCTGGCTGGAATGGCCTGATTTTGGGAGGATGAGGATGAGAAAGGCTGGACCCCGCCAATTCCAGAGGGATCAAGGTCAGAGGGAGCCAGAATCTCACCAGCCAGCCAAGCTGTGTGGGTGGGAATGGGGGAATTCCCCCTTCACCTTCCTGGAGGATCCAGGTGGGACCCTCGGAGCTGATCCTGCTGCCCAGGGACGGGACAGGCTGGGACAGGGACTCGTGGGTCTGCTCCAGGCAGGAGCATGGAGCTTTCCCTCCCTCCACTCCGGGAGAGCCCCCTCGGAGCACTCGGCTGTTCTGAACGGCTCCAAAAATCCCTTAAACGCCCTCACCTCCCTGCTAAGCTGCTCCCCACCCCTCTAAGCCTCCTCCACCCCTCTCCACCCCTTTAAGCTGCCCCAAAGGGCCTGAACGTGCAAAATCCCCTCCCAGCTCCCGCCGTGCCTCTGGATGGCTCCAGACTGTTCCTCTGAACTGCTCCGGGCAGCCCTGGAGCTGCAGCAAAGAGCTGGGAAAGGCTCTGACACACCCTGAGAGCTCTGAAACCCCCCAGATCGCTTCAGACTGCTCCACACTGCTCAGGGCAGCACTGAGGCTCCAAAACATCCCCAGAGCTGCTCCAAAACATCCCAGAGCTGTCCCAAAACCATCCCAGAGCTCCTCCCAAAACATCCTTGAGCTGCATAAAATGTCTCAGAACTGCCCAAAACCATCCCAGAGCTCCTCCAAACCATCCCTGCCATGCTCTAAAGTGTCCCTGAGCTGCTCTAAACCATCCCTGAGCTGCCCTAAAGCATCCCTGAGCTGCCCTAAACCATCCCTGAGCTGCCCTAAAACATCCCTGAGCACCTCCGAAGCATCTCTAAACATCTGTAAATCACCTCTGAAGCATTCCCAACTGCTCTACACCCTCCAAGCAGCTCTAGAGTGCACCAAAGGTTTTCCTAAACACCTCTAAAACTTCCCTTTAAAAATTCCTCTGAAATCTCGTCCTCCAACATCTCAAGGCTGCTCTAGAAATGGGGTAGGTAAATAGCTCTGGGGGTATTTCTGTGCTGCTGGGTTGCTTCAAGGAGCTGTAAATCTCCTTTGAGCAGCTCAGGCTCTGGAAGGACGGAGCTCTGGCTACTACTGAACCACTTGAACTGCTCAAACAGCTCTAGTGCTCCTCCAACCAGCCCTGAAAGGCACCAAGTTGCTCAAACTGCCTCGAAGTAGCACTTGAAGCTCTCTAAACTCTTCTAAAACTCCTCAAAATAGCTCAAAACGGATGATAGAAAAGGTCTCCTGGCAGCTCTGAAGCTCTCCAAGCCTCCTCTGTGCAGCTGCGAAACTCCTCGAGTGCCCCAGCAGCCTCCAAAAGACCCTTGAAACCCCTCTGGGCCTTCTTCATGGGCCTCTCAAAAGGGTTAAAATTTTTAGTAATATCTCTAAACTCAGTTTGCAACTACCCTAAATGACGTCAGAGGGGCACAGGCAACCCTAAAACAACTCAAAGCTTCTCAAAAACTCATAAAAAATAATCAGAGCTGCTCCAAAGCACTCCAGCTCTTCTGCACCTCCTCTGAAAAGGGCTCTGAATGGCTTAAAACTTCTCCAGCCTTTTCAAAACTGCTCCAGAGAAGTCCCAAAGCTCCGAAGGTCTCTGCATCCTTCAGAACAGCTCCAGAGCTGGTCCCAGCCCAGCCCAGCTCCAGCCCTTCCACCCAGCTGGGGGGGCTGAGCACAGTGACAAACCTCCAGGTCTGGGACCAGGTCTGGGCCACTCGTGGCCAGAAGGACCTGGAGAGGCTGGAGGGGGTCCAGAGAAGGGAACGGAGCTGGGAAGGGGCTGGAGCAGCAGGAGGGGCTGAGGGAGCTGGGAAGGGGCTCAGCCTGGAGAAAAGGAGGCTCAGGGGGGACC
>JAYDZK010000268.1:2628568-2656784 GCA_034509185.1 Euphonia xanthogaster
TTTGGAAGCCTTCTCCACAGCCTCAGGTCAAATGCAGTGTTCTCTTGGGGGTCAGTGCCTTTCAACAGAGAAAGTCTGAAATTCTCAGCACCCAGGGTTCCAACGTGTGGCAGTGTGGGTTGGAGGATGTGAGGGAGTGAAAGGAGTTTTGTTTTAAAATAAAACCACCTTGCAGTGGGGCTGCCCTGCAGCCTCGTGGGCAGCTGTGCCAGGCTGTGGTGGCTGAGCCTGGTCCCTGCATTTGTGATGTCCCCAAGGTGCTGCATGGCATGGCATGGCATGATGTCCCCAAGGTACAGCATGGCATGGCTAGGACCAGAGCATCTGTCACATCTGGGGCTGTGTCCTGGAGAAGGAGTTATTGAGAGTGGGTCAGATGTGTGAGGGAGTGTTCCAAAGGTTTGGCAGGGGTTCAGCAGTGGGTGTGTGTCACTGTTCCAGCATTTTGTAAGTATTTTTAGCGTTTGCTCCGTATCTTTTCTCATTCTACAACAAAGAGATGCACTCAGCACCAGTTGTCCCTTTTGCCTTCAGCAGAGCTGCTGTGGAGAGGTGGGGTCTTGGAATGGGACCTGTCTGGGAGAGGAGGGCAGTGACCACTCCTCAGCCCCACAGTTCTTCAGTTCCTTTGTCCTGCCCAGAAAAACCTTTGAGATCTTTCCCACCTCTCTCCAACCATCTCATGGACACGTGAGGTGCAGCTGCTGAAGGACCAAGCTGTAGTTCCTCCAGAATTCCTGGGAGTCAGGCTGGAGGAACGAGCTGAACTGCCTGAAAAGAGCTGGTGAGGTCCATGTGTGGGTCTTTCTAAGGAGGGAGAATCAGGGCAAGCTCCAGCATCACAGAGATTTAAGAATTTTCATCCTCTCCTCTCTGGAGGTGAGAAGACCTGCTCTGTTGAAGTGTAGCCCAGGAATAAAAGGGTTATAACAATACCCCAGGGTTATCCTGAAGTCAAATCACCATTCCACCTCACCTTACCTCTGAAGTTTTTATACATTGCTGTAACTACAAATTAAAAATGTGAAAAAATAATATTTAAAAGAGTAAGCCATGCTTTTGTTTATTCAGCTCAATCAAGCATGGAACAGACCATCCCTGCACCACAGGGTGTGTTTGATGCCATGACTGAAGGCTTCAGGCTGCCTGAAATGTGCCTGATCCTGCTGCACTTTCAACTTCCAGTGACATTTGAGCACTTCTGGGGTCGTTGGTCTAAGCACAGCAAATAGTTGAATTTCCCATTTTTTGTTTGGATTAGTCCAGTGAAAACTCTTCCTGGCATTGTAAAAAGCACCTGTGCCCTGCTGCAGAATTGCTCTAGAGGCAAAAGGCAGAGGGGCTGCTCTTGAAATGCTGACAGTTCAGATCTTTACAACCCCTTCACCCCAGGGTTTTGTGGGTTAGTTTGGCCTTAATTTGCTGAGAAAAATGTAAACCATGGCCAAGATGTGTTTCTGCTTCAGAGAGAAATGTTCTTAGGCCTTTGAGTGTGCACAACAGTCACTCACTGTGTCCAAAATTAAACCACTTTCCAGAAAAGCAGTTTCTGAACTATTTCCTACATTCTTGTATTTTGCCAGTACAAGTGGCAGATGATTTTTAAATTGCTTTTTCTTTGCTAAGGTATCACAAAGATGTATTCATGATGGTGGGAAAACAATCTTCCTTGTGCCTCATGAGTTGGTGGGCTTTATGCCTGGTAAACTGAAAAGAAAGAACCAAGTTTTAACAATTTTCTTTTTAATTCTTTATATGCTTTACTTATTTTCCTGATTTTTTTGAGGAATTTGAGGTGTTTTTCTCAGGATGTATCAATCTGCAGTTGTCTGTGGATCCACAGTAAGGTGTGCAAGAAATATGTGAATTACATTTGCTTTTGAATAAACTACGAAAAAATCATATTGCCATTTAGGAGACAATACTGTGTTGTAGTTGGTGACTGATACTAGCAGGTGATAAATATAAATATAAATGTATTTTACCCTCTCAGTACCTGGAGGTTAGACCTGTGAATTTTCTTTGTCTTGAATCGGAGCAAAATTGGGCTTCTGGCTCTTACAGCTCCCTTTGATGTCATTTTGGTGTGCTTGTTCTGTGGCACTCTGCTGTGGGATGCTCTGTAGAAGCAGGTGTGTGAGCATAAATGACTCATCTAATGCAGATTTTTATTGTCCTGTGGCTACTTAGGTGGCTTGAAAAATAAAATAATGGCCATTAACTAATTGGAAAAGTGGGTTTTCTCTGTGCCCTGGGACTGTGGATTATAAAGAAAATCCCTCACAGAGAAAATCTTTTTAATAATAACCTACTAAACCTATTAGTGAGCTTCATTGAGGCAAGAAGGTGAGTTGCCCCCTGAGGAGGATTCACTTCCAGCTCATCCACTCCCATAATTAGCTGCCTTGTTGTGTTTGCCATGGAGTTGTTGAGGGCAGGGCTGTAAATCAGGAGAGGCAGGTGCTGGGGCTGCTCTTCCAAGGTGACAGCAGCACTGCTCTGAGCTGCTGGGCTGGGAATGCCTGGGAAGAAACTCCTCCCTGGGCCACAGTCTCCCCTTCTCCCCCCCCCAAAAATGACCTGGTTCTAGTAGAGGCTGGACTTTCTGCTGGATTGAAGAGATCAGGGTGTGAAGAGATCAGGACCAGGCCTGGAGTAAAGGCAAGGTTTTATGGGTGTGACCTGATTTTCCTCCCTGTTTTCTCTCCAGGTTTCTGGCTGATTGACTCCTGCTGGGGGCGTGGGACCCCTAGGTTTTGGCCAATCTGACAGCTCTCTGAAGGGCTTCTGAGGCTGCTTCAGGAGCATATGTTGCATTTCAGGCTGGAAAAGTGCCTGTCCTGGAGGAGAAATTTGTTTTGCAGCATGAATGAGCAGGGAAAAAAATGGTCATTGCAGGGTGAAGCAGATGCTGTGAGAAGGCTGGGCTGCATAGGGACAGGGGAAAAGAGCTCCAAAATATTTTTCTCTAGAGCCATGTGAGTTGTCCAGCTGTGACTTCACCCATGGCACAGTATTGGTTGTAAAGTTAATCAAAGCCTGCACTGGGGAGCAGACAGATGAGAGCACAGCACAGAAAACCAGCAGGAAGCCTCTCCGAGCTGGCAGAATGAGCAGAGCTGGTTGCTGCAGGGGTGCCGTGCTCTGCAAAGGTGTGTTTGGGCTCCTTCAGGGAAACATTCCAGAGGGCTGGATCTGCATGCAGGGCTCTCTCCTTGGCAGTTAAAGAAGACAATATTTTTTTGCCACCACGTGGTCCTGGGTAAAATAATTATCTTATTAAGTTAGAAAAAACAAAGTGTTTGGATAGGTAGGCAGAGGAGTTGTCCCTCTTCCCCTGCTGAATCCTCAGCAAGCTTGGCCATGGCTACTGAAACCAGCTGAGGACTGGCATGGGCTCCAAATTCTAGGATGGATCCACATTCAAGGATAGATTCAAGCCGAGGATCCAGGATGATGCAAGGTCACATGGGGTCAGCAGAGTGAAAACAAATCCTGTCCTGTTTGTGTTCCAGCTGTAACTCCTTTTCTCTTGAGTGAGATCCTGAGAGGCATTTCTTCATCTTGCTGGCATTTGAAGAATTTAGGAAAATGTGTATTTTATGCCCTCTCTGTTGGTGCTGTGATATTTTAATGAGCAGCCCCTGGGAGTTGGTACTGTGGCATTAGTTCTGGGTGAATGCTTGGTGAGATCTTGCCCCTCTGTGTGTGGAAAAGGTTGTTCTTGGTCTCATTGGAAATGCAGCAGATCTGTTACATTACTGACAGAAATAGAAATATTTGTTTTCTCTCAGCTTTTTGAAGAATGATCTGCTTTTATTTCTGGTGAACAAACACATCTGTTTTCATGGTTTGTGGTTTTTTAGTAAATTGTATCTGGGATGAGCATCCCAGTCAGAGAGTTTAGATATAGAAAGAAGTGTTTGCCCTTCTGTGAAGGAAGGAGGGAAGGGTGAAGGGAAGGAGTTTTTCAAGATTTTTTAACTTCTCATTATCCTGCTCAGCTTTTGTCAGTAATAAATTCAGCCAATACCTTTAATTTGAGCCTGTTTTGCCTGGGATGATATTTTGGGGATATCTCCCCCAGACCTTATCTCAACCCTTTGCTGGAGTTTCTCTCCCCTGTCCAGCTGTGGGTGGTAGAGAGTTTTAGTGGGTGCCTGGCCACATTCCTTGGCAGTTCCACAGCAGGAGGGTTGTCGCCTCTCTGGGTGACGCTCATTATTTACATTAAGATTACTTATTCTATAAGCAGGTCTAAAAAAAGAATGTTTTATTTGAAAATGAAAATTTGAAATACTCTATTTTCAGTAATATTTCCTTGTAAGTTGATTTTTTTGTTGGTTTTTAAATTTTTTTTAAAAATCAAAATTTAGGTAATTTACATGCCTTTTATTTAATTTTAAATAGTTCCATTAAAAATTCTTTCCTGTTTTCTTCATCTGGATTGGAATAATTCTCTGAGGTTTTTTTCTGCCTTTATTTTAATTCTAGTACCATTTAGACCAGGATATGCTTGGAAATCAGGTGTATTTATTTCCACAAAGTGGCACTCAGTGTTCAATTTCACCTTTCTTAAAAATACTCAGTTATCTACCCAAAGTAGTAATGTATTCAAGACTTTGTTTAGGGTAAAAACCCCATAAAATCACCTTGAAAAGAAGAGGTGATTTTAAATAAAAAATTTTTATACCTAAAATTTAATAAAATTTTATACTTAAATAAATTTTTATACCTAAATTTTTAGGTATATGAATTTTTATACCTAAAATTCATTTTGAATTTCCTTTTAATTTTGGAGAGGGCAGATCACCGAGGGCAGATGTCCAGACTCTGCATGAAAATGTTGATTGCTGTGTGCCTGGCAGCTTGTAAATGCCAAGTGCTTATTAGATGTTTGGGAAATTATTTTCAGGCACTTCAGCTGATGAGGAGCTTGCAAACTGATCCTCTTTTTGAGGGGAAAAAAAAAATGTATGTGTGTGTTATGTGCATGTACATAAACCCCAAAAAGAACTTCCAGAGCTCCTAGAAATGTGACAAATCTCTGAGGATCCTTCATATTGTGTTGTTTATGTATTTCAGGAGATGAAGACCAAGCTACCATGTAAATCTTTCATGCATAGAATTTTAAATTGCTGTTTAGTGAACTCGTTGAAGAGGGAGGTGAGAAGAAACCCCACAGGAATTCAATATTGTTAATTTTAGCTTCCTCACCTTATGTTTTCATTTTCTTAGAAGTTAATGTGTCTCTCCTCATCAACAAATATACTTTAGGCCAAATAGCTGAGATGCATGCATTTGGGGGTCTTGTTTGGGGACAAGAATCACAAATTTAGCTGTCTTTGTAAATGATTCTTGAAATTGTTGGTCCCTGGGTAATGAGCAGATGCACAGCTCAGGAAAACAGGTTGCTCTGTTTTGGTGGCTGAGTCTGGAATTTAGTCCACCAAGTTTGTAAATGTTGCTATAAATAAATAAAACTGCAGGAGGGGCAGGCTTTGGGCAGTTTCCCTCTGACCTGTCACACAACACTGTCACTCTGTGTCCCAGCCTGGTCCCTACAAGCTTTGGGAATATGGGGGGAAGGAAGGGAAGCTGGTTGGGCACAGAATTCAGTGATGCTTTTGTACAACCTCCTCCTTCCCACAGAGAGAATAAATATCTTCATGGAGAACACTGCACAGACCTACACATCCTTTCTGAGGGAGCATGTCCATGAGTCAGGAATTGTGGGTGAACGTGGAGATGGGATTTGCCCCAGCAGGGAAATGATTTGCAGCAAGAGTGGGTTTGGTAGAAGTGTCCAAACCACTGCTCCAAACTTGTGCCTTGGTGAGGTTTGTGGTTCAGAGCAGCTTTCCTTGGATGCCTGGCAGGCAAAGCTGGGTCTGAAACCCTTCCAGAGAGAGCAGGGAAGGTAAAAAGGGAAAATCAGAGGCCACAGGAAAATAATGTTTGGGTGCTCAGTTAAAGAAGATAGCTGATATTTTGGATAGAAAGTTCTTGGTGATGCTTTGGTTCACCTGGGTGTTGATGAGGTTGCATTGCAGTTTACCTAAGCAACTCTGTCTATATTAATCAATATGCAATAAAAAATCAAGAGAAACATTATTAATTATCTGCCTAAAAATGCAATGGTATTTTTGTTTCTCATTTTTAAAAAAAGGAATGGCTTGTCTGCAGAGAATCCTGCTGGTTAAACTGTGGGGTAGTTTGTAGCCAAGCAGCAGCTCATTGATCACCAAACACAGATTCTTCCTGTGTTTTTCCAAGGCAGTGGTGTTTTCTTAAGGATTTTTGTCTTAATGGTGTGCTTTTGTTTTTGGTGTTATATCTTGCCAGCAGGGAGCAACATGATTCTCAGCATTGGTGCAAACCTTACCCCACGATTTATTTGTCCCTGCTTAAAGAGCCCACATTTTCCTGGAGAAACAGTGGGCCAGCAAGGACTAATTTTGTAGTTAAATCACTGGTGGCTCTTCCTCCAAACCCCTCAGCAAACCTGGCTCTGCTCAGGTCAGAGGCTGAATCAGTGCAGAATGCCTGAGCTCTTACAGAAGACTAAATATACCAATATATTTTTAACCTTGGAGCCCTTTGCCACACTGAGGGGAACCACTGGAAGATATTTTTTACCTCCCAGATGTTGTTTTCACTTAGCTGGCTGTGGTAGCTCTTGGCTAACTGGAATGCAATACCTTGAGGCACATTGTGTGGTACCAAGTGCAGTGTGACAGCGTGACTAATGTGCATCCACAGTTAAATAAAGTTCCTGGAGATTTATTTTCTCATGTGATAGTGCCAAGAGATTTCCAAGACTTTGATGCTGGCAGTTGCAGTAATTGTACTGCATCCATTCTGGTGTTCTGGTAAATTAGATTTCCTGAATTTGCCCCAGCAGAGGTGCAGTCTCCCATTTTAACCCGTTGCCTGTAATCTACTCAATTTTGATCTACTGAGAATCAGATTTAAATTGGGAATTGTTTTTTTTCTGACTAGATTACTTGCAGGTATAGAATACATTTCATTACTGATTCTCCACATATCTCATTTCATACCTACCTGAGAATGAAGGTGATAAACAGAATAGCTTATGAAAAGCCTTGTAAGATAGGGAGGAAAAAAAGCTACAGACAGTAATTTAAATGAAAATTATTTTATTTCTCATTGGAATTCAGAAAGTAAGACTTGCCTGTAGGATTATCCATTTCCTTTGCTTTTACACCTCTTCTGACTGGGTGTGCTGCTGGGTGATTTCCCAGAAGTCTCATTTTTACTTTCCTTTCCTCAATAGCCTTGGGTCCCTTGAAAAGCTGGGGACCAAAACTAAGGAGAAAAAGAAAAGAAAAAGGGTAAAAAATAATAACAAGATAGAAACAATTGCTGATTTCTGGCATATTTTTATGCCAAATTTTCCAGAGCTCTCTGGATCTGAGTGCTGAAGCAGCAGGTGTGATTCATCCCTGCCCTGCTGCTCTTGCAGCTGTTTGCAGCTGTGAAAAGCAAGATCAAAATGCTGCCAGATCAACAGATGGGCCTTTATTCTTAGAAGGGATAGGTTTGAAAAACAGGAGCCAAGATATTTTAGCACTTCCAGTGCCTTCCTTGGATGAGATGGTATTAAGTGACTGCAGTTAAGATGAGCTTTACTAAAACTGAAGTGGTTCAGTAGGTTCAGGGAAATGGGGATTAGATTTGCCATGTGTGCAGTAGGTCGGAATATATTTATGTAAATATAAAAAAAAAGAAAAAATAAGGTTGACTGAGAAGAAAGCTGGCTGTATTTCCATTTAAAGAGCTCTCTCCTAAACAAATGGAACCGATGTTTGTGCAAATGCTGCTGTGCAAGGCCTTGCTGAGAAGATAAGAGAATTGTGCCTTCATGGTAGAGCACAACAAGTCACACACAGGGAGCCAGAGTTTAATCCCATCCTGGCTCACCCTGCAGTGTGGGTGCCCTTTCTAATCCATTGTTTCTTTGTGATGAGGATAAATGCATGGCATTAATTATTTAGCTTCTAGCTAAATTTTGCACTGCCAATGAACCATCTTATTTCATAACAGTGCAGCCTCATTGTGAGAGCTGCCAGCTGAGGTCCTGTGATTGATGCTATTGAGTCATGTAAAATACTGCCTTCTGTTGTCAAAATGTATTTTTGTTATTGTCAGCATTTTAATGTTTCTAGGCAGAGTTTTAAATAACTGATGCACTAAAAGAAGCTTTTGGTTGAGAAATATGGTGCCCTGTGGTTGGCAGGAAGGGGGATGTGACTGAAACATATTTATGACTTTGAAATGGCAACTTCTGAGATGACAAATCTTTGTGGGAAATGGCTGTTATTTGTTTTTTTAATTGGAATTCTGGGAACATTCCTCGTATTCTTTTAGGCACCACCTGCTAATGAAAAAGCAGTAGCCAGTGACGAATGAAATTAATTGTTAGTCTTTTCTTAAGATTCAGATTGCTTTTGGTACAACCACAAAAAAGAAATTAATGGGAAAGCCAACAAGACAAATCTCTAGACTATGACCAGAATTTGCAATCTCATTTCTGCCCTTTCCTGCAGAAATAAAGCATTTGGCTCCAGCTTAAGGTAATCCAGAATGGCTCCTGTCTTTGAGCCCAGATGTTGAGGTAAGTGCAAGGTGTGTCCCTCTCCTTGTGGGGCCAGAGGAGCCTCCAGCAGGGTGAACTGGAAGAGTGCTGTTCACCAGGTCACAGAGCTGCAAAGGAGCATTTGGGGCTTTCCTTCTGCTGCTCAGCACTGATCTGCTCATAGCTAATTGTGAAACCAGAAGCTGTCTTGATTTTTCAGCTTTTTCCCCTCACTCCCCTCAGCTGCTTTGCTTTGCTCTTTCAAGGCAGCCCCTTTGGCTGTGCAAGCCAGACTTTCCCTGTGGCCAGCTTTGCCCCAGGGAACTCTTAATTCTTTGTAAACTCATGATCCACACTCCTGCCTGGGACCCTTGGAGAGTGACAGGAGGACAGGAATACAGATGGAGCTGCCATAGGTGTGGTGTGAGAGCTGCTGGGGAGCAGGGCAGGTCCCACAGCTCATGCTCCTCTTGGGCTTGCAGGGAAGGAGAGGACCCTGGAGGAAAAAGTGGCAAAGAAGTGCCCTTCACTGGGAGAATATTGAAAATCATGAGGTAGATGCACCTGAGGCAAATAAATATTTGAAAAAAATAATTTAGATCCTTTTTTCCCTGCTGGTGAAATTGTAATGGGCATCTTCTGATCTTTTCATGTTCTTCATCCACACTGTAACTCTTTACTGTACACACAGCTTTAGTTCATGGCTCACCCATGAAGTCACCAGCTTCCTGTGCCAGTGTCCTGATTGATGACAGAAAGGCAGCAACCTTTGGATGGAAATTTCTTCCCATGAGTGAGGTGTGCCACCTCTGTGTTTGCACTCACCGCTCCCGAGATGTTTTCCTGACATCCAGGCCAGTAAATCTCGACAGTGAGGAAGAGCATGTGTTCAAAGAGTACCTGAAGTGCCATAAATCTGACTTGAGAAATTTGCTGATGCTCTGCCCTGGTTTGTGCAATATGTCTCATGTCAGGAAGGTTATGGGAAGAAGTTTTCACCTTCACCTTCTGGAGCAAAGCCTTGGATGGTCAGGGTTGCTTTTTTGTAGCATCAGGTACTTGGATCTTAATGCTGATCCTTTGACTGATTAAACTCTTAACTGAGTAAAATGAGTAATAAATGACTGCATGACCTGAAAGTTTTAGCGCCTTCTTCCATCGTGCCCTTTCTCTTCATATATCTTTATTTAATTTTTAAGAAATAACCTGAATTCTTTCATTTCCCCTGGTTATCCCTATCTCATTTGAATGAGCTCATTTAAATAACAATACCAGCATAGAGCAGATTAATGGAAAACCTTCTTAAATACTAGATAGTGCATGTGTTTGACAGTGCAGCAATAAAGCTCCTAAAATCCTGGTTAGGCTGAGGGCTTTAAAATCCAGATATTCAGTTTTACTGACATGAATGCAGAATGTTGCCACAGTGTGTGTACAAAGGAAAAGCCTGTCTGAGTATGGCATCATCTTTCTCCTTTTGTTAGAAGTGACTGTGCATGTCCCTAAAGATTAACTGAGTGGCTGGAAAGAAATTAGGGTCTGCTTTTGTTGGAGGCTGTTTTTAGAAATAGCTCCCAGAAATTTCTGGAGAACAGGATCTTCTGAAACTTTAGCAAAAAAGAGCAGCAATCAAGTGACAAGAAACATTGTGGCAGTGGCCAAAGTGGGTCACAGAGATGGGATTTTTGGGGGTTTAGTTCTGAGTTAAGCTGGAAGTTAAAAATCTGGAGATCTGAGGGGAAGATTTTTGATTTCTTCCCTACCAGAGCCATGTTTGCCATTCAGTGAGGTGGAGCATGTGAGTTCCATGAGCAAGCACAGCAGAAGGCAGCCAAGAAACTCATTCCTCTGGGGGGAAAAATGCATCCTATTTGGTTTTGGTTTGAACTTTTCAGAGGGAATCTTTTACTTACTGTCTATTCAAAAGCCTCAAATCTTTCTCCTATACCTTGGAGATTTAAATTAGGAGGCCCACCAACTTGTGCAGTGCTTTTCACCATCTGGAAATAGCATCATCTTTTCTTTCTAGTAATGCCCTTTCTTCCAGGCAGTGTCTAATTTTTGAGAAACCAGCTGGTCACTGGGTAATTGTTAACCATTTACAATTAAAAGTGACTTCAGCTATTAGTAGAATATTGTTGGCCCTGTAGCAGTGATCCTGCTTTTTTAAATGGCTTTTTTAGGGCTCCTGTCATATCACAGGGAAGATGCTGTCTAATGATTTGACAGAAAATGCTAATGCCTTTATCTCAGGGAGAAGAATCAACTTTTTCACACCACATCACCGATTAGTTGTGACATTTTTTGTGCTTAGGCAGCCAATGCAAGCACAGAGCTGCTGCCTTTGGGTGCATCCACCTGCTTTATCCCTGGGTTTGGCTCTTCCTGAGTTCTGGGATTGCTGCTTTGATACCTGGGAATTAAAATCCCAAACAGTTCAGACAGATCCATCACTTTTGCAGGAGATAGGTGAGGAGCAGGTGCAGGCACGTTGTCCTGGTGATATTTTGAGTGTTCATTGCTCCCAGGGGAGCTGCCTGGAGCTGGGGTGGGAGCTAAAGTAATTCTGCAGCGTTTTTGGGTGCCCCACAGTTTGCCAATGTTCCTATTGATTTTTCAGATTTAAAAGCAATTCTCAAATGTTTGCATCTGTGCAATGTTTCTTCTGGATTTTGGACTGAAAAGTGAGATTTGACTGGGCAGTTTTTTAACATTTTAGCCACCAGTGACTGGGCTCTCCCTTGCTGCTTTTAGCCTCTTGTCCTCTGTCCATGAGTGTGGCTGATTTTTTTGGTTTGGACAGCAGAGATAAACATTTGCATTTGTTTCCAAGAGGTGAGAAAAGGGAATGAGGCAACATATTGTTAGAAACCTGAGCTATTGACACTTTTATGCAGCAAAGACCCTGAAAATAAAGACTAATGGGCTGTGCACAGTGAAAGTCATAGAAAATAGAAATAACTTTTAAACAGCTTCATGATAGTTTCTAGCCTGAGCCAAGCCTTTGTTTACTGTAGAACAGACAAGGAGCTTAAGAATTAATTAGCTAGTTGATATGCATAGCTCATTAATGTGTAAAGGATATTGCACTTTGTGTGGAATACCCACAGCAGGTCATAGCAAAGTTGCAGGTTGATTTGTTGTTCAGGAGAATTTAATTGCTGCCTGTCATCCTAACTTGACCTCAGGATGTTCTCTGATTGCTTCCTGGAAGCTGAAAGTTTGCTCCACATGAGTGTTTTCCCCTTTTTGAGACTGGGCCTTTGCTACATTTGTAAAAGGTAGGAATCAAAGGGCAACATTGAACTAAAAAAACAAAAATCAGATATTTTAAAAAAGAGATTGCTTTAAAATGAATAATTTTTGAGAAGTCTATATGTAAGGAAGAACAAGGTGTTGTGTATAAGACTTTTCCCCTAGTTTGTGTCCTTTTTAAGTGGGGAAAAAAAGCCTTATAAAGCAGCTTTCTGTGCTGTCCCTTACCTTCAGTGCTGTCTATCCTGTTCCAGAATAGAGTTTTTCTAATCTAAGAAAAACCATGCATTTTATGTAGACTCTTTCCCAGCAACACCTTATGTTTGTAGTCCCATTCATGGTCATAAGGAGGGATTCCCTCAGAAGAAGAATGTCCCAAAATTTCAGCTCAGAATTTGTCTGTTGGGTCATTCATATATTCAGTATTTTAACCTTTCTCCCTTTTGAGGCTGTGCAATAGACTGCACTTTTTTGGGTTCAGGAATCACATTGTTTACCAGGATTGATAAACACTGGTTATTTGGTGCAGATCTTGAAGAGAAAATGGAATTTGGATTTGATTATTTTGTTGCATTTTTAAAAAAGGTATATCATTTGCTCTTTTCTCACCCTCTCTTCAGTATGACCTGAAAGCTTTCTAATCTAAAAATCAATATATATATATATTTTTTGAGGGCAGAGACTTCTGTACTTTGAAAGCATTATCAGTGGGGCAATACTGAACCCTGTGCAGACAGAAAAAACAGGATACTTCTGTGTGTGACATACATTTCTTTCCTGGTCTTCACCTCTTTATCCTTCATCACAGGCAGTGGAAAGAGCTGGAAAGCAGCAAAAGACATGGTGGGAACCTGGGTCTTTGCGTTGATGCTGTGAGCTTGGCACCTCTGAGATTGCATCTCTCCCAAGGCAGGATTAGCTTCTCTCCTGGTTATCTTGCTGGAACAGAGCCCACATAGGATCTGCCCCCAGGGCAAGCACAGGGCTGCTGGGGCACAGCCTCCCTGCTTGCCCTCCACCTCTTGGCCTGAAATAGTCACTGAAAAGCTCACAGAGCTTGTGTGTGTGTGTGTGTGTGTGAGCATTACCTCCACAAACTGCAACTCCAAAGCTCTGAAATAAGTTGAAATTAATAAGAATGAGGGTGCTAACAGTTAGCAGCAGCAGTGGCTGAAGGTGCTGGTGCTGCCAGCCTGTTTGTCACCTCCTCTCTGCTGAGCTGTGGCACCCCAGGCACGTGAGGAACACGTGTGAATATATGAATATACCTGCACATCCTTGTTTTGGTGTCCTGGTTTAGCCTCCTGCTGCTGCAGCCCCAGGTTGGGTCTCCCTTTTGGGGGGAGGTGTTGGCTGAGCTGCTCCTGGTCCAGAGGGTCTTCTCTGCTCCTGGGCTGTGGCCTCAAATGTTCCCTTGAAGATGTTCTTGGGTTGGTGAGCAGAAAGCTTTTTGGCTCAAGGGAACATTCACAATTGCTCAACAAGCATGTCAGAATATATTGTATTATGTAATTTGGCCCACAGTTCAACCTTTTGGAAGCACTGTCGTTTCTTTAGGAAAGTTCTGCAAACAATAGTTAAATTTTTGTCCTTTGGAGAATAATCTAAATGGCTTTTAGCAGGAGCTCTCTGCTGTCTCCTTTTGTGCTGACTTTGGTGGGGAGTTTAAATTCTGAAAGCTTTATTAAAGGAGTAGCTTCTAGTTAAGAAAATACATATTTTTGTTGCATATAATAATAAAGCTGTACTACTATTACTATTATTGGCTGCTTAGTTACTGACAGTAGCAAAACTGCTACATGCTTCCTGTATTTTGCTGCCTAACCCCAGAGGCTAAGAAGATCAGAGTTTGCAACCCAAACTCTTCTCATGCTTTTTGAGAATTTGATGCCATCCTTTTGGTCTCTCCTAGCTCTGGAAATTTAAAATAAGTAAATAACTTTAACCAGTCCAGTGAAAAATGTCATATGCTTAAAAATCATGCCATTTAAAAACAATTACCTTTGTTTTTTTCCCCACAATTTCAAGAATTCAGAATTTTCATGTAAAGAATGAAAAATCAGCTACCAATATAGTGTGTTTTACTCAAGATTATTTGGGGGGGTTTCTTTTGTTTTTCCCATGAGAAGCCTCTCAACTACTGTAAAACTCAAGGTAAAAGCAGGAGAACTGGCAGCTTTGCTGTTGGTATGCTCCCAAATGACCTTGATTTTTTTTGCTACATTGTTCATTAAATCATTAATGCTGATGCTAGCAGTGTCTACAGCAACTTTCCTGAATAAACACAATTCCTTTGCAAAGGTTTGTGCAAATGTCTGTTTACAAATAAATAGGTAAGCAGCATGCTAAAGCAGGCTGTCAGGCTCACAAATGTATTGATTCTGAAAAATGCTGCTGAAAAAGCACTAAAAATTAATTAAAATAATAACATGTACATAAAATAATAACAAATGCATAAATGAATACGTCATTTATTCACTTCAATCTTTTGAAAACCAGATCAGCTCAGGCAGAAATGGTCATGGGGATGTTCAGCAGGCTCAAGGGCAGAGCCCTCTGAGCAGGTTCTTGCAGGGAATCAGGACTCCTGGACAGCTAACCAACATGATTAAGCAGAAGCCATTTATTGTTTACATGGTGCACAAAATACACATTCTAGAACTACTGCACACACATTTCCTGGTTGCTGCCTCTGTCTTGTCCATGGGTTCTGCAGGCACTTCTCAGAGCATGTGACTGGTTACAGTCCAGGTGCTTCACTGCCCTCTTTTATCCAGTCCTTGTGGTCTTGGCATTCTTTTTCTCAGCCTCTTCTTCCTTAATTTAGCACAATTTATGTCTTGGTAACCTTGATGCATTCCAGAGGACTCTGATAGGAATAACTACAAGTAGTTTGGCTGGGGCACAACCTACAAGACACCTGTCCTGAGCCCTGGTTCCCCCAGGGAAACACTCATATGTTAATTGTTTTGCAAAAAGTGTGTAATTAAGCTGCAAAGGCCTGTGGAATGATGCCAAAGTGAGATGTATGGGATACATAGGTTGTGATGTAATGATCTCATCAATGTATAATTGGGATAACATATGATGAAGGCATCGTTTTTGGTGTTCTGCACTGTGAGCAAGATTTTGATATGCTACATAGCTATTTTTATAAATGCTTTGCTGAGCATTTGTATTTTCATTGGTAGTGTATTTCACATCCTTTGGCTCATGAAATCTGTATTTTTGTGCCATTTCTCCAATTGTAAACTCTTAATGAATAATAAAAAAAAAAAGACAGCATTAGGAAAACTCTGAAGTGGTGCTATCATCATATAGTGTAGGCTTAATGCTCTTCAATGGAAGTAAATTGCAGAGCCCTGTGATTAGGGTGTGCATTTTTTCACTGGTGTAACAGAGATTACTGTTAATTTCTGTTAATTCTGTTAATTTTCTTATCATATCCCCTACCAGTCATATCTGACTTTTGGGCACTCAATCTCTTGTGGTAAAACAATAATACGTGGGAAGCATTGTACTTTTGGGAAGGAAAAAAAATGCTGTTTTTGGTCTGTCAGTGGCATTGTTTTAAAGAGGAGGTGTAGCCCTGGGATAGCCCTATCTGGTACTGGATGGGGTGGGGTAAAGTGCTAAGGGGTCTCTCAGCAATACTTGTAGGTGGGCTGTTGTTCTTCTCGAATCCTAGAATCATGAAGGTTGGAAAAGACCCCCGAGAACATCAGGTCCAAGCTTTGGCCAAACCATCACCATGCCAACTCAACTACAGCACTAAGTGCCTCATTGAGCCATTTCTTGAACAGTCCCAGGGATGATGACTCTGCCACCTCCCTGGGCAGCCCCTTCCAGTGCTGGACAACCCTTTCTGTGAAGCAATTCCTGCTGATGTCCAACCTGAACCTCCCCTGGTGCAGCTTGAGGCTGTGTCAGTTTAGGAAGGGCCCCTCAATTTGGGAAGGATCTTGAGATGCTTGAGCGCGTCCAGAGGAGGCAACAAGGCTGGTGAGGGGCTTGGAACACAATCCCTGTGAGGAATGTTTGAAGGAGCTGGGGTTGTTTAGCCTGGAGAAGAGGAGGCTCAGAGGTGCCCTTATTGCTCTCCACACCTTCCTGAAGGGAGGTTGTAGACAGGTGGGGTTGGTCTCTTCCACCAGGCAGCACTGACAGAACCAGAGGACAGTCTCCAGCTACATCAGGGAAGGTACAGGCTGGATATTAGGAAGAAATTTTTCACCAAAAGAATAACAAAATACTGGAATGCTCTTCCCAGGGAGGTGGTAGAATCATAATCTCTGGATGTGTTTAAAAAAATTCTGGACATGGCACTTGGTGCTATAGTCTAGGTGAGGTGCTAGGGCATGGGTTGGACTCGATTGTAGAGGTCCCTTCCAACCTCATTATTCTGGGATTCTGTGTGATTCTGTGTCCTCTCACCCTGTCACTGGTTGCCTGGAGGAGAGGCCAATCCCCACCTGGCTCCCCCCTCCTGTCAGGCAGTTCTGGAGAGTGATAAGGTCACCCCTGAGCCTCCTTTGCTCCAGGCTGAACACTCTCAGTTTCCTCAGCTACTCCTTCAGACCCTTTACAAGTTTTATTGCCCCTCTCTGGACACACTCCTGAGGGGCCCAGAACTGGGCACAGCACTCGAGGCGTGGCCTCGCCAGTGCCCAGTACCGGGGACAGCCACTGCCCTGCTCCTGCTGGATATTTCTGATCCATACCAGATGCTCTTGGTCTCCTTGCCCACCTGGGCACACCCTGGCTTGTATTCAGCTGCTGTTGACCAGCACCCCCAGCTCCTTTTCCCTGGGCCACTTTCCAGTCACTCCTCCCCCAGCCTGGAAAACTCCATGGGATTGTTATAACTCAAGCACAAGACCTGGCATTTCACCTTTCTGAACCTCATCCTGTTGACCTCATCTCATCCCTCCAGTGTGTCCAGATCCCTCTGCAGGGGTCTCCTACCCTCCAGCAGTTCAACACTCCAGCCCGACTTAATGTAGCCTGTGAACTTCCCGAGGATGCCCTTGATCCCCTCACCCAGACCATCAATAAAGATAATAAACAGGTTGGTTCATTATCTTTAAATAATCTTTTATTTAAAGATAATAAACACTGATCCCTAATGACTGCCCCCAACTGGATGTGGCACAATCCCCACCACTCTCTGGGCCCAGCCATCCAGCCAGTTCTCAAACTTGCACATGTCCAAGGCATGGCCTGCCAGCTTTCCCAGGAGAATGTTTAGGAGACATTATCAAAGGCTTAGCTGAAGTGTTTGTTTGCAACTAACTGTATTTCTCACAGTCTGATTTTTATAAGGCATCTTTGGAGTTATTCTCCCTTAGGGCTGATTGATTTAGAGCTGTATAAAATCCAGATTGCTTATGTTTGGATTTTTGCTGTGCTTTATATGGCTACAACTAGTGTTACATAGGTATTAGTTTATTCCTAAAATTTAGCCTGGGGATTTTTTTTTTTTTGGGTCTTTTTTTGGTCTCTAAAATGAATAATTAAAGCAACTTGATTGGAAAATTTAAATTCTGTGTTCTGTATGCTGAAGGTTATGAAAAGATACATGCTTGACATATAATGGGGAAGATGTCTTTGTCAGTCATGCAATAAAATTTCTGAGTGTGCTCTTTATCTGCTTCACTTTTAAATGTTATCCATCCAGCTGATAAGTAAGTAATCTGTAAGTAATGCAACCAAAGTTGAGACAACAACATCTTCTGTTGTTGAAGTTGCCTTTGAGTTGATATTTTGTATTGACTCAGAAGTGGCAGAAGGACACTGTTAGAGTGATGAAGGTGATGAAAGACCTTGAGGGCAAGATGTGGAGGAAATGGCTGAAGTGCCTTGGCTTGTTCAGCCTGGAGAGGAGAAGGTGATGGGTGCCCTCATGGCATCCTATGCCTTCCTCATGAGGACCCTCACTTTATTAAAATGGAGAGGTGAGAGTCCTTGTCACGCCTTTGGGTGTGCAAAGAAGTGCTCAGAAATGTAGAAAACATGGTTTTCTCCAAACTGGACTGATTTTTAACTTCCTGCTCTGACATATTGGAAATGTTCCTCGTTATTGCTAATGGAAAGGCTCCTCATCAGTGATGGCTGTTGTAATGAGGTTACTGCTAGATGGATTTTGGGATGGCTGGAGGTGGTGGCTCATCACTAGGCTGAGATATGAAAGAATAACAGGTAATGTAGAGGCAGGAGGAGCAGCTACTGGTGTGTACCAGCAGTGGCTCAGTGCACAACGCATGCTGTGGGAGTTCTCATTGTGGCTTTCCTGTTGATTTGAATTGGTTGTCTCCTCCTTCATCAAGTGTGTTCAGCTGTTGATAGATTTAGAAGTGAAATGTTTTCCTGCCTGCCCTTTTTTCCATGATGCAGTCCTGGTTTGCACAGTTTTTGGTAGGGAGCTGTAGTGGTTGGTGCCATGCTAACAATTCTCAAGCACAGAGAACATCCTTCAGTTTAAACTCCACATGTTGTGTCTGTCTGATTCCTACCAGGATGCTGAATTTATGGCAGTTTGAAACAGGTGCTGGCAGTCCATATCTTTCCATAGGCATAGAATAAAAGAAAATCTGCTGCAGTGGAATGCTAGCATCATACATAGGTTGCAGCATATTGTATAATTTTCTTAATGCTTCAGTAACTCGGGAGCTTGGCTTCATTAATGGGCATGAGCAGAGAAACTGGCAGTTGGTCGGGAATGGAGGGAACAAGAACTGAAGGACTGGAATAAAGAAGTGGCTAGAGGATATTTTTATTTGGTGTTTTATCTTCTTTGCAATATTTGAACTTTTCTTCACTTCTTGTCAATATGAAGTAACATCAATGCTTTTTTCCAGGTTTATGTTGTCTCTCTGCTTGTAATCATTCTCATTAAACCAATGTGTGAAGAAATGTGTGAAGAATGGTGCAGTCTGTGAGAGGGTTGATCCTGACAGGTTTTGCTGTTTTGGAAAAGTAGAAAATATTGACTTGCTTAAGTCCCCTTTAGGACTTGTGCTAGATTAGTTCTAGGACTGAATGCTAAAACAAATCCCACATGAAGGCTTTGCAGTCATTTTTCAGTTCTGGTGAAACAAGACAGTCAGAGGTGCAACAGGTTGGGTAATGATGACTTCACCAGCAGAGATATTTAAGCTGCAGGTTGCCTAAAGTCTGGTTTTGCAAAGCACATCAGCTAGTTCTTAATTTCAGGCACAGGTTTGAATCCATTCTAGCTGAGCAAAATTCATCTCATCTTCTTTCCTACCTTCTGTTAAAAGTCTGCCAGGCTCACAAGGAAGGAAAAGCCACCAAAACACAGTCTAGAACACAATGTGCCTTCCAACGTAGGGTGGAGCACGGAGAGCATCAGAAACCAGGCCACACCAGCCTCCAGTCCCCTGATGACACATCAGCAGCCAAGGCCCAAGCACAAAAGTGTCCCTTCTGTGCTCTCTCCTGGTGGGTCAAGTTCCCTGGTGGACTCTACAGCCTCCTGTCCAGCCTGCTGACCTTCTGGAGCAGCTCCATAAAAGTGGATTGGGCTCCCTGCTCCCCTGCTTGTCGCTCCTTGCCATATGTGCCTTGTGTCTGCCTCCCTTTGCTTTTCTCCAGATCACTTGTGTACAAGTTAACCTGTGTCAACTGGAAGGTCTGGGGACTTTGGTTGCTTGGAGGGCAGAGCTCTGTTCTGTTGCCCATCCTGGAGCTGCTTCCCTAAACCGAATTGCTTCTGGAGACTATAATTATTCTTGCATCTCAGTGAAGGAGATAGTAATGGCTGTTTTTCACCATGGCTTAATAAAACTCTTAAATACAGGGATAAAATGGGAGATCTTGCACTGTTTTGGGTTTTCTTTTCTTTTTTTTAGAGAGAGAAAGTGCTGAACATAATCCAGCACATTACTGTGGAATGCACACGGGAGCCTGAAGGAGCTGGTCTAATCATCTACTGTGGCTGTGCATATGGAGGATGGCGGTGTAAAAACTTAGGAGGAAAGAAAACTGTAGAAAGAAAGAAACTTAGCTTTAAATAGGCGTAGCATGATCCATTCTCCTCCCTTGTGCTGTAAGGTCTCCTGCTGCTGGCTCCTGTCCATGTGGGCTGATCCCAGTTGGTGCAGTTGGCTCTGCTGACCCTCTGGTTTATGGATGGCTGGAGCCAGTGTCCAGCCCATTTTATGTGTCTCGAGATCTGCTCTGCTTGCTTTTTCCACACCATTTTGTTGTGTTAGTCACGGGGCTGTAGAGGAGGTTGGCATCCCCTGTTTTTGATCCAGATGTGCTGCAGCTGGAGGGCAGGATTTAGCTCTATGTTTTCCCTCTGCTTGTCTGTGCAAGGGGACACAGACTGGCAGGGTACCAAGTCCCTGGACTGAGGTTTGATCTATTGTCTTGACATGGAGGAAGGGAAAAAGAAACCCCACCACCTTAAATTTTACCCTTGAGTGAATCTTAATCTTTGAATTAGTACAAATGTGAGTGTTCCCATTCTGTGATTTTAGGATAACTGTAATCATTTCAAGAAAACAAAGCCTAGGAACATTATGGTGTTGAATGCAGAGTAAACTGGTGTTTGGAATGATGTGTTGAGCATCTGCACATGTCAAAAGAAGTGTTTAATGTCCTATTTTGTTTTGGATCGTGCCCCTCTCTCCTCTTGTTCATCCCTGTTTTATTTTCTTCCTTTTGTGCCTGTAATTGCGCGCGTTATTAGAGCTGGCAGGATGAGCACCTCCAGATGCATCCTGCAGGAACACAGCCAGTGCTGACTCTATTCCCATGTCAGACTGCATGCCAAGGCAGTGAAGCTTGCTTGTCAAAACCCATTCTCTTTCTGCACTGCTTCTAAACCCATCTTCTCACACAGTATTTTGACAAAGGGTGGCTCATGATAACCTCAAGAATTGTCCCAGGCTTAAGGATGTGTCTTTTAGTATGTTGAGACATCCCTGGTGAAAGTAGGATTTTGGAATAGCATGGCCAAGGTAGCTTTCCTTATTCTTTTGTCAGATGAAACAAGTTGAGGTGTTTAAAATCTGTTGTGTTGAACCTCTCACTGGGTTTCATGTTTGTGTTTGGGTTTTTTTTTGGTAAACTTTCTCTGAATTTTTATGCACTCTGAAAACAACAACAAAAAAATTCACTTGTTTTACCAGAGATGATTCATTTTGTGTTGGGATTTGTAGCAACAAGATAACAACTTTTCATTTAGGGGAGGAATATACTAATTTTCCTTATTATTTTACAGGTGTCAGGCAACAGCACGTCAATGATGCTCCTTCTACAGGATCTTTTCCTAATTGGAGATCTATACTGTCACCAACACGGCCTTCCACAGAAACCAAGACCCCCTCAGTAGCTGATCTTTCTCTGGGACAGACTTTGGAGAACGCAGACTTGCTTCAGATGATCAGAACAACGCTGACTGGCGCCCGTGCCAGGACTTTGGATCAGATGCACCTGTCGCCCTCCCTGTACCAGGGCAGTGGGAGCAGTGCACCCCAGGAACCCGCTGAGGTCTCAGCCGAGTCGCCTCTGAGGCCGTCGTCTCAAGATGCAGATGACACAGCTGCTCTAACAGGTTTGCCTCAGCTTGGTATGTTTGCCACACTGCCCACCACACCACCAGAGACACATTTGAGTACAGCTGTGCCATCCCAGCCCGTGCCATTAGAAAACACCCTCCATTTCCCAAGAGAGCTCATCAGGATCAGACATGCTTGCCGCTGTTCCATCACCATCATTCTCCTCATTGGTAATCCAGTCACCTCATGCCATTAACTTTTCTAAACCAGCTGTACTGCCCATCCAAGTGCCTTTGTCTGCAGATCCTGGAGGTTTCTTCAGCACAGATTCAGCTAGCTCACAGGTTAGTGAAAGCAGGAATAGTGCTCTAAGCATGGTGCATTCCTGTGTGGTGAATCACAGAAGGGGTCCCAACTTGTTTATGGGGGCCATGCTTTTCATTGGATCAACAGCAGTGCATTTCACAGTTAGTGGGAAAAGGGTTTCCTTTGGAAAGGACTTCTTTGTCGTCCATATATTTTGATATTCCTGGGTCAAAAATGCATCAGTCTTCCCTGACAGTCATTTCCAAAAGTTTGTCACAGTTCCTTGATGAGAGTATGTAAAATGTCTCTTCTACTGGGACCAATTAGGGCAGCACTGACTGGCAGAATTAGTGGTACCCCTCTTCTGTCATCATCAGTTTTTCAGGATAAAGCAGCTGTTCCTCCATCAGTCTTCCATGCTGTGGGTACTCCACATCTAACACCGCCAGTGAGTCACCCTCAGTCTTTCACAGCACTGACTAATTCCACTACAGCCTCTCACCCTGCACCTTTCATGTCATCCAAGCCTCCAAGAGCTCAGCTGAGGTCTCCAGCTCAGCACAGAGCACGTCCTCCCTTTCACTGCTGATGTCACTTTTTCTGGATGCAAAGCACGCTCACAGTGCAGTGCTGCCAGTAGGAGAATTTAGAAGCAGACCAGCTTTTCTCTTTAGAAATGCAGCACACTCCTCTCCAACAAGCCCAAGGTCTCCCTTGCTAATGGAGACAAACGAGGTGTTTACTGGGGCAGCACGCAGAGCCAGTCCCAGGGTGGCAGCAGCCAACCAGGACAGGCTGCAGATCCCTCCCGCTGCTGCCTCTGAGTCAGAACTTTGCAGAAATTGGACTGATGGAACTTAGCAGGCAAATAGCATGAGACTCCCAGCTGCTTCGGCCCTGCTCTCCCAAATCCTGGTGGCTCTCCTGTGGCAAGGACAGCTCAACAGCCTTTCACAAGAGGAGTGACAGCAAAGATGTCCATGAACTTTAACGCTAGTCATGTTCTGCATTATGGAACTCAGCTTCCCAAAGTTTCTCCGGGTATCCGAACCTGTACAATCCTCACAGGATCAAGGATACTAGACACTTCTGGAGATGGCCATGATGACTCTTGATCTAGCTGCAGTGCCATTTAATTACTTACACTCTCTGCCTTTCCAAACCTGAACCTGCTACCACAAATACTTCTGCCACTACTGCTTTTGTGACTGCACATCTTCCACCTGGAGATGCAGAAAGTTCAGATGTAACTGTAAATGAAGACAGAAAAATGAGAGTACCCACTCTTGTGAACACAGGTGCAGAATATTCATCTCCAAGAGCTTTAAATCATTTAACCTCTGGTCAGGCTTTGCATTCAGTTGATAAAAAGCCACTCGCCTCTGTCATGCCTCCAGTGTGGGTTATGCTGCCATCACTTGTTTCCATGACAACAGTGATGGGCAGCCACAGTTGTGGCTCTTCCAGGATTTTGAATGCAGACTCTGAAAGCAATTTAGATCCTGTCAGCCTTCCTGAAGTTGTAACTTCAGCTTCTACGTGGACCAATAAAGCATTGCTGTCTGCAGCTGGCATTAGTATTCCTTCGGTAAAAACTTCAGTTCAAATGGAAAAAGGGAAGTTGCTCCAAGTACTTTTCCATTGGAAGATGAGTGCTATGCACCATACTCAGAACTAATACAAATCAGCAGCCTCTCTTCTCCACCCCTTCAGCAAACTATACATATACATCCTATAGTCAAAACATTTCAAATTTACCCTTTCCTGAAAAGAATAACTTTTCAGAATTTGATGTAGATGCTCTTGCACTGAAAACACCTCCTGTTCAGTATTCATCCATTACTACTGCATTGACAATGCCTGACTCTCTGCAAAAAAAGCATGGAAACACGGCTGAAAACATTGCTGATTTCTTCCATGTTGGAGAGGTTCCTATCAGTATACATGAGAAAGTACCATTTACATGTGCCTCCTGTTAGTGCTGCAGGTGCTCTCCCTTGCTCTCTAGAATCCCAAACAAGTGATGCTGGAAAGATTACTGATCAAAACATTAGGCACAGCACCGGTGTTGGTTTTTCAGCTCACTGACAGCTTGACTACTTCAGCCCCAAACAGAAGAAGTGTCACCCTCATCACACTGCCAGCCCAGTCCCCCTTCCCTGTCACCAAGCCTTCTGGTTAAGAGGCTCAACTCTGAACTCCCTCAACTCTCTTGAATAGTTTTATCTGAGAAGACACTAGTTCTGGGAATTTTCCAGAATTTGCAGACAACCAGTTGAGTCCCCTGGTTATTTGTTTATGGCTGATAAATATCCAGCCACATTCAGTGAGGAGGAGTAGGACACAAGTGCTACAAGTCACAGTCTAGCTCCCAGTAACATACCTAATAAAGCTACCAAGGGCATCCCATTGCAAACCCCTACCACCAGTGCTCTGTAGTCAAGTCATCATAACTTCTGTCCATGCATCACCAACACAGATAGAGTCTCCTTTTTTGTCAACAACCAACTTTACCCATTCTGTTCTTACAGTGTTATCTGGAGTATCTTCTGGTGCAATACCTACAGTAGAAACTTCAGAAGCAAAACCACTAACAAGAAAATCATCTCCAGCTTCACCAGTGCCACCTTCTTCCTTCTTTTCTCTAGGCACTGAAAACACCCCTTTGCCATCCGTGATGGCTTTAAGCACACCGATACTGACACTAACAAAAAATAACACTGCCACAAAACTGGCACTGGATCTGAGCTCAGTAGGAACACAGGCAGATTTTCCTTTTGCAACAAGAAACACGACTGCCTCACCTCTGGACATGCCAGCTCTGCTCATAACCCCCAAGAGCAGCACGGCCACAGCTTCCACACTTGCACCCACAGCCCACGTACCAAGGCAGATAGAAACAACAGTAACTGACACCCAGGAGTTCCCGAGCTCAGACATCACCAAAAGGCCAACCCCATCCCCACTGACAATGACAGCAGCTTTGACATCTATTACAGCATCAGCGAAAACAACTAGGCTTCCCCCTCCTGCCGTGGAACTAAGCCCAGCTCCTCCCGGCACCACGGCAGCAGCCGCTTTCGCTAACATGACGGCAGCTCCCTCCCTGGATTGCCGGCTCTCTGCCAGCATGATGGTGAAAACAGGTACGTGCAGCCTCTGCCTCTGGTGAGGGGCTCTCCTGTGTCTGTCAGGTGTCAGAAACACACCCCAGTGTCCAGGAACGTGGGGCACTAGTGATTGATCTGCTGTGGCGATAAACCAGATGGGTACGGGCAGGGTTGTTAGTTGGAAAGGGTGTTGGCTTTACTTGTGGCTTGGGTTTTGAATGTGTCAAATGAAGCGGTGAGATCAGGTGCTGTGGAGTTCAGGGACCACTGCAGGACCACCTGTGTGGAGGGACAGCCCTGTAAGCCAGGATGGTTTGGTGCCTGCTTCTCAGTGAGGAGTCTGTGCTGCTGGAGAGGACAGTGCAGTGACCTGCCTTGGTCCTCAGCTCTGTTTAAGCACAAAAACCTAATTCTGGTCTAGTATGAACACCTTATTCTATCAGTGCAGATCCATTTGAAAATTATGTTTGGCATTTAGAGTTGCGCACTTCAAAATGGGAGGATTTTGAGTTTCCCATGTGAACAGTGCCACTTCTGGCTCTGGCTGTTTTTTCATGGGCAGCTTCTCCTCAGCTGTAAGAACTTTGAACTAAATGGGCCTGGAGAGGTACCTTGCCCAGGCTTCTCATGGACTCCTTGTGGCAGCCCAGCACCAGAAGATGTGTGTGTCTGGGAGATCTCAGCAAAGAATAGGTGCAGAAAAGGATTTGTGACCTTGCATGATGCAGGCAACAGTGAAATAAGCAGCTTTTGGACCTAATGTGTGTTTGTTAGCTGCTAAATATCCCCATCAGTAGCGTGATGAGTACAACAGCTCTTTCTAAAGATAAAGGTGGCCTTTGTATAGTATATGATTGAAAGTAATAAAGCACAGCTAAAAAACTCTTCCTGAAAATTATAAGAGAAAAATAAGAAGATAGTGATAGGTTTATTAAAGAAAGCATGCAGATGCTTTCTAAATAGAAAATAATTGCAGAAGTGGAGCAGCAGATTTCTTTTATGTAACTGTGGCCATGAAGACATGAAGCCTGCCTGTGCAGCTCTGGCTCAGTCCCCTGGGAATGCTGTGCCAGTCTGTCCTCAGGCAGTGAGTGGCCTCACGCCTCCTTGGAGAGGCAGCATGGCAAAGATTGTTGTTGCTGCTAATGAAATTGGATTTGTTAGACCTTCCTCTGGAAACATGGAAACAATGGGCTATTGCCATGGGAAGAATAGGGAACTCAGGAGCTGCTGGGCCCCTGCAGTTCTTGTCTTTGGAGCTGCTGCTAATCCAAGCTGCTTTGATGATCCCTGCACAGCCAGCCCCATGTAAAACAATTAAAGAAAGCAAACAAGAGCGTGGTGATGTCTCAAACCACCCTGTGGCTTTTGTTGCTCCACAGTTCTGTTTCTGAACACAAGGAGGATGATGATCAGCAATGCCTTCAGGGAGAGTGTGAGAAAAGGCCTCAACCAAGTGCTGAGACAAGCTTTCAACCAGAATGTCAGTGCTCAGGTAAGCGTGCTTGGCTTTCCGTGCTTGATTTCACCAAAACAGCTCTCCCACCAAGGAACCACAGCTGCTTGCAGCTCCAGTGGTGTCCCTGGATGCAGGAAACCTCTTGGAGGGGAGCTCTGAGATTTTCCTATGGAGAGCAGGCAGAGGTGGCACCCACTCTGGTCTCTAAAAATATAAGGAATACTCCAAAGCTTTTAGCGGTTTATTTGACGAAGAGGAAGAGAGAAATGCAAACTTCTATTTAGTGTGCTCTGGGAAATGACTACTGACAGGAGTTTCCTCTTCCCCCTGCAGCTCAGGAGTGACTTCTGCTCAGGGTCAGCCAGGTGCTGCTGTGCTCAGCCTGCACTGATGGCAAGAGCATGACTGGTAAATGGGATGTCACTGCTGTCAGTCCACTCCCTGCTCTGAAAACCCAGTACCTGACAGGTGCAATTTCACAGGAACAAGAATCCCAAGCAGGGAGAAAGCATGTTTTATTGAAAATAAATGGAGGTGATGCATTCATCACTTTGCAGCTAAATTTCATGAACTTCTGCACTGCTGTGTGTGGGAGCAGGATCGGGTGGACTGCCAGGGCCCTTTTCCTTGGGGGACAGCTTCCTCTGCACTCAGGCTGGGGTTTCTGTGGGGTCCAAGCCTCTGGGAAGGAAAAAAAGTAATTTTTCTCAAAACTGAGGTTATCAAATTGGCTTCGGTCCTCATGCTTTATTGCTGCAAGTGTGGAGGATGTCAGTTGCTTTGGGAATTGTGTGCTCCTTGGCAGCAGCAATAAAAACTGCCAGGTTTAGTCCCCTACCTTTTTACAAATTGAGAGAAGCTGCCTTCTCCTAACAGAGGAAACCAGTTAAAACTTAGTGAGGAGGACCAGTTCCAGGGCTAAGACTTTTTGGAAAATACTGAATTTTGAGGTAAAACTCTGCTCATGTTTTGAGTTTTGACTCACAGTGTGTCCGTTCTTGTGGTTTGGCATTTCCAGTCATATAGGTCTGCTCATAGACTTTACCATCTGGGACAGTACAGGAGAAGAGGAGATAAGAGACAGCCCAATCAAATATGGGAAACTTTTGTCTTTCAAAAAGCCAATGAACTTCAGGCACAGAGTAGGAGCTGGAAGCTCTCTGTGTTTTTCCATGTATATGTAAAATGTCCCTGTATCTGTGCATGGATGAAGGCCCAGCCTAACCTGGAGCTTTGCAGCTGTGGTAGCAGTTCTGCGCTCCTTTAAATTGGAGCCCATGCTGCATGGGCTGAGCCTAAAACTCTCTGAGCAGCTCTGCCAATACTGTGTCTGTTGCTATTGTATTGAGGATGGATGAATAAAGCGACACATGGACTCCCAAGCCTCAGAAGGCAAAATGCTGTTTTATTAAAAACCACACACTTTTTCTAGACAGTTACAATACAGGTGGACTTGATTGGTCCTCAGTCAACATCCCTCACACTGTTGGCTAATTAGGCACACCACCCCCTTTTAAATATCTTACGAGAAAACACCAGGTGCAAAGAGTAAGAATTGTTTTAATTCCTTCTCTGAACTTTCCCAAAACTTCAAAGAGCAATTCCTAGGCAAGTTTATTTGACTTTCTTCTCTGACCAGTTCTCAGCATCCACACCGTGTCTGGTATGACTCTAATTGATCCCACAGGGTTCATAGGGGATTGCAGGATAAAAACCCTGCAAGGGACACATATTCAGGGTGAGAAACCCCATCAAACAGCTGTCATTGTTTAGTAAGAAATGACACAAAGTTGTCAGAAGGCTGAGTGGCACAAAGCACCCTTCTTTACTTCTTTAATACACTTTTATACACTGTTCTGATACAGGTGGACGTGACTGGTCATTCAATTAATACATTTCACCTGATTGGCTAATTAACAAGACACCTATTTATAAACAATCTTATGAGAATAACAAGAAA
>JAYDZK010000268.1:2656884-2729487 GCA_034509185.1 Euphonia xanthogaster
CAAGACACCTATTTATAAACAATCTTATGAGAATAACAAGAAAACAGACATTAGGACAACAACACCTGCAGATTGTTTTTAATAATTGGATATCATTATTTATCTTCACCTCTCTAAAGTCTCCCAGGCCGATTCTGGGAAAATTTATCTACTTTTCTCGCTCTCTGGCCAGGCTGTCACATCCACAAGCAGCATCTGAACTGCTGTTGGCTTCTCTGGGTCTGGATTGAAGGCACTTGAGACAATAGTTCGTGTTTGGACTCAAGTTTATTATTTCTTATCAGTAAAACAGTCTCACAACCATGAGTTCGGCAGCTTTTTCATTAGCAAGGCACAAAATGGCCAACAACCTCTTGTTCCAAGGTCTTTTGAGACTAAACTATCCAATTAAGTACTGACACCTGGATTATTTTCCCTTTTAACCCAATAACTGATCCCAAAGAGCCCCCAATGCAGACTTTTCTGCCGAATTACAAAATGCCACCCAAACCCATGGAGAAGGAGGAAGAAGAACCATGAAGAAGAAACCCAGGATGACACCCTGTGCCTCCATCTTGCTTCCATCCACAGCACACTAAAAACCCCAAACCCTCAATTTCTCACCAAGTGATGCACCTACACTGCTCTCTATAATCTATTTCACACTTTTGTGGGTTCCAGTCTATGTTGAAGCCTAGGAAACTTTCTTCATGAATGAGGGTCAGAGTCAGTGCTCCCCTGGGGGTCAGGACACCCCAGAAATATTCCCGGTGCCCTGGGTTTCCACAAGCTGCGAGCAAAATAATGAAAAAAAAAAAAATTAAAAACCATGCTGCCCTGTGTGTTTTAGGTTGAAATCCTGGAGCAGTCGAGTAACCTGACCGTGGGTTACTACGTCACGCGGGGCAGGCTGGTTTTCACGCCGGCTGCCGTCGCCGAGAAGCTGCTGGCCTACGGCCTGGGCAACGCCACGGCCGACATGAAGCAGCACGTGCCGCACCTGCAGGCCCTGGTGGCCCTGGCCCTGCCCTGGCAGCCCCTGCCCGCCTACCACTTCCAGCTGAAGACGGGTGAGCGAGGGGTCCCTGCCTGGGCTGGGTGTGTGCCCATGGTGCCCTCTCTGGGGCAGTGGGGCGGCAGCAGGACAGGCTCTGCTCTGGGGCCAAGTGTCCTGTGGGCAGCCCTGGGCTGGGCTCTGCTGCCAGGGCACCCCTGGGAGGGTGATGCCTTGGGGTGTTAGCTTTTTGTTTTTTGTGTATTTGTAACCCTGCAATTCTTTGCTGTGTAACTCTGAGCTCTATAACAAGTGTTAGCTACTGTTCTCCCAGTTTGGTCAGGCAAAACAGTTCCTCTCCAGGCCTGGGAATCAAGGACACCCCCGTGGGCAGCCCTGGGCTCAGCTCTGCTGCCAGGGCTGTGGGCACTGCTGGGAGGGTGATGCCTTAGGGTTTTAGCTTTTATATTTTTCACATATTTGTAACCCTGGAATTCTTTCGTGTGCAACTCTAAACTCCATATAGAGGGTTAGCTACTGTTCTCCCAGTTTGGTCAGGCAGAGCAGTTCCTCTCCAGGCCTGGGAATCAAGGACACCTCACTGTCTCAGGCCCCAAGAGATGTAAACAAAAGTGAGTTGGGGGCAGCAAACTGGGGATAAATGAGTTCATTACCTGAAGCTGTTATTGGAAGATTAACCCCCAACATGCAAAAGGACCGAACTTATAAAAGTATGAAACCCAAGACCTGTCATCCATTTTTTTGGGTGTAGCCCCTGAGGGGGGCTTTGTCTGCCTGAAATGCACCTGAAGGCCCTTCAATAAATACAACTGCATTTTTTCCCCTTAATTTTATCTGGCCTCTGTGTCTGTGTAGTCCCAAAAAGGCACCAAGGGGATGTGGCAGTGCAGAGTAACTGTATTGAAAGCACTATAAGATTAGGGGCACTATGAGATTAGGAGAGGGCAGAGTGCACTGAAATGATATATTAAATGATAAAAAATATTTCTTACATGTGTGCTTACAATGTTTGTATACACCTACTTATGGCAGTTACAAGTACATTTTCCTAGAGTGAAAATAAAATAGAATGAGAATCAATATTTTGATAGATTATATTTTGCAGGACCAAATGACCTGCAAGATTTAAGATTACAGCTTGTTTTTCAGAATGACTTTGCTTACTTCCTGGCTCTGAGCTAGTATATGCACAGTGAACAGGCCTTACCATCTTATATATCATTGCAGAAGCAACCTCCATTTGTTTGTGGAGAGTATCAGCTCTAATAATGCAATTTAATTCTTACATTTTGTCTTAATTAAGCCTAATTTAGTGCAGTTCCTGAAATGGCATTATCTTCACCTGCTTAATGTGTAAATTGATCATTTTGCTCTTGGTGCAGCAACGAGAATACTTTGTCCACATGCTAATGCCTTCCTTTTTTCCAGAGCTGCAGTTTGTGGGTCAAACAGACAATATTCAGTCATGCAAATTTGTTCAGACCATGGAACAGCGGCTCCAGAGAGCATTTCAGGATGCTGAAAGAAAGGTCCTAAACACCAGCAACAACTTAACTGTTCAGGTACAGCGTTGTGCACTTTGCCTGTTGCCAATCCCTCCTGGTTATTCTTTGCCATGTGTATGTTTTTATTCCAACACAGTGCCTTTGCCGGCCACTGGGGAAGGAAGTTTATGTTTTCATCTGCAATAAGATCGTTTGTGCATTGCAGGAAAACTTACAAATGTATGATTTATAGGAGGCTGTTGCTTTTCATGAATTTCAGTTTTACTGCTTGCACTTCAGCCATATAAATGAAATTCCAAGTATGAAAACACAGTCTTCCAAATTTATGTTTTTACTGAGCATGTTATTCTGACACATTAGGTGCTTTCAGTGAGGCTCTTCAGGTATAAAGATGGTGCTAGGCACAGTTGTTTTTGAGATGTGAAACAATGGAATAGATTTCTTTCTCTTGGTATGCATTTCAGTTTCATACTCACGGGCACAAATTCACCACAAATTTTTACACACCTTTAAATGTATAGTGGGCCAACACTCTTACATTCTATGCCACACTTCAGGACTAGTGAAATTATCTTCTGGGCAATATTATGATATGTTTTTGATTTTTGATAAAACTCTGTGTATGGATTGTGCTCCTCAGAAGAGGAAAATGTTGCCAGCAGTGCTCTGCTAATTATTTTGGTGCTGTTTCTTGTGAGCTGGTGCTCAAACTGGTGGAGCTCAGAGAGGCAGCAAAGCACAGGGCAAGAGAGGGCCTACCACAGTAGGTACGGTGGTTATCAAGTTTTTCAACAGCTGGCATTGAGGGAACATCATGGTGCCTAATTTGCTTGTGGTGGAAGTAGTTTTGTGAAGATCTCACAGAGCACCTAAGCAATTCTTGAAAGAGCCCTAGGAGAAGGTAGTGGCTGTTTATGTGGATATTGCCAATTTAAGGAGAGATGGGATGGAGGTCCTGGAGGCAACATACAGGCTTGGGAAGTAGGAGGCTCAAGGGTGTGATCTTCATGATAAATGTTTTTGAAGTTATTCCAGGATCATGCAGAAGACTAAGTCCATGCAACAAAACACTGTATGAGGGCTTTAGGTTAATTGAAAACTGGGGAACAGTTCTGGAGCACACAGAGCCAGTTCAGAAAAGGTATAGCTGCCCTAGGAGAGTAGAGGGAAGGTGGGTAAAAAGGCATGAAGCATCTTCCATGCAAGGAGGAATGAAACCGGCCATGGCACTCCAGCCAGTAGTGAATCAGGAGTGGCCACTTGAGTTGATGTAACTGGAGGAAAAAATATGGAAATTACAAAAAACGTTTGGCCAAAGACATAGAATAAAAAGTTATCAATCCTTTTTAAACCCAGGCATAGGATTTATGGCTCTGACACAGCTGTGGGATAATCTTACACCATTGAGAGCTATTTATTCCTCTTGTCTTGTGCTAATTCTCCAACCCTCTGCTCCAGCCATTTGGAGGTGGACATTGGCTAGGCAGACTTTTGGTCTGACCTGAGGTTCTTCTGATGCTTCTTTTTGCATCATGGTTTTTCTTTTAACTTGGTGATCCAAACCATAAAAATGGGGTATTTAAATAACATCCATCAATGCTTTTGGGCCTACCTATCAGTGGCCAACTAACCCCATTCCTCTTGCCCATGGGCATAAGATTTTCAAGAAAACATGTGGGTTTTGTTCCTGTTGTTTGAGAATCTCATCCAGTACTTGCTGAACAGAATTGGTTCTCAAAACGTAGTAACCAGATTTGGGCTCAACAAGAGACTGGCACTGAGCTAGAGTGGGGAGGAGTACAGAGATTTATATGATGTTAGGAGCAGTAAGACATGATATCCCTTACTTTCATATGGAAAATGTGTGGGTCTATAAACCAGCAGCAGGAAGGCAGCAAAGACAGCAATAAACAGATAAACAGCACAATTTGTCTGCATCAAGCACTGGATGGTTTTTCTGATAAGCATCCACTCCCGCATCCCACATTCCCTGGTAAAACAGGGGAAAACGTTTTCAGTCCTGGCTGCACCTTTTCTGCCTGCTGCTGTCCTCCAGGAACCCTGCAAATGCTAAGCAGGGATTAAAGTATCACACAAGTGAAGTTGGGTGAGATGTAGCTAATCCATTTTCCAGGTTAACATTTCCCCAGTTTCTTTGCATCGCCTTGGTGGTTTGTTTTTTTGTTTTTTTTTAATGAGCTGAACCACAGCAACACATTATTTTTTGCCTCTGTTTCAGATTTTGAACACCTCCAATGTCTCCCAAGCTGTCACTCTGTTTTATGTAGTGAAAAATCAAAGCACAACTCTAAATGGCACTATTTCCAGCAACCTTCTTAATCAGCTGTCAGCTGAGCTGGTGGGTTTCTACCTCACCTACCCACCTCTCACCATTGCTGAATGTAAGTATGTGCTTCCCACCATCCAGACTAGCCAGTGCCAGAATTTGGCTTTGTTGTCAAGCTCAGGGATTGTAGGTAGTTTTTCTGCTAACTTTTTGAACTGTATTTTGTTAAAAAAAGGAGATGGGGAATTAGATGATTATTTTTTTCCCCCTGGGTTCAGTGTTTTGGCTGCTAGCAACACTGGCAAAAAACTAAGGAAAAACATATATACTCTGTCTTTAATAAAAAAAAATTCCTGTGCTAGGTTACAAACAAAATAAAATTGTAGTTTTGTGAAAAGCAAAGCACAAAAGGTCCCAAAGTCTTCATTTCAGGAGTGTTTAGCACAGCACTGAATGAGCTTTAGCTTCAGCATAGCCCTTTGCTTCAGGGGAATCCTCAGCCCTGGTGGTTGCTCCAGGGGCTGGGATCAGGCTGGGAGTGTGTGTTTGGGTAGTGGGGTGAGCTCCATCTGTGTTTCTGTTTTAAAAAGCTGTTGGTGCATTTGCTGAGGACTGCATCCTCAGTTTACACATGGTTTGAGCACTTTGGCATCAATGGTTTTCTTGTGTTCCAGTTGCTGTGAAGGCTCTGAGGTACAGAGAGCTGGAGACAATTGTGTGGGCAGCCCATGTGGTGCACGTGCTCTCTGACTCTGCCTGCTGATTTCTTTAAAATTATTAAAGGGACAAGACACTTGATTATGGGGATTTCTGTTTAATCTGCTTGTTAATGTGATGTGTGAAATTAGGTTTGCTGCAGACTCTGTTTGCTGGGAGTGAGAAGAGACACGCTGGGTACATGCAGAAGCAGACTGTTGGAAAGTGAGCACTGAGGAAAACACAAGTTACCTTTTTTTTTTGGTCAGTCCATTTTGTTTGCAAACAGCCCAACAGCAGAGAAATTACATGGTGCAGTTCACCAGTGACTTGCAGGATGAGCTATTCTGTGAGATAAATGGTTTCTCTCTGCTGTGAGGCAGCCAGGAATCACAACTAACTTAGGTGGCTGTGCAAATCTTTGGGAAAGGAGGTTTGTATGTCCTTCTTAAAGCATTACCTATCAAATTACAATATTTGCAAGCAAATAGGTGAAACTGCCCTATAAGTTCTTGCACTGTGTTGGTACACTTTTGAATCTGAATTTGCACCACGGGGTAAGAGACACGTGCCATCTTCTAAAACCTTAAACTCTATGTTTTTCACCACATGGTATTTCACACTTCTAATCAAACTACACACCCATAATCCCAGTTCTATCATTCAAATTTGGAAGCCTTTTCCACAGCCACAGGTCAAATACAGTGCTCTCCTGGTGATCAGAGTCTGTCAGCACAGAAAGTCTAAAATTCTCAGCATCCAGAGTTCCAACAGTGGGCTTGTGTTTTCATCAAGTCTTTCCACAGGCAAGGAGAGGCAGAAGGAGAGAGGCTGTTGGTAAAGGGTGTGGTCATGGACCTAGAAGGGATGTCCCCCATTCCTCAATAGACAGGCTCCTTTTTGAAGGCTGGTGCTCAGGACATGTCTTCATGGGCCATCCAGGAGCACAAGGAGAGAGCTGGAGGAAGTTTTGGTGCTGGCTGTGCTCAGTTCAAGTGTTTGGCCTCCAAAATAGGCCTGTTGCATAGGAGGAGGATTGTGGTGCTTCTCACAAAGGCAATACAAGCACATTCTTGGTAGTCAGGAGCTGTGCAAGCCATTTGTCACACAGCAAGTCTTGTGTGGTACTGCAGTTGTCTGCTGGTCCCCACACATGATGAACAGACCTGATAAAGTCTTTAGCTAGTGTTTCTTTAACAGCTAATGGCTTATATTTCATTTTGGAGCTCTTGGTTTTATTCCCAGTGCAGCAGCTGTACTGCAAACTCATGAACTTTAATGCACCCGCAGTGTTTACGGCTCCAGACCGAGAGCGTGTCTGGAAAATGTTTCCTTTGAAGAGTGTTTGATGCTTATTCATGTGGCAGGGTAGTTGTCTCAGTCTATCAAACAAATATTGGGGTTGTTCTCCGAGCATGCTATTTCCCAGTAGGCTCCAGTGGCTCCTCCAGAGCCTTTGCAGTCTTGTCCTGGAAATGCACAGCTCAGGGCACGCTGTGAAATCCTCCTCAAAAGCAGCTACTGTGTGTAATCAAATCCTTTACAATGTTTACTATTCTGAGCCACTGTGGGGTTTAAAAATCAAGGTGACTCAGTAGCAGCCTATCAACGTGCAGAGCATGGATGTTTTCTGAATTAAGTTCCTGGCATTCATCAATTGAATGAACGCTGAGTTGTGGAATGAATGAGCAGCATATCGAGCTTTACAGCCTAGTGCTCTTTGGAGATGGAGGAGCTAACAAAAGGCATCACAACAGCAACTATCAGTTTCTCACAGATGTAGACACATATGGTAGTAATGCCTTAAATGGTGCACAGCGAGAGAGCACCACACTCCAAGGTGTGCTCACAGTTTTGTTGGTCTTGTTTGCAGTCCATGGAGAGTCTGATCCTGGTATATTTTCATGTTATTTTAGGCTGAAACTATATTCTGGGCTACATAAGGATTAATCACAGAATCATCATGGAATCTCATCTGGTTTTCTGCAGGGGAGAAAGCAGCAGAGATGAATACAACACCTATTACCTATCCTTCTTGGTTCTGGGCATTCCTGGGCTTCATCCCAGACTCTGTCCCAGCCAGCATTTTGGCAACAGGAGATAGATGTTCTACTTTGTATGGCAGTGCTTCTTCTGTTTACACTTGGTGTTCTTTCTCAGACAGAAAAGAAATCGTAACCCTGAAAATTGTGCTCTAGATCCCCTCTTGGGCCATAGTTCAATTTTATTTGCTGTTGTCAGGGTCGTCAGTTCTGGGATGCATAATGTGTAGGATGTTGGAATATTATGACATAATTAATCTTCTATTTTTAAAGCTTTGGAGTATCCAAACCTTGATGTCTCGGAATCAACTAGAGACTACTGGGTGATAACAGGTACTTTCTAATGTCCTTCCTTCCTCCAAGCACTCCAGGTAATAATTTTTAGTGCTAATTTATATGAACACAGCAGTGCAGTAATTTTACACAGAGATAAGTGGCTGCCCACTGAACCTGCCTTCAGCTGGACAAATGCACTTACAGTCACTCTGTGGCATAAGTGATAGATCATCTTGAACAGTGACATCTCCAGCACCCAACACCCACCTCAGAATTTATAGCACTTTGGTTGAAACAATTCTGAGAGCAGCATTATCTTCCAGGAGTTTTGAGACACAAAATAGACCTTTAATTTATTTATTTATTTGTTTGTTTGTTTGTTTTAAAATTTTATTTATTTATTATACCCTGGGACAAGGATTTAAATCTGAAATCAAAAGAGACACATAGATATAAGCCAGCAGCAAAGGTGAGGCTGTTACACCAAGGAATTTTGTTATGATTTGCTGACTATCTGGGTGCAGGGATTTTTTTGCATCTTTTACTTGAAGCTCTTAGGCTTTAAAATACTTCTTTTATCAAGTCATTTCACAGGTGCCACCTTCCCATGCACAATCGTTTTGACTTCAGAAATGATAACTGGGCAAGAAAGAGAGCCTTTCCCTCCGACATCTTTGAGTGATACCAAAGCCTTTCTAGTTGGTGTGTCTGTACCTGGAATTGTTTAATGCTCAGGAGAGCAAGAGCAAAGGGCTCTGACATGAAATAGACTTGGTACCAGTTCCATCTTTTCATAAATTTGAAATAAAACATAAGTTTATGCAGAGATGATGATCTTCTGAAGGGAGTGGTGCAGCTCCTCCCAGTATGGACCCTGTTAACCTGATACTCCATTTCTTGCCTCTGTGCACTTGCTGTGATGGATTATTATTGCTATTACAACGGAAACTCTGTTTTCAAAAAGATCCTGTTGGTCCCACAAGACTTTTTTAAAATAATACTAAAAAAAACATACATATGTATGAATTGAATCAGCATGTCATATCATTTTTTGAACTTCAGATTCCAGTGTCTTAAATCTTGCATTGATTTATACTTCAGATGCCTTCATTTATACTTCAGAAATGTTTATTCAGGTTTCAGTGCTCTCAAACAGGATATTTTGTTTGAGACTGTACAAACTTCAGAGTTCAATTCCTCAGGATAGAAACTGGTTAACAGGAGCATCTGACAATAAGCATAAACCCAGCAGCTCTCAAATAGGCTTGAACCTAATTTTTACATTGAAGATCACAGAGTAGATGCTCCCCTGAGCCATTTTGGTAAACTGAAGGCCTAGAAATGGTATTTTGAGATTAGATTTTACTCTATGAAGCATCATTGATATTATCTGAGATGAGCTGTGTGGGGACTGAAACAGAAATGTGTTATATCCCCACAGGGAATTACTGAGAGGGGATAACAGTGTCCAGGTGTTGAATTTCCAAGTTAGTCTGCACCTCCCTGTCCCAAGCTGTCCCACAGACCACGTGTTACTTCACCTGTGGGTGCATGAAGTGCTGATCTGTGTTTTTTTCTGTGTTCCCACAGTCATCCAAGGGGTGGATATTGCTTTGCTGGGGCTGAACAACCAGAGCTTTGCCAGGCTGATGGAGCAGCGCTTGGCCCCGCTGTTCATGATGTCCCACCAGCAGGGAAGGCGCTTCAGACGTGCCACCACCGTGGGCAGCTACACTGTGCAGGTGCTCAGTGTGTGAAAAAAAGTGCTTGGCTTGCATCTGTCCTGTGTCAGTTCCTGTAAAAGACATGCCTAGCTGAATTTCTAGGCTGAAATTTCCTCTATTTCTCATGGGTATCAAAGCAGCGAGGGCAGAATGCCTGGCACTGCTGATGGTGCCTTTTTCTGCAGCCAGCCATGCTGGCATGCCTGTCATCCTCGGGAAATCATCATTAGTTAATCAGTGTTCATAAATATTTTCTCTCTGGTTGCTAGGAGGATTGGTACAAAGTACAGATTTTAGCGTATTCAGCATAATGAAGAGTTCCAAGTTTTTTCTTCTTGATAAAAGTTTCCTAGGTAACTCAAAGCTAGAACTTTTTTTTTCTCTTTTTGTTGGAAAAAAATGTAAGAAGCAGCCTTTATTTATACAGGGTTAGTCATCAAATCATGTGGCCCCAGATCATGTTATGAAGTAGAGACTTGAGACCTGAGTAATTTATTAATCATCTTTCTCTTATTTACAGCATTTTTCATTCAGTATTTTGATCTGATCCTGTTTTGTTTTCTCACCAATTAAGCCAAATGATGCTGCGTGCAATTCAAAGATTTCTTCTTCAATCTTCAAAAAACAGTTATTAAAAAAAATAATTAAATTGTTTTTCAATAATTGTTTATTGTAACGTATAAACCCAAGTAATTGCCTATCCCATTTGCCCACACAGTTCTTTGTATTGTTCCACTGGAAGAATTTAAAAGAAGGAACACATTTTACTTTCCAGAACTGTGAACCTTTGTAAAATTTTAGTCCATAACATAATGGAGAAGAATCACAAAACTCCTTTTTCTTCCCATCATTAGAAATGTTTGACACTTTCTCCACTCTCAGGAAAGGTAGAGGTACAATAGAAAAATTCTGCCAGTGTTCTGAATAAAATTGGAAAAGCATGATTCCTTTGTTATCAACCTGGGACAAAAAAAAAAAAAAAAAAAAAAAAGTATAGAAGGAAAATATGAGGCTGTTTTTCAACTGCAATATGCCAGTAGAGTTTTCAGTATTAGAACAGATTATAAGAATTCCCCCTTTACAGAGGACTGTAATGTCCAAAAATTTGATGCTTTCCTCTTTACTGCATGCTTTTCTTAATGTAGGGTTTTACGTTAGGATTATGTTTAATTTTTTTTTTAAGACGAATTTTAGTTATTTTTCTGACTGACTGATTTAAGAGCCTGGGCTCTGGAGGGGAGAAGCTCTGATCCTATGAGGATATCTGCATGGAGCTTATGCTTGTAGGTGGTCTTGAAGGAGCTCCCTGTGGACTCTGCCTCCAAATAGCTCGTGGCAAGTTTTGCAATGGTATAACACAAACACCATTTATTTCTCTTTGTCTCCTTATTTATTTCTTTATTTATTTTATTTCCCTTAAAGATGGTAAAAATTCAACGTATTCCAGGACCCAAGGAGCCAGCTGAACTGACATATTACACTTTATACAATGGGAAGCCTTTGCTGGGCACTGCAGCTGCCAAAATTCTGAGTACAGTTGACTCACAGAGGATGGCCTTGACCCTGGGCTATGTCGTCCAAGTTCAAGCTGATCGTAAGAGTCCTTTCAAAAATTCCATACTTAACCACTGCTTTGCTCCTTGAACTGAACACTATGGAAAGTCACAATTAATTTTGATGCTGACAAAACCATGACACCACACACTAATGATGACTGGGGCAAAGTTGCTATTCATGTAACTTGGCCAAAAAACATAAAATGTGGTGGCTGTTAAGATGTCCCTTATTTTTGACTTGATCAAAATAGTATAGATTCTTTCTATCTCAAAGGGATTATTGTTTTTTTGAATAAGAATTTTCACCCAGAAAACTACATGGTTGTTAAAGATATTATTTAGACACAAATCAGAAAAGTGAAGTTGAAAAGAGCTACTTGTGCATATGGGCAATTTTCAGATTCAAGATATGATAGTATCATTCAGAATAATGTGGCCAAAAATACTCCATTCTTGAAAAGTAAAGTGTTTTCAAATTTCTCTTTCAAGACCTTAATCAGTTACTGAGTGATTGTGGACACAGGTTTCTTTAAATGTTTTTTTTAGATATTCCTCTATACTTGTCATAGTCATAAACCTGTGGTGAAGCTTGGAGTGCTTTTTAATGCAGTTAACATCATGTATAATGTGGACACAGGTTTCTTTAAATGTTTTTTTCTAGCTATTCCTATAGATATTTTTTTAGATATTCCTATAGATATTAGATGGTTTTTAAGATATTCCTATATACTTGTCATAGTCATAAACCTGTGGTGAAGCTTGGAGTGTTTTTTTCATGCAATTAACATGATGTATAACATAATGTTTCATGCAGTGTACAAACCCATGCCTTTTGCTAACTGGATTTCTTCACCTTGTCAAAGTATTTCTTTAGAAGGAATCAAAACTATGTAGTGGACTCCTGCACTGGATCTCCTTACTGGTGGAACATCACATAAAATGGATGTCCCTGGTGCAATTATATCTGCCTGGAGGAGTGGTACTGAAATAATTGTGTGAAATGGTGACAGGAAAAGAAGAGACCACTATAATAAGTAATTTGTATATCATCCATAAACATAGGATTGAGTAAGAAAACTGAAATATGATACAATTTCCAGATAATGCACCATGTACTGTATCTGATCCTTGATTTGATCATGGTCTGCTTCTGACTTTAATTCAGCTGAACTCAAGGATCTCCATGCCATAATTTCCAGCATTTAAATTCCAAGTAATTTTGTTTTCCATGAGAATATTTCTTTAATGTATTTTTTACTAAAGAAGATATAGAAATAGCAGTTTCCTAGCTCTTTGTGCAGTGATGTGATTTATATTTATGTGGGTATTTAGGCAATTATGGAATCTACTGCTCATCATCTAACTTTGTATTTCCTTGGTCTGATAAGGCAGCCTCATTCATCTGTAGATTTTCATACCAGCCACATATGCATAGAACACGATAAAAATAAAATAGACAGGAACTGAAATTGTGACCTGAGATACCTGAGATTCTGGAGGTAAAGTATTTGAAATGTAGGAAGTAATTCCATCTTTATACCTTATTATGGAAAAAACCACAATTTCTTTCCTTTTGGACATGGTTATTTGTAGTTTGTATTGTCACAGAAAATACTTTGTGTGGATTTCATTTTTGCTCATTATAATTTCTGTTCTAGCAGAATGAAAATTGTGTCCCAAATACTGTGAGAAAAGACACGTACCCTCAGGAGCTCATAGCTGGGTTAGATGAAACAGAAGAATAATAACACAAAAAAATGGATGTTCCTGTTTTATGAGCCAGAGACTGAGTTACAACAGAATGAAAGGCTTGTTTCAAATTCCACTGAAGTCTTGCTGAGTTGAATGAACCATGGGTTGACTTTAGGTCACATTGGAGTCTGGTAACTGAATTAAAGATGTAAATTAGGAGTCCTAAATGTCTATCCTATTAGCCATAAGGTCATCATTTCCTCTGCATCCCTTAGAAGGCATAAATATAATTTTTCAACCATTGTTTGCTGCTTCCACAGCAGCAGTCTATAATTAAAGTTTCTGTTATTTGCTAAAATTCAGATTCCATTTCCTACCCCACAGCCCTTTCATCCCCAAACTAAATGTCAAAGTCAGTAGTTAAAAATTCTGCATGTCTGTTGAAAAGTGTACCTTCAAAGTCTCCAGCCTGGCCTTTTTGCAGTCTTGTGCTCAAGCTCTGAGCCTAGTGGTGCTGTTCCTACATCACCCAACAAACTTTACCGGCTTTGCAAAACGCTGCAAATCTACAAAGAGAACAGGCTCAGGCTCCAGCCATGCTTTCAGCTGGACAACTGTAAAGTTCCCAATACCTGCTGCAGAAGAAGCTGGTTTGCATTTGAAGTCTGATCCTGAGAGATGCTGAGTGCCTCTGACAGCTCATAAGCTCAATGACATTTGAAAGCTTCGGTCCCCCGGGAAATGGGAACGGCTGCTTTGTGCTGGTGTTTTCACAATTGCCTGCCCACGCCAGCAACCAGTGCCACAGCAAAATAAACAGGGATAGCATGGGGAAGTCCACTAAATATTTCACTACAGCCAAGTTCAGCACTATAAAGAGGTTGTGTGATTGTTTTTCCAAAAAGAAATGAAATGAGAGAACTGGGAACGTGTCACAGGAGGATATCGTATGTGTGAACAAGTTGAAGTTTCATAACTAAGAGAGGTTATTCTGATGAAATGGAGTCTAAAATGTTTTTGCATTGCTGCATTTCTGAAATGTACCCTTTCCCTGGTGCCATCATTAATATATCTGCAAGTAGCTCTTTCCAACCTCATTATTTCTACTCCTTCAGAAGTGATGAATTCTCTTTGACCTTAACTATGATAAATTACTTCTAGAGCACAAGACAAGCATCTTCTTATTGCCTTATTGATACTGATAGTAACTATTCCAGCTAGTTTCACTGTTTTTTAAAAAGCTCTGCCAGTTTGCTCCTGCTGAGCCAGTCAGTCTTTGACACCATGTATGGATTCCATGTGTGTTACTTTAACGCACATGCTATGCTGCTTTGCTCTAAGCTGGGCTGGTGTTTGAAAAATAGTTAAGGATGCATTATTTGCACCTTTTATTTGTTTGCTTATTGTGTGAATGAACCATTGGAGTAATATCTTCTACGGTATCTCTCTTGATTTTGGAGTGGATGTCTGCTTTTGTGTATAACCAGGTAACATAAAACTAAGAAAAGAGAGCCCAGGGATTTGTGAATTCAACAGTGTTGCTGATTTTCCCCTTTTTATTCCTACTAAAGTAATACAAGAGGTACTCCCTTGTACTGCAAGCTAGATTATTTAACAGTACTTTTTATACTAATTTCTACATGGAGGCAATTGAAGGCTGGAAGCAACAGGAGCCTTGCCCAGTGGAGCTCACCACTGCTGGTTTGCCTTTTTCTGCAGCTGTGGTGAAGAACCCCCCAAACAACCTGTGGATCATTGCAGCCGTGCTGGCTCCCATCGCAGTGGTCACCGTCATCATCATCATCATCACTGCCGTGCTGTGCAGGAAGAACAAGAACGACTTCAAACCAGACACCATGATGAACCTGCCTCAGAGAGCCAAGGTCAGTGACCCAGCCCCAGATCCAAAGGTACATTTCCCTGCTGAGGCTGTGACTCTTGGAAAGATGCAGCTGAAGGATGTTTGGAATTGAAAGGGTTGGTACTCACAGCCGGGATCGGCACATCTCCCGTAGGACCTCAAACCCCGTGGCCTGAGCTGTTCCTGCCTGCTGAAGGTGGGAATGTCTGAAGTTTGGTAGCAATTCAGACCTAGCACTAACCAAAGTTCTCCTCCCAAATTGCTAGAAGGTCCCCTTCCAGAACATTTCCCCTTTCTGGTTTATTTTGAGACTCCATAAAATCCAGAATAGACATTCTTTGATTTTTTTTTTCTCCTGCTGCTATTTTTCTTTTAGGTGTTTTGGATTTTCTAATTTATCTATATTGCTGGTCAGGTTCAAGCAATTGTGGTTTTCTTGAAGTTACTCATCCATATCAATTACAATATTTTTTTTTCCCAAATCAAATGCACTTCCAGTTTGATCCTCTGACAGAAAAAAAAAGTCACACAATACTGTTTTATCTCCATAGTGAAAAATTCTGCACCTCCAGTGTTGCTATTCAATGGCTCTTGATCAGGTCCACCCAAAGACAGGAGTTTTTAGCCTATGGATGCTGTGTGTAAGTCAGACTGCTCCTTTGCCCTTTTAGCTGGCTTTGTTCTTCTCTGCTGGCATGGAATTGAGATGATGAATTTTTTCTTTGGTTTCTTAATGCTACAGACAGCAGGATTATTGAGATTTCAGCTCTGTTGCTTCTGCTGAAAAATGTAGATTGGAAGAAGAGTTGAAGGAAGGCATGAGGCATTTGACAGCTCTTTTCTCCTTATCTTAGGTTCGTTGCAGATGGGTGCAGCTGGTGCCAGTTGGAAACCAGACATTTGTATCAAAAATGATGCAGAAAAGACATTTCCATTTTGGTTCCAGTGTGCTCATCTATTTATCCACTATTATCCATCCAGTGTTAAGACTAGTTCTGCAGAAGTGCAACACACAATATCACAAACACAGACAGGAATTAATATCACTGCAGTGCTATTAGATGCCCCATTGAAGCCCCTAAAATGCAAATTATGCTTTATTAGGGGCTGTTGCCAATGCTATGCACCATTTGATTGGTTTTATGTGTAATCTTGGTTCCAGCTAAAGGACAAAAAAATGAGATAAACCTTGTACATTGTTTTGAACTGCCCATCAATATGGGATGCTTACCAGCTGAAGAAAGTTGCTATGTAAAAAAAGCCCAAAACAACCTACTGCTGGTTGAAATTATAGCACAGGAAAAACTTGAAAGTATTTTCATATTTTTATCCATTGTTTTCATTCCAAAAAGAAATACAAAATTGGATATTTACTGTTCCTGAGAAATCAGATTTAATCAGGCTGTAAGATACACACTCAGGTTAAAGCCTGTTCAGCCAGGTTACATTGGCATCAGCCTTCAATGCATCAGATGGGAGCTGGATCTGCAATTGCTGGAACGAAACAATTGGTGCTGAGCTCCCAGCACCCACAGCACAGTCCTTTTCCTGCAGGTTTGTTTTCCAGCTTTTCCTGCAGGTTTGTTCTCATTGCAGCTGGAGTGCAGAAGGTCCCCTTCCAGAGTGCATTTCCCCTTTCCGGTTTATTTTGAGACTCCATAAAATTTAATTTAATTCATTATCTGAAAAGTGGTGCATTTCTAAATGAAAGCTAAATTGCTTTCCATTTAGTTTCACAATGATGGCTCCATCAGAAAGGTTCTGCCAGGTCTGGTTTAGAGTTTATGCTGGTATATGGACTGTGGAAGATAAGTCCTGCAGTGGGACTGGGAATGGACTGGTTTGGTCATTCCTGATTTCAGCATCTTTAATTAAAATAAGGCTGAGAAACATATTTTGAGAAGATAATGAAAGAAGGTAATTTTGAAAATAAGAGTTTTAGTTTTAGTTTCAATTCTGGTGTTAGGGCTAGTGGTAATTGCTTGAACTATAATTGCCATATTTCATGCAGTTTGGGAGAACAAATGGACGCATATCCATGTCACATCTAAAATGAGTCTGTTGTGTTTCATGGCTGAGGAAAGTGCCCGAGACTGCTGATTAATGCTGACTGCTCGAAGTGGAGTCACAGTGGAGTGATTTGTAGTTTAAGCAGCCGTTTTGGTATTTTGCCTCCGTGCATCCGAGATTGGCTGTAGAGTCGCCGGAGCAGTTTTGTGACCCCTTTTGAGCAGCCAGCAAGCCGGGTGGGGAGCAGAGGAGGATCCGATGTGCCACCTGCCTGCTGGGATGCCAGGTGCGTGTGCCGGCTCCAGCAGCCCTGCTCCAAGGGGACCGGCAGGGCAGAGCTGCTCCGTGCTGTAGTCCGGAGGGAGGGAGGGAGGGAGGCTGCGGGTCCTGCCGGAGCGCAGCTGCCTCATGCCCGCATCCTGCGGCGGGACAGCGCCCAGGGCAGCGACGCATTTACCTTGGAATACCCGGGCACGGAGCAGAGCAGCGGGGCTGCAGCCGGAGCCTGGGAATGAAGGCGTGACTTCTGCACTGTGGCAGACTGAAGGGTAAATAAATGAAGTTTGCAGAATGACCTCGTGTACGCAGCATAGTTTATAGGAGCTCTCCTGGGAATTGTGGTGCTGTTCTGAATTGCCTCAGCAGTTAGGGACATCTGGATGCAGTTGCAGGGAAAAGGAAGTTTGAAAAATACCATTTTTTCCAATTTTCTCTCTAGCTGTACGATGAAAGAAGTATAAATTCAAATTGGTGAAATTCTGATGGGATTTTATTTTAATGTTTTTATTTCAATGCTGTTTTTATTTTAAGCAACTGTTTTTGCTTTGAGGTTTTGGATGAATGTTAACTTTTGTCTTCCTTGCTTTCTAATTCCCAGCATGGTTTTTTCAAGTCTAGAATCTCATTTGTCCCCTCACCTTTTTTTTTTTTTTTTTTTTTTTTAATCATGAAATAATAAGTTTGCAGGTAAAGAGAGATAAGATCTGTAGTCTAAGACCCACGAGCAAAAGCAAGTGCTGCAGGCCGTGGGAAAACAAGCATTATGAGTTTGATAAAGGGTGCAGAAAAAAAGTCAGACTGTACCTGGGTATACCAATAGAGGGGAGGGGCTGATTTCTTTCTCTCTTTCTCTCTTTTTCTCCCTTTCTTTCTCCCTTTCTTTCTCTCTTTCTTTCTCCCTTTATCTCTCTTCCTCTCTCTTTCTCTCTCTTTCTCTCTCTTTCTCTCTCTTTCTCGCTCTTTCTCTCTCTTTCTCGCTCTCTCTTTCTCTCTCTCTCTCTCTGTCTCTCTTTCTCTCTCTCTCTTTCCCTCCCTCCCTCCCTCCTTTCCTTCCTTTTTTTACATATATTTTTTTTAACATCTTTAGTGTCTTGTTCACGATCATTACAAGGAAAAAGAGTCCCAGAAACTGTTTTCAGTCTGCCCTTTGCCAGGGAGTGTAATCTAGTGGTCTCTCTCTATCCATTTATTATTTCAAAAGCAACATTACAATCTCAGTCCTTCAGTCCTTGTCAGTATTTTGGATGTATTGGACATCTACATTTGCAGTGCTTCAGCTGTGCCTGGTCGTGATTTAGCCTTGCCAGTTCCCTCCAGGGGTGGCAGAACCATCTGCTCCTGTGGGCTTTTACAGAGCAGGGATCCAAGAACAAATTTTATTTAATGCAATATGTCTGCTGATGAGGATGACTTTCTCAGCTCTCCTTTTATTGCAGTTTGTTACTGGACATGGTGGTGAGTAGGACCCTGATGATTAAAATAATCCTTCATTTTCTTCCTGTGGCAGATCTGAGCTGGGACACTGCGGAATTCTTTAGTATTTCTCACGTCCTGCAGTTTGTGGTTTGGTTTGTTTTTTGTTTGGGGAGGTGTTTTTTTGGTGGTTTTGGTTTTTGTTTTTTAATAAGAGATGAAGTTGAAACTTATTTGCCTCTTTCAAAGGCATGAAGGGTGAAATAACTGATTCAATATCCTCTTCTCTCTTGTTACCTTTTTGCAGAATATCTAGGGGTGTCTTAACTGACACTAAATATTTATAATGAAGTTGAAAAACAATATTTTAATTAACCTTATTATTATGTAGGATGTTGTGCAGAATTTCTTCCTAACTGTCCTTCACACAGCTTCTTCTTCCCTTCCTTCATTTGCTTTTTCTGTAGCTCATTTGGTGGCTGTTTTGTGATAGCCTGCTTGCCATGGAGGGGTGATGGTGAATTAGCATTTCTCTGATATATTGCAAGTTCCATGGGTGTGATTTGTGGAGTTGTCTGCTCTCCCTTATCAGCATTAGCCCACTCCTTAATGTGCTGAAGCTTCTTATCAGAGGAGTGCTGAAGGATGGAAACACATTAGGAACCATTAGCCTCAGTCTGAGCAGGAGTTTGGGAATGCCATGCAGGTCCATACAAAGAAAAAGCAGTTTTTATGTTTCATAAAGTGAAAAACAGCCCCATTCTTTTCAGACTGAGATCACCTGCAAAATGTATCAGAATTTAGAGCTGCAGCCCAGATTTAGTAAGGAACTCAACAAGAGAAAATGCTTTTCAGAGCTTGTCCTTTTTCTGTGCCAACAGCAATCTTTTTTCTCATGCTGATTTTCTTTTGGAACTAAAATATTCAATGATGACATGACAGGAACCTGGAGTAATCAGTCATGAACTAATTTCCAAGTATGTGTGAGGTTTAAAACCTCCACTTTCTCAGCTTGGAAGTGTTTTGTGGTCCTCTCTTAGCATTTTGTCAATAGTCTTTTTACTTCAGGAAGAGCAGCCTTCCTGGTTTTGGTAAGTTAGTTTTATTTAGTGTAACAAGAACACATTTTCCAGAGGTGGTCATGAATTTCTTTGAGCGATTTTTTTTTTTTTCCCAATAGATAATGTGGGTTGGTTTTGTTGTTGTTGTTGTTTTTTTTTTCCCATTCTCTTTTCCTTCTAACTGAAAATGCAGTTTGGAAAGTCAAGTTTTGTCTAAATGTTTAATTTTTCCATTGTGAGAATCCACCTTTCCTTGGCTGCTTTGCCCAGAAGGCATGTGTTAGTTCTGCTGGGCAGGAACTGCCTTGTTGCAAGGCTCTGGTGAAATGCCATATCCCAAAAGAAAAAGTGAAGTCAGTAATATCCTTCCCAGTAGGCAACTGGCAAGCCAGAGGAAATATAATTTCACTGATCTGAAAAAGATTATTTTCTGGAAAATGTTGCCCATGAAACTTTCTGATGTGTGCCTTTTTTACTTTGGCTTGACTGGGAATAAATTACTCCCACCCTCTTTGGAAGCACAAGGGTTTTGTCAAAGAAAGTTTTCTGTAGGTTTTTTTTTTTTTTCCCTCCTAATTTTTTCTTCCACATCCTCTTTCTCCCACTGTCTGTCAAAGTAATTTCTGGGGGTGTTACAGCAGGGTAAGAAAGGTTAGCCAAGGTCAATTTTATACTAACTGATCATGTTTAAAATGTGTGGAATGGAGATCTCATCAGAAAATTGGTTTTCTGTTGGGTATTCATGTTGTAATCTATGTATTTTTACCTGTCACTTATGTAATTTAAAAAGTTAGGGAGTAGTGAAAAATTTTAAATTGAGTTTGAAAATTTATATTTAATGCACACTGGAAATTCCTGGTATTTCCTGTTTTTTGCAGCCAGTACAAGGCTTTGACTATGCCAAGCAACACTTGGGCCAGCAGGGAGCAGAGGATGAGGTTTTACCTGTGACTCAGGAGACTGTCATCCTTCCACTTCCAGTCAGAGATGCTCCTGCCTCCCAGGAGAGGGAAACGACCCAGGATGGGAGCACCATCAAAACTGCCAAATCCAACGAAACGAGGAAAAGGTATGGGCTGGCAGCTGGTGCCTTTCCACACAGGGGTTAAATAGGGTATGTGCTCTGGTTGCTGAGAGGTTTGGCACTCGGGCTCTGTGTGTGGCAGGTGGCTCCTCTCCGTGATGTATCCTTGGCATGACACTGGTCTGTGCTGGGTGTGTAAGGTTGCTGCAAAATTTGAGATAAAACCGAGTGAAGTCTTAGAGAGGAGGTGAAGTGGCTTTTGTGTGCATGTTGGTGCTCCATAAGAGATGAACCCAAATGACACGTGTAACATGAGCACTGGTAATTTCTCAAGGAGCCAAAAGACAGGTCCTCAGCCACTGTAAATTGCTGTCACTCCACTGGCAGGCTCTGCCACTTCAGAATTGGACCCAATGCCTTCACCAACAGAAGGGGAAACCCCAAACACCCACTGAATTATTGAAGACCTCTAGATCCAAAGCATCTACAGCAGGACTAAGCTTCAGAAGTGTAAGAATAGACTAGATAATGTCAGGGTCTAGGGTGAAGTGTCCCAGGTTTGCACTCTCTTCATATGAAGTATCTAGGCTTGTAGGATCATGGATTCAAGATCTCCAGGGAGCTATATGGCTCCTCTTTTCTGCTGCAGGGTCCAACACCCCCCTAACTCAACTTTATCTGCCTTATTTAAAGTCTTCCGCTGGTGGGATGATCACAACCTCCTCCAGCAATCTGTTCTCTCCTGCCTTTCCTGTTAGGAAGTTTTACCTCATGTCTGCCCTCACCCATTAACAGAATACCTGAATATTCCTTGTCTTGGTCCTTGCAGGCAAGGAAAGCAGATAATCCCTTTATCCCAGCTGTTTCACATGCTTTGAAGCCAGTTTTTTCCTTGATCCACTCTCCTTGGCATAAAATGAGAGTGGAGCTGAGTATGGATTCTGAAGGGAAAAGAAAACAAACCTGTTAGGCAAACAGCCTGAAGAGAGGTAACTGTTGTTGTGTAGCACACAGGCATTACACGGGCCTGGCCTCTTGAAGGGATTTGATAACATACAAGAAAAGCAGCTGACTAATGCAGAGAAATTCTAGAGAAAACCAAGCCTTCCTAGCTGAGTCACCTCATCTTGGCCAGTATCTCCCCCTTTGGAATAATGGGAAAGCTTGGAATACTCAGTGCAGTGTTGCTGCCCACTGTGACAGGGACATGCTGGAAGGGGAAGGTGTCAGCCAGCGTGGTGTGGGGCTGGAGGATAGCAGGGGTGGGTAGACATCCCCAGTGGTCATCAGCTGAGGTTTTCCCTGCAGAAAAACAGACAGAAGGATCCTGAGCTAGAGCCTGGTTTATCATATTCCATTGGCTGTGCAGTAAATCACCTGGAATGTGGGAAGAGCTGTCTGCAGGGTGTGCCAGCAGAGAGGAGTGAGCCAGCTGCAATTGGATGTAAACTGTTATTCTGTCATTTAATGCCAGTGAGGCGTTGTTCAGGCTACAAGTCATTGCAATATGAGGGTTAGGTCTATGTGAACCAAACAGCACCTGTCCCTTTCAGAGCCTTCCATCCTCTGAAGAAATGACAACTGGAAGAAGACCGTGGCACCCAATGCAGTTGCTGGTGCTGGGCAGGTCAAGTCTTTGCAGGAATTGTACTTTAAAATGTTTTGAAGCCTCTCCAAAGTCATGTGTAAATACACACCAAAAAAAAAGTAAACCAGCCCTGTTAATTAATCCTCTAACAAAGTGATTAAACACTCAGTCCTTTGAGTGAGCACAGAAATCCCCCACTTAATCTGCACCATTTTAAACAAATGCTGATAAGCAAACTTGATTTAGGAAAGTTATTCTCATTATAAAACGTGCTGAACCTTGGTGCCCTTCTAAGCAAATAACTAAGAGTTAGTTTTCCCTCCTTCAGGGTGATTACTTGAGTAAGTAAGAACATGTAGGAATTCAGTATTTTTGATTCCCAGGAGCTGTGTCTGGAAATGGAATTTAATGGTTGCTGAAGATGAAGAAATATTTCTTGCCCTTTACGTATTTGCTCTTTCATTCAGGGTACTTTACAGCCTGGAAAGGTCAATTCAAACCAGACAGCCATGAAGTGGCTGGTAACTGATCAGCGTATCTTTGCTATCACCACTGAAAGAAACTTCTCAGTTAATAATACGAGGACCACTTAAAAAGGGTGAATATTTAGATTAGTGTCACCACAGAAGTCATTGTGCAAGCTATCCATGCTCGCTTCTTTTCTGTGTTCCCAAGTTGAGCAGATTTTCTTCAGCTGTTGGTCTGTCCCTGGATGGATCCTTTTTACTGGGCTGGGATTATCCATTTAGCAGTGACAGGTTTATAGGGAGGAATCCTGCTTCTCAAGATACTTATTTTCAGTAGAATTTCCAAAGGAAACTCTCAGGCTGGACTGACTGGGATTGCATGCTGAATTCTCCTAGCGTCCTGCAGCTGGAAAGAGCCTGTCTCAAATTATACATATTTCCACTTAGGCTGTCTTCAAAGGGGAATCCCCAAGAGTTGCTTTTCTCATATTTGTCCCTTGCTGTTCTGACCACAGTAAATGCTTTCTACTTACACTGGGCAGGGTGGCCAGACCTGGAGGTAAATGAATGTTTCAAGCTGATGATACAGTATTGGCAATGATTTACAGGATGGTTTTGACAGATGTTTTGTTTTAGTACCATTTTCTGGTTATAAAACCATTGTGATAGCAATAGAATTTGATTTGATTCTTTTTCTCTGTAAATGGAAGCCTCTGTGCCTAGGCCCATTTTTTTTTCTCTAATCTAACCTCTTTACATCACCCTGTCAGTGCCCATGACAACTCAGTGGTAGATTGCAGATAGATTTGTGAATAACTACACAGGTCCTGTGGGGAGTTTTCATTCCCTTTGTGGCAATTTCACATGTAAAAAAAAAAAAAAGTGACTATGTCTGGATGTGGACTAGCACCAAATGTGCTATTATGTACTAGTGGCCTGCTTTTGCCAACTTGTGCATTTGGATTTGAGTGACTTGTCCACCCCAAAAATCAGAGGAGCTATGGTGGGAGCTCACTCCCAGCACAGCCCAGAGCTTGCTGCTCATTTCTGTCCCTGCTCCTTGCTGGGACTGAATGCACAGTGGTTCTGCCCTGCCCTCCCTCCTCACCCTGGGCAGGGACCAGTTTCAGGACAAGGATATGCAATGGCTGATTAAAACAAGCATTTTCTTAGAGGTTTCAGCCAATGAGGGTGCTGGATAAACCAGGGTATGTGCCAAAAGGAGAAATTTCTTATCACATTGTGTATGCATATGTGCAAAGTGAGTGAGTGTAGTTTGCATTGTGGCTGACAGCAGCTGACTGTAAATGCAGGCTGAATAGTAAAGGAATCGATTTAGCCATGCATCCTAAAACAAAGGTCTGCTTTATTTTGTCTGGGTTAATGACCCTGAATTGACAACGGGACTTTTTATCCTCGGTGGTGGCACTTTTATCATTGTGGGGCTTATGCATGAGAATCAGTCGCATTCCAAGCCACCGAGATGCCCATCAGCCCTGAACTAATTGGGAAAGTCGTGCTCACCTCCCATCGCTGTGCTCCTACCTTTACCGTGCTGCTGCTGTTTCTATTCTGTCTCCTTTTGGTACCAAATCAGACCTGAAAACTCAGTGATGCAAACTGTGCGAATGAAATAACCTTGAAACGAGGTTGAGGAGGGAGAACTCACGTCCTGCCTTGTTGCTATGGTTACTTGCAGCCGCTCCCCGAGCCAGAACGGCTCCATCCTCAGCAATGGGTCGGGAAAGCCCAGCTCCGGCCGGAGCTCCCTGCAGAAAGTGATGGCACCGCAGAAAGCGGCAAAAGACGAGGCGAGGAAAAGGAACGGTGAGAAGGGTTCGTTGTGCTCACTCCCACTGCCACACCCACGCAGGCACCAATTGAAACCGATTTCTTGTACCCTAAGCAGTCCCTGGTCATTTTGTGTATGGCTCATTTGTTGGGTTTTCTTCTTCCCCTTTACTGCTTTAACTGTTTCTCCAGATCCCATGAAACATCGTGGTGCTTGCTCTTTGCAAGTTTTCTTTTTTGTTTTTCCCCCTTTTTTTTTCCTTGGAATACCAGTAAAATAATGAAGACATGATTCTTCCTGGTAGGGTTTACAGCTTTTTTTTGTTTTGTAGTTCCCTACGATATTAATTTTCTTGGCTGCTGCTGCTGCTAAGCTGGCCCAGATCTGAAGAAGATGAATTAATTAGATAAAAATTAATTTGAGAAAGTGTGAAACATCCGGTGCTTTGTCTTTTCTCACATCCTTGGCACACCTGTTTGTCATTAACATTTACTGTCATCTTTTCCTGAATGCACCTGGGATGTCACACTGGATGTTTCTTACAAGACCTTAGTTGATGGGGGTGACCTTGTGACTGGAGATGGATCAGTAATGATCCATGATGGATAACAGAAGTACTCAGTCCTGTTTCTCCCTTGCTTTTCTTCTCTTTGGTTATTTTTCCTGAGTCATAGCTTTGTTCCCATAGCTGTGTTTTCCTTATGAATAGAAAACTGGCTAACAGGTTCTAAGTTTCAAAGGGGTTAATTATTTTGTCACTGTATGAAATGTAGCTCATTTTACAAGACAACAACATTTGTGTTTTCCGAAGGTAAAAGCTGTAATTTATAATGCCTTTTTCCTTACCCATCCAGGAAAGCCAATATTCAAACCAATGCTAAGTGCTGTTTACATGGGTAGACAAAATATTTTAGTGAAGGTATTTTGTGTTTTGTTAGGTTTTACATCTTTAAAGAAAATTGGTAAGAACTCAAGTTTGTTTGTTTTTAAGAATTGACTAGCACCTAACATCCTTTCTTCTGATCTGGGCTGTAGTGCATTTCTAGAACATATGCATGCTACCTAAATAAACCTTTGAATGTAATGGAAGGAAATAGTGACCCATCATTTTAAATCTTAATTTTGTTAAAATTTAGGAGAAAAAACTTAGGAGAAAAAATTTAGGAGAAACCTGTGCATGAGACACCTCATCTGCCCTCCTGGTAGAGACTTCATCTCCTTCTGGTGGAACTCTTCACTCAACTGCCATGGCACTAAAAAGAGTCATCTGGTCATCTGGCAGAGATATGAAAGGGAACAAATACCTTGTTCCCTGGTAAAGAGAGGAGAACTTTTAGCTATAGGCATAACTTTTAATGTATGGTTAGGAGAGTTTCCTTAAACAACTCTTTCAGAACAGCTTCTGAGAAGGAGGATGTGGTCATGGCAGACGGAATGACCTCCCCTTGTCAGAATTAATGGAGTTCAGTTTGGAGCTGTGTGATTCCAAATGCCTATTGAAATTGAAATTAAAATTCAAAGCCTCAAGGCACCCACTATTTCTCATCACAGAGCCTGCCCTTGGTTTCCCTGTGCTGTGATTACAAACACCATTGTCAGCTCGGAGTCTGTGCTTTCTGCAGGGTTTTACCTTTACCCAGAGTGTTTAGCATCCACAGAAGGTGGTGTCTGTTCTTCCTTCCAGCTTCAGAAGGAAGCTGCTTTTCTCCCAGTTCTTTGCCTGAGCCTGCTCCAGCTCTCCAGCCTGGCTGGTGGCTCTCACACAAATGTTGGCACAAGCAGCAGCAGATTTTCTTCTCTGAGAAGCAGCATCTTCAAACTGGAATGAATTCCTTGATGGTCACATGTTGGATTTGGGGACTCCAAGTCAGAATGGCTCATTAGTTGCCATAGTTACAGGCCAATTTTAGATTCTATTTCTTGCTGACATTTAGTTGCAGGGAGGAATGACAGCACTGGATGTTACCTCAGTATTTAAATTCTATATGGCTTGTATCAAAATTGACTCCACATGGAGTGTGTCAGGGCTGTGAGTGAACAATGTGAAACCAGCGCGGACTGACAGGCTTTGCTTCAGGACTTGGTGCTTTGGAGGATCAGGAGAACTCTTCAGCTGAGCATTATTTCTACAGAAAACAAAAATAACTTCTTGAATAAAACAAAAACAAAATAACTGCTTGAATCAAACAGTGATAAGATTTTGTAAGGTAACGGCATGTTTTTTCTTGAAGAACACTTATTATATTAATAGGAAGTTTTCTTTCTAAAAGTTAATGAGTTCTACATTCATTTACTTTAGGCACTTAAAAAAACCCCAAACATTTTTTTAAAAGTGCCCTGTTATGTATGTTAGAGGACTGTAATACAAATGAATCAGCCAACAGAGGTGCTGGCAGTTTCTGAGAGGGGTTTGTGAGAGGATGTGGAAGAGAAGAACAGGCTATTAGCAGTTCTGCCCATCATTTATCAGGCCAGACATCATTCAGGGAGAAGCAAATGGCTGAACCCACTCAGACCTAGAGGGCTAAAGCAGCCCACAGTGCAACCTTTCCTTTCAGCAGCTCCTCACTAAATGAAGCCAATGAAATTGATGTAGGTTGTTTTTCAACCTTTAAGTGCTTGATCTTGCAACCTTCCCATTAACACCTTTGGAAGAGTGTGAGTGTTTGCTTCTTTTTGTAGAGAAAACCAAAAGTTTTGATTTGCTATCAATTCTTAATGAAGCATATAACTCCCCAACTTGTGGGGAACTTGTGAAGTTAAGAACTTGTGTAGTTGAGCTCAGGTTTATACTTAAACCTCACCACCACAGGTGGAGATGTAAAAGCAGCATTCCCCAAGAGTCAAACTTCTTTGTGTGAGAAACCTTCCCCAGCTGGACCAGTTTCTCATTTTCCAATCATTTGGACAACGTCTTTGAAAACAGAACTTTTCAGAAGTCATTCAGCCAAGGGCCTCACTCCTTTTTAAAATACCAGTCTCTAAGACTATAATTTCTTTTGTCCAGGCAAGAGCTGTCTACAGGAGCAAAGTAGCAGGGGAAAAAATTGTCTATGTTATTGGTTTAGCTAAAATCAAAGGGTTTTTGGGATGTAACTCAGCCAAGCTATGATACATTGCCTCCTTTATTCTACAGAAGCGTGGGCCACTAGTTTTCACTCTGTCTGATGTGGCAGCTCAGCATCAGAGCCTGTTTTTCTGAATTTCTGAGCAGTTGTCTCTGTGACTCAAAATAAAGGGAAATATGGCAACAGCAACGTTGTCTGGGGGCAGTTTGGACACAGAGTTAGCTGGGGGAGCTGGTGGATCCCAATAAACATCCAGCACCCTTCTTCTGCCTTTTTTGTGCTGAGTGAAGTACAAATCAGAATGGAAAGGGCTGCTTCCAGAGGGTCACGGCCAACTGGGACAGATCTCTGGAGGTAAGATCCAGACAGAAAGGAGCCCTGCATTGGAGCAGCTGTGCAGATTTGGAGTGAGATTGTTCCTCTTCATGATACCCGTGTCTTTGAAAGGCTGAGAAATCAGAGTGCTGGGAAGAATTTGTGGTGTGGAGAAAGGAGCGTACTCTTTTCATCCTCCATTCCCTCATCCTGAAGCATTATTTTCATTTGCCCCCAAATGGGTGTTAACTGGGGATTTCATCTGACTCTTCACCTCCTCACAGCAAACTCCTAGGCTTTTTGGAGTAATTTACTACATTTAACCAGAGAGGGGTAAAAATCCCAAAGAGTAAACAAAATTCACCTCTTCAGCTGAAATCCTGGGCATTGGCATCAGTTTCTATTGAACCTCCCAGAAGATTTACACATTGATTCCCATTTCTCCCAAGATTTCAGCTTGTGTGACACAGACTAGTTCTTCCCCTTACTGTTTCCATTTCTTCCACTGCCCTTGTTTTTGTTGTTTATTTGCTTTAAATAGTGAGAGCACTGTGATCCTGCTAGCATCCTGCTGGTGACTGTGAACCCTTATTTTTTCTTCAGACTTAGCCAATGTAATTTATTTTTTTTTTTTTTTTTTTTACCCTTTTTTGTTGCTGTTTTCATGGCAAAAAAATACTGCATGCTGTGTTGCTAAGGTGCTTGTTGCAGCAGATCTCTGAGGAATCTGGGATCTGCAGGTGGTCACACAGTTAAATATTTCTTCCTTCACATTTGCCTTCCCCTCTGGATGACTTTGGCTCTACCACTAATGGAGTCTGACAGGAGTTTTCATCCAAGCAGTAGTGTAAAGAGCATGTAGATGTTCATGCCATCAGACTCAGTGGCAGTCTGGATGGCTGGGATTTTTCACTAATATGTCAGCACTGAAGAAGACAAATGTACAGTTTTATTGTGCAAACAGAAAACTATTTTTGCAAAGGTTTTTAAAACTCCTAGGGCACCATTTCCTCAAAGAAGCTTTTGTTGAAGGATCTCATGTCTTCCCTGTCTTTGTGTGTTCATCATCCTTGTCAGTTAAATAATTTTCTTTTAATTAGTGAATGTGCCTACTTATTACAGAAGTGTGAGCCAAGAAAAATGGCTGGTGGATTCACTGGAAGCATTATGAAATATGTGGTCTCATTTTGAAAGACTTTGATGTTTAGAAAGATGAGGCAGATGTGGTTGGAGAAGAAGAGAACCAGAGAGAGAGATCCTTGCTCCTGCTTATAGGGACAGAAAATCTTCACAAAAAGGGAACCAAACAAGCAGCTAAGGGACAAATACTCACCCTTTGTACACAGTTTCATTGGAAACCTGCAAATACCACTTTGAAGATCTCAAATGATCTGCTCAGATGGCTCCTGCTTTGGGATGCCAGGCAAAGCCAGGATTGCAACACTTCAGGCGCATCACCAAACATTTAGCAGACTTCACACCCAAGGAAATGCTGTCCAGGAGGAATCATGAGCTGCTTCCATTAGTCTGGAAGCTGTCTGCTTCTGAAAATACAATATTTGTGCTGTTTGTGAGAGGTTTAGCATTGCAGTGTCTCAGAGCTGGGTGCAATGGTGGAAGGCTGTGTGTGTACACAAGTGTCTTTTCTGTTACACTGCAATATCTTATAGACAAGTGTTTCTGTCCAGATAGGTTCAGATGCTAATGTTGGGAAAGTTGTATTTTACTTATAGGCCGATAAACTCCTTCAGAAACAGATTTTTTTTTATTGTTTAAAGCTTCTCTTTGTATCTTGCTGGAGATAGTCATCTATCATCCAATAACTTGGATGATCTAGAAAAAGGTCTATTTTTTTTTCTTTATATAGAGATTTTCCCTAAAATGAAATTTAGTTCCCCATTATTAAATCATATTCAGGAGTCAGGATTTCTGTATGAAATACTGATACCTGGATCTTTTCCTGTGGAGCTTTTCTAGATAGGTGACACTGCTTGCTCTTTGCCAAACTGCAGGTATGTACTGTAGGTATGGTTACAGTGTTTGCCTTCCCTTCATCTAAAATAAATCTTCAAAAATACTTCATTGAGTGAAGTAAGAAAAGGCAGAGCATGTCCACCTTCTTGCAGGTGTTTCCCAAGTTTTGGCTTTATGTGTTTTTCTCTATTGATGTCATTCTTTTCCTGAGGGCTTCCAAAATCTTTCTGAGCAGTACAGTACAGATCTTTGTTTCAGGTGTTTGGCTGGAAGGTTACCTCATTCACAGGCAATTTAAATGTCCTTGATTTTATTTCTTTTTTTTAAGTGCAGGTATTTCAGTCCTTTTTTCTGCATTCCACTATATTTTGATGAGGGAGAGGTGAGGAAAGACAAGGTAGATGGAAAGAGAGAGGAGACAAGGAATCTTCCATGGCCTCATTGAAATCTTTCGCTGACAAAAGCATCACTTTTTTTTTTCTCTAAACTATTAACTAGATAAAACCAGACTGCTTCACCTGCCTAATTGTTTTTTAACCGTTCAGAGCTGCAGTCCCAGAGCTTTTCCATGGGACCAGCTGGTCACGAGTGGGCAGCACCACCTGCTGGCCACTGGAATAGCTCAGAGCTGCCTGGAAATGGGAGGACAGCATCCCTGGGGCAGACCTCTTGCTCTGATGGCTGCAGAGGTGTGGAGACAGAGCTTCAGGGATGCTGCTGCTGCTCAGGTGTCACCGTGATATTTTCTGAAAAATCCCTTTGCCGGGATTTCTTCTCCTGGGAAGATGAGAAGCCTCAGCTTCTCCATGTTTTGCTGCTCTGGAATGTGCTCTGGATATTGTTCATGTAAACATGTGAATTGGATAATTCATTCACAAACATGTGAATTTTAATTAATGGCCAATCACAGCCAGCTGTGTTGGACTCTGAGGAGTCAGTCACGAGCTTCCATTATCATTCTTTTCTAGCCTTCTGATTCATAGTTTCTCTTTCTTTAGTATAGTTTTAGTATATAATTTCTTTTAATATAATATTATAAAATAACATAGCAGCCTTCTGAGGACATGGAGTGAAATTCTCGTCTCTCACCTCGTCCTGGGGACCTCAGAACCCCACACTCAGAGACCCACCCTGCTCTTCATTGCACCTGGCACTTGACCTGCATCAATGATTGCTCTGGATAGATCATCATCATGTGCTGCAGCCACAGAAAGATTAGGAGGAGTAACTCCATCTCAGTGGATCATGTGGCGTGAGATATCTGGCACGAGGTATTTCAGAGGTGGGAAATTGCTGTTAAGTAGTGATTAAGTTGGAGTTTGCCTTTTTGTGCTGCTGAGATTCTGAGTCTCTGTGCTCACACAGTGCAGGCAGGAGTAGAACTCCAGTGCTGGAATGCATCTGTTTGGAAACAGAAGTTTAAAACATAACTTTTAAACCATGCTTCCAACTATAACAAGCAAGGATGATTATTGTGAGTGACTATAAAGAATGTCTGGGCAGTTTCCTGAAGTTTCCCGTGCTGGCCAGTTGCTCACCCATGGATGGACTGACCCAGGGCAGGGACACACAGCAAAAACAAACCCTGCAGGACTTCTCCAGCATTTCTCTGGACTTCCTTTAGTTTGTTTTTCAAAGTTTGGAGGTTGTTATGGTTCAGTCATGTCATAAATGGTTGCTGTAAATTCTCTTGGGAGGAGATGAATAGGAGCAAAGGATGAATTTCCCAGTGCTTGCTACAGTTCCCTGCCCTGTTATAGCAGTGTGCCAGTGGCTGCAGATCACAGCCTTTCTTTATCACCTGCCAGTGAAAAAGGGGCAGGGGGGAAAAAACCTACTTTTACACTAAAAATGAACAAATGCTAAGGTATGGTGGAATAAAATTCAAGTTTCTAGTCCCATTTGGCTCTCATTTCCATGCTGGTAGCACTGCAGTAGGGGCAGGAGTTGTGCTCACCTTTGAGAGGGCTGATACTGAGAGTGCTCTGTGTTGTTAGTGCTCCCCATCAGAATTAGCTCTCATCTGTGGTTTTTTATTCTTTTCACCCTTAATTTTCCTTTCCTTTAATGAGTCCTAGAGGAATTACCTTTTATTAAGAAAAACTCGGTTTCTGCTCCTGAAACGAGGTCTGAGGGCAGACCCCATGCATCTGCAGGTAGCTGAGCTCTCTGTGGCTACTGGGTTTCAAAATGCCCCCAGGGAAGAGCATCCATGCTTCACCTTTATACTCACTGTAATGTCTCACATGTGGTCAGGTGAGGATCCCTCATTCCCTGCTGCTGCTGCTGCTGTGGTGTCCTGGTGGTCCCTGGCAGTCTGGGTCACTGTCACTGAGCCAGGCTCACGAGCTGCTCGTTCCACTGAGCACACACATCTGGAGTGTTTGAGCAGCCCCAGGAGGGACAGGGGCACTCAAGACCCACTGAAGCCTCGTGGTGTTTGGACAGTTCTGTGGAGCTGCAGGGACAGTATTTAATGACACAGTGATTTAACCATCTATTGCTCAAAAGCTCAAGGGGTGCCAGCTGCAGTCACACTGAGCACAGACAGATAATGAGCTTACTCAGTGGCTTCATGTTTTATGTTACTGCTGTCAAATATTTTCTTACCAAAATCATTGGCTGCCTAAACTGCTGAGTTTATACAAGTCCATTGTAATTCGTGCAGTGATTAAATATTAAACTAGAGTTTATTTTCAGAGGAAATAAATTTAGAGCAGACCACTTTGTTCTTTAGCAGAGGATCTCTGCTCCTGTCAGCTATAAGATGGAGCAAGCATTCTTCCCTCTAATAGCATAATTATTCAAAAATGTTTGCAAGGATCTCTTTGTAGAATTTGTACTCGTGCTTTAGTGTCATTCTTTCAATTCAAAACATGGGTAAGATTTTTCAGATCCAACAGCTGACAAAGGGATGCAGGTTTGCAAAGAAAATTTGGAGGAGAAAGGGCCCAATTGCATGTGGGAGACTTATTCATTAATATAGAAATCTAAAACTAAAGATGCTTTGCCATGCCATTTAATTTTAAAGACTTACAGAAACCTTTTTCTGATTCTTAAGAAATGGTAACAGTTTATCTTCACAGAGACCTGAGATACTGCTTGCAAAGCAAAAAATTAACATAAGATTAGATACCATCAGTTTCTTAAGCATTTTTAAAACAGCAGAAAATGCTTTTGTTTTAATAAATGGTGTTTTTGGCATTAACAAGTTTTGAAATAGAAACTTATTTATTTTAGCATATTTTGAGTATGCCCTTGCTCTTGCAGCATAAGAGAGAAAAAAAGCTGCACTCTTGGGTTTGATCAGGTGTAGCTACTGATGCCTTGGCACGTGGGCACCTGTGTGTGTGTTTTCATGTGAAACCTAGAAAAACATCTACCTTAATTGTCACTGTCATTTTCATACCATTTCCTGCATCATTCTTCTCCTTTTTCCCATTTTCTTAGCATGGATGGGAACCTTCTTTGGCGAAGGCACAGACAATCCTTTGGATACATAATGTTTCCTGTGCTCTAATGGGATGTTTTTCCCCAGTGTAAAGGTCTCTCAGGCCTGCATCTCAAGTGCACTGAGCACATCATTAATCCAAAGCGTGTGCTAGCTGAATTTCCCCTTGAGCAGGCAGCAGAAATGTCTGTGTCTTTGTGCTGAGTGAGTTTGATGTGCTCTAGTGGCCGTGAGTGATGAAGAGGAAGGAGGGATTCTCTTTGATAATGTGGCCAAATCTACCGTGGACCCCTTCGACACCTCCTCGGGCTCGGTGCAGCTCATCGCCATCAAACCCGTGGCCCTCCCTGCTGTCCATGCTGCTTCAGAGAGGAGCCAGGAGTCTGCCATCATCAATGGGGAGGTAAGGACTGCCTGAGAAGTGTCTCCAGTTGTTTCCTTGGCTACAGCCACAAGTGGAAGGATCTTAAGCCTGTTAGAGTTGAGGGCTGCTAGGAGCTTCTCACCTTTACGCTACATAAAGTTCCATTAGCACTGTGGGTGCACAGACCTGAGAATTTAAGATCTGCTCTTTCACAATGCACCTGTGAATGCCTGCGACCTTGGAAGAGGTGATTTTCTATATTCCTACCCTCCCAGTGTCCCTCTCTCCTATTTAAAGAAATGAGTAATGAAGGCAGCAGAATAACATCTTTTCCTATGTGAATTCTGTAGCTGGCTATGAAAATATGCATAGATCATCTGGGTGCCAGGCTGATCTTTCTGTACTGAGCACTATATCTCAATCAGAGTGAGAAGGGGGGGCAGTGGGACCATGGCCTTGCTCTGCACTCCAGCCTGTGCACAGAGGGTGCAGTTGCTTTGAATAAAAAAATGGGATGGCTCAAATGTCTGTTCCAGATGCTGGCCAAAAAGCATGCTTTGACTGCGATACTTACACTCATGTTTTGGTGTAGATTTAATCAAGACCAGTCCATTTACAAAGGACTGAGGCTTTTATGAAGTTGTTGAACATGATGGGAACAAGCCACAGAGGTGCCTTCTTTACAAACTCACATTGCAACAGTCATTTAAACAGCTAAAAACAGTTTAAAAGCAGCAGGGAGGGCTGCTTGCCAGGGACACTGTAAAAGACAGAGGTCCCATGTGGGCCTGGATTATTGCAACCTGTTGTGCTCCATTTCATACTTGCATTTTATGTCCTGATGTGCCATGTAGCTTCCAAACTCGGAGAAAGGCTTATTTAGCTGAAAGCTTATTGGCTTTCAGCATCTCTTTTCTGTAAGGCAGCAGGATGACACTGCTGGTGCTGTGTGCACCCTTACACACACACTTCCTGTAGTTTGAGGAGACTGTGGAATTGGACTCTGGAAGCTCAAGTAAATCCCTGATTTCCAAGTAACTTGCAGTTTGAAGCAGGAGGGAAGTTTTTTCGATACTTAAGAGAAACCACGGGACTAAGCTGTACCAGGATGGACCAAACACTCCTTTTAAAAAGGTTCCTCTCTGACAGGAGCCCGTAAGAAAGCGTATAAACAAAATAAACATTTGATGGCATTTCACTGGAGTTCTTCCCCAGCCGTCAGTGGTGGCTTATTTCAGGTTTTCTGTAGCCAGGGGGGATGTCTCTGCAGCCCAGCAGAGTTTTCACTCTGGTGAGCTGTGCCCCGAAGCACGCGCAGCGCTGGGTCACGGCACTTGGCTGACACCACTCGTGTTTTTCCTCAGTGGGTGTCTCTGAGTCACTGTTGTAACGGTACACAGTTTTTTAGGCTAAAATTATTTAACCATCTGCCAAGCCATAAAAATGCAGCGACTCTGTTCACTTGCAGTTCCTCGCTGCTTGCAGATGGCACGGTGTGCTACAGAGGGATGACACACGCGGCGCATCAAACACGCGCTGACGAGATCCTTCAGAGGTAGCCAGCCCACCAGCAGCCCTGAAACATCTTCTTGCCTTTCAGGTGAACAAGGCTTTGAAGCAGAAGTCTGATATAGAGCACTACCGCAACAAGCTGCGCCTGAAAGCCAAGAGGAAAGGGTACTATGACTTCCCACAGGTTGACAATAGCAAGGCACTGACAGACAGGAAAAGGATGTATGAGAAAAACCAGAAAGAACTCGACCACGTTTTGGATCCAGATGCAGATGTCTCATCTCCATTTGCTGAGCCTAAGAACAGGTGAGACTTTTTATTTGCAGTTCTTCATCTGGGAGGAGAGTTGATGTCCTGGGAATCAGAGGGGCCATTTTAATGAGCCAGGGGTTTGTTGTATGGTCCCTGGTCCCTTCTGCTTTATGAAGAAAATTCATACAGCCCATGGAAAACATGTTCTCTGGTAAAACTGCAGTGTGGATAAAAACAAACAAATGGAAAGAAAAAAAATAAGGGAAGGGACTGTTGCAAGTTCTTGTGAGTCAGTCTCAAAGGTAAACAGAAAAAGTGGAAGTAATGTTATTGGTGATACTCAGAGCAGACTTTAGGCAGGAAGTTAGCATCTGAATTGGTTCTTTTTCAAAATACAGTGGTGTTACTATTTTGTCACTATTTTAATCAAAATATAACTATTGCAGAGGGCATGAGATAGCAGGACCAGTGCATTGTTCCTGTAAGTCCTGCAGTGATGCTATCTGTAAAATGTTTTGTGTGCCTGTTATCGGTGATCTTCCTGTGCCTTTAACAGAGAAATTCATAATTTGCTCATCTGTCACGTGAAGCTGGCATGTTGTATAACATTGCCAATGTTTGATTAACACTTCACTGTCTCCTGAGGATGGCATAGCAGTAGCATTCAAAACCCCATTTTAGAAATGAGGGGGGAGTGCAGGTGCTGATTGTGCCTGAGCCGCTGCCGTGGGTGGCTGCTCTGTTGCTGGTGCTCTCTGAAACACAAACTGGCACATTGGAAAGAGGAGCTCACACCAGTCCTACCCCAGGAACAGCACAGTGTGCAGACTCCTCTTTCTTGGAAGTTCTGGAGGCGTGAAGGATGATAAGAGAGTGCTTGCCATTACACCTTGCACAGGAGGGCTCTGGTTCTTATTGTAATCAGGGACTAACATCAGTTGATCCATGGGAGAAAAAGGGAAACTGAGGCACCTTTCCCCTGGAAATGGCCCTCACGCCTGGAGGTGCAATCTTGCATCCCATCTCCTGGAAAGCTCACACCAGAACTTTCCTATGAGCATGAATGGACTGCACTCAGAGCATTGCTGGTGACACAGGCATTGCACACAGTTCAACTGCAGCAATTACCCTCAGGGCACAGGCATGGAAAAGACTGTAATGGGAATTACAAAAGCACTGTTGGCTCAGATTATGGGCAAAAGCTGAGATCAGATGTGTTTCTGCAGGTCTAGAGTTCAGTGGCTGAGGGATACTGCCCTGGAAGAGCTGTTTGCCAGGGCTGCAGAGGTCACTGAGGAGAAAAGGCTGACTCAGCTGTATGTTATGTTGGATGTTCTGGGGCACCATTTCCTTGTGCAGTTTTCCAATTTATTGTGCACTGAGAGGGTAAAAAATGGAGCCTGTCCTTATTACATGGGAGCCCTGCTGTGCACACTCTGTCCAGGAGGTACAGACAAAGCACTGGGAACCTGTGTTGAGGAATGCATTTCGTCCAGGGAGCTGAAAAGTTCCCTCAACACATTGGTGTGGCTGTGACTGATTGAGGCATTATTTTGGATGCTCTTTATGTGTCACATGGCTCACAGGAAGAGTTTAAAACTTTAAACTGAAGCATTAACACAGCCACCTGCTTTTTGTTAAATACAATGATGTTTTTTCACATGCCAGTGTGTGGGAAGATCCCATACATTTTTCTTGTGTGTTGTGTAAATTTGTCACAGTCTATTTCAGCCAGTGATACTGGAATGACAGAAACTGCTGGGAGGCAGGTAAATTCCTGTGGAGAAATGATTCCAATGATTCCAGCTGCACCATGAAAGGCTGGCTGCACTTGTTAAATATATTACCTGTATCCCCACAAGAGGAGAGAAAATTGCTTCTGATGCACTTTGTGTGAAGACACAGAACACTTAATGAACTTTACAGATGCTGCAGATGTTTACAAACAAACCAGTTCTGAATTCTGTGCTAAAATTTCCACACTAAGACCTGGAACTGAATTTAATAAGCTGCAACACACATAAAAATTATTGTCCTTAGTTTTCTAACAAAAATAAGATGGCTAAAATGTTACACTGCTGGAGGAAAACCTTGAGAAATATTACAAGGTAGTGTGGGGTTTGGTTATTGATAAATGAATCAATACAATTGCATTTCTGTCGTGAGATAAAATTGCTTTAAAAGCAATCTGGGTAAGCATATAATTGAAAAAAATAATTTCTATCATTTTCTGTTTTGAATCGTTACAGCAATTCAAACTTGAAAAAGATATCACTAAAAACTAAGTCAAAGATTTCAAAGTTTCTAGGGAAAAGGTCTATTCTACTCTTTTCTGTTTTGTATATATTTCTCTAACTTAAGTCACATTGTTACAGCACTTCCAAAACATATCAGAAAATAGGGATGCAGTTGATTACTTAACATCACCTTTATATTTTGAATTAATTTTAAATTGTATTTAAAAGTGATTTACAAGCATTGCTGCTAAATGATTGGATTTTTTTTCCAGAACAGAGCTTTGTGCTCTAGGTACCTTCTTTCAGTCATCAGTACCATCATCCTCATGTTTTAAAACATTCCAGCTGTGTTCCCAGAAGGCACTTCCTAACCCATTTGAATGCCAGTTGTTCCTGTTCATACCTCCTTTCTCATTAGTAAAACTCTCCTAAATGATGTAATTGGCAATCTCAAGGTAATTTTTAAGAGCCTACTGATGAAATGCACTATTCTTGGATTTTCTTTAATTGTTTGCAATCAGGTCAAGAATATGCACATTTTACAGAGCTGTATATTTGAATCCCTTAGAAAGTATATCACAATTGCCTCAACTAAGTATTTATGGACCTATTGTAAAACATATGAAATTTTGGAGACCTTTGATGTAAGAAGATGGAGATTGTCAGATCTAATTACCCTGTGCATAACCCTGTTTTCTGTTAATATCAAAGGTATAGTCAGAGAAAGACTATACAGGAAGAAAGAGTTTACTCAATATTGTTTTTGTAGGGGAAACCTATTCCAAAAGCTCCACTTGCCTTCTGCTTTGGCAGTGCATTTGGGACTTTGAAACATGAGCATGGTGGTTTGTGATCAAAGGTCACACAGAAGTTTTGGAAAGTTGTCTTAAAACTAAGTACATGCCTGAGTAATTTATTTAATCAGAAGCGTGAAATTGGGGGTTTTTGTCCTACCTTTTATCCTGATTGTCATGTAAATGTCCTACTTTCTGGATTTCTGCAAACCAGTTTCTGCTGCTCTAATCTGTCAAGGCAAAAAATGCTGTTAACAAGATCTGGAATAACTGAAGAATTATTTATCAGTGAATTAATTTGGACTGTCTTGTGTGTTCATTTCATTGATGGTTCTTGAGATGTTAAACCATGGAGTGACTTGAAAGTGTGACTTCAGACATAATAGTGCAACTTGTCTTACTCCACTATGAGCATTGGCAGGTCCTCTGTGTGAAATAAGCAGCACAGAGACATGTTAGATGACCTGATCTAATTTTAATATTCTGAATGGAGTAATTGCACAAGGCAGAAAAATAGCATGGCTAGGTAGAGATAACTTTGTATCAGGCTCTAGCCGTGTAATTACTGAGTTAATAAATGAAGTTGGCATGCCATTATTTCATCTGTTACTGATCTACTTCAGGACCAGTGCACCTCTGGAGTGTGCAACAAAATGAGTAATGGCCAGACACAGCATGAGAACAACTCACAAACTCTGCTGGTGTAGAAGTAGTCTTCTTAAAAGATGCAGCTTGATGAAGCATAAAGTTCCTGTACCACCACTGGCAAACCCTTCTGCAGATATGTACAGATATGCTCTATATTTCACAGAGGGATGCTGCATTTGTTTTTGTATAACCAGCAACAAGGGCAGAAATGGTTTGGCTGGAAAGATAACCAGGTCTTTTGGATATTCAGTTTTATTCTGCTTTTCTATTGCATTTGCTTCCCCTTGGCTTGGAGCACCCAGCAGTGGAAGCTCAGTGCCCAGGGATGAGCAGCACTTTGTCCCAGTGAAGCAGCTGAATGCCAGGAAGGACAGCTCTCTGAGAAAGCTGTGGCCAGTTACCAAACCGGCTATTTAAAACCAGCATCTTGCAAGTTTCCTCCCACTGCTGTGTCTCTTCCCATTCCCTGTGCCGGGGGTTTGTTTCACTGGAGCGTTTTCCTGCTTCTCTCTCAGCGCTCAGGATCAGCAACCAAAATCTCTGCTCCCCATCTGTGTGTGTGGGAGAGCCTGTTATTTTTTAATATGTTTTTTTAAATGAGTTTGAATCATATCAGCTGAAGTTAAAAGGGTCCTGATATCTTCTTGGGACATATTTCATCTGACAAGCTCCCACATACAATGTCCATGTCTTTTATGTAACTTTTATTTTCCTTAAACTGTAAAAAGCAATTAATCATCTCTTAATAAGGTTACTGATTTCTAGCACTTCATGTATGTAGAAAGAATATCCTCTAACAAAGTGGCATTTAATGAATGTAATAATTTTAGAATAAAGGTATTGACAATTACTGTCATTATTTTTTCTTTTTCATTTTACCATTTGCTTGTTTCATGTTTTGTAGGCAGCCCCTGAAGAACTCGGTGTACAGAAGCAGGCAGTCCCTGAACAGTCCCAGCCCAGGGGAAACTGAGATGGATCTGCTGGTGACTCGAGAAAGGCCGAGGCGTGGCATCCGGAACAGTGGATATGATGTAAGTTTATTTGGTATAGGCAGAGAAATCTGCTCAGCAAAGCCTTGACTTTCTCCAGGCAACAACTGGTAAGCCACAAGACAGATTGCCATGAGATATTTAGTGTTACAGGAGTTTATGTGCACTCAGCATCCTGAAAAAAGCTCAGACTCTCTTGTGTATTTTATCACTCTACATCATTTTACAGTCTGAAATGCAAACAAAATGTTTGCCCAAACCCCATTATTTGCCAAAGTATTAAATCTTGAACTTAGATAGTTCTTCCAAGTGTGTGGCTACCTAACAGTGAGCTTTCTTCACTGCAATTAAAATCCTCTGTTTGTTCTGAAGAACAGCCTGGGCTTGCTCTCTTGATTCAGAAGAATGAGCGGCCATGTTCTGGGAATTTCACCTAAGTCCCAATGGCAGTGTTTTGTGGAAATCCCCTAGGGACAGGGATTGTCCTCTTGCTCCCATCAGAACTGGGAGAGTTTTGTGTAGATAAATGTCAAATCCAGCCAGAGGTGATGATGCTTTATGGTCCAAGGAGCTCATGCAGCCAGCACAAGGCAGAGGAGTTGTCTTGTGCAGTCTGAACAAACACTGGGTGCGAATTGACGCTGAGCCAACACAGAAGTAGGATTAAAAATATCCCCCACACTGGGGAAATGTTGAGTTTTTCAATCCTTTGTCACATGTCCAAACTACTGTTGCTCAGCCAGCCCTAAAGAGGGTCTAAACCATTCTGGAAAGCAAGGAAGTTCACCTGTGGTTGTCCATTCTCTAAACATTCTTGGTGAAAAACATTTTTTGTGGGGGGGTGTTTCATTGTCAACCCTCTCTCTGCCAGGAATGTGATTTTAGCAAGGAGAAAGAAGGTACCAAAGTTGGGGGATGCATTCAGGAAAGTTTAAACCTTTTACAAAATTCTTCAGGGCAGGTTGTAGTTGTCAGATTTCTGAAATGATTCCCTGCATTTGGACAATTCCCATCAGACTGCAGGAGTCATGTGGAGCTGTGTGAGTGGGCTGACTGGTACACTGCTTTCTGAGAAATTAGGATGCCAATACTATGCTAATAAAAGCTAGTTTTTCACAGGGGATATTTCCCTGGAAATCAATATTGAAAACATTCTGGGAGCAGGCACGGCAGCAGATTTTAAAAATGTATTTCAATATATTGTGTATGCTATATATAAACCATATTTTAAAGACAATTTATTAAAAACCTTGGAAGTAGATTAATGAGCCTATGCAGATTCTGAAGTGTCCTCAGAGTAATTGTAAGCTGTGAGATGTGTGCACATCACAGAATAAATTGCTTTTGCCTTGCCTTTGGTGCTGCAGTTGGAGGACCTGTCCCTGGCACAGTGCTTCACTGATAAGTTACATAAAGTCCCTCTGCCCGATGCACTGCAGATTCACTGCAGTGCACCTCTTCCAGCTCTGAATGCATTTCCCATCTGAAAGCACAGAAATGCTGCTGGGAAATGGGACAGGATATTGAAATTTAGCTGCCAAGCCTGAGCCTGCAGCGTGGGCTGGTCCCCCTCTCCTGTTTGAGGCTCCTCGGAGCTGTGTCTGACAGGCTTCGTCTCCCAGGATACCCACTGATGGCTGCATCCATGGAATTCATGGATCTCACCAGCTAAACACCTCTGGAAACTCCTTAAGAATTCCTCATTCATGTGCACATCCACAAGGTTTCCTTTCAATTACATATTTCTAAATGGTTTTCTAAAATACTTCATTCATACTTTTCTAAAAATACTTCATTCTCTATAATTAATTTTTGTGATATTTCTCTGAATTGTGGCTCTGTTTCTCAGAGCTAAAAACTGGTAAAGATATGAGGGTAAAGATACAATATTTTACATTTGTCCATATGGAATATGTAGCTTTTAATATTATTTTGGAGTATATGTTCTCAGTATTTGCCTTCATAGTGTCTTTTATAAATGAATTATTATTGAACAGTACCTAGCTTTCCATTTCAAAGAATCCCAACAGGTTTTACTACCATCACCTTCAACTAGGAATTAGATTCAGAAGACTTTATTAACATGTTTATTATTTTCAACAAGTTAATGAACAACTCTGTGTAGAGTAAATGCCATAATGAAAATTCTAGAACTTCTAGACTGCTCTAATGAGATTTATACCAGAGCAGAAAATATTTAGGCTGCTTTTGCTATCAAAGGAAGAAAATGACCTTATTATACCTGTCTAAGAGATCAGTGTACAAAAGAATTCATGGGCATAATTTAGTTGATATAGCTAAATTAATGCAATGCACCCCAAAGGTTATAGATTAATGTTCACATAAAAAATTTTACTGATAATGTTGCAGCAGAAGAATTATTCAAGAGGTATGGAAAGTCTGTCTCTCACTGCAGGGTTTTGTTTGCTTTCTTCCCTTCTATTATACAGTAACTGTGTATGATTTCATGGAATGGTGGCCTCTATTTAGAATACCTACATGTTTCAGTTGAAAGGATAACAAACATAATAACAAATAACACTCAGAAAGTGATGGGATGAATTGAAATAGATTTTAAGATATGAGGAAAAGAAATTATTATTATTATTTTTCTCCAAAATCTACATGTCAGCTTTTATATTGATAATTCAAAGCTTCCCTAATGTTGGCTGCTAATATGAATCTTGTATTCACGTGATATATTTTAAACATTCTGTGGGGGTCTAATGGCTTCACCAGTGAGTTGTAGTAGAAAACCTGATTTATTTCGGCATTGGGTACTAATAGGTCTATGTGGGATTCCACTCACATTTTTGCAGGCAGTAGCAAATAGAAGAACCATGGTTGTTAATCATCCAGTCAGCATATCATGATTTCAGAGGCTCTTTGGCTGCACTTACACAAACTACGGGTGCATTTTATAGTCAGCTTTCTAAAACGTGTCTGATTTTTATTTATTGTAGCAACACAAACACCAATGGAATCAAAATAAAGGAATGAAATTAAGGAAGAGTTTTTAGTTGAAGATTTCCTACAAAGTTTTTTCATTTAAGATAATTTGGTGCAGTTGCATTCCCCTTCCCCCAGTCTGATGTGTGTACAACTTGGGAAGCCTGAATTTGAGTTTGTGGTTTTGAATTTAGATAATATACTGCGTAACCATGACTGTGTAAATTATGGTTAAATTCTAATGTGCAAATGTTTAATTTTTATCTTAATTTTTCTTTCTTTTTTACTGCCATACTTTCATTCGATACAAAATATAGCTATGCTTAAAACAGAGAAAGCAAATTAGTATTTTACTTAGATTTATTACCAGTTTTCACTACTGATGTAACTCTTTTATGAGTGGCTGGTAAGGGAAAAAGAACACCAGTTTTTTATATCCCTCTGAAAAGGAATAATTATATTTTATAATTGTCCTACAGCTTACAAAAGCTTGGGGCCACAGTCACTTATCTGTTCAGGTGTAGAAAAACACTATTACAGCAGAAAAAAATATGCCACACTAGGAGCTACAGAACACTAAACTTATCAGGATAGTGCTGGAATTTTTAACAAGAACATCCTGTTGTATTCATTTATTTAGGGCTATTTTAAACACTAGCACAGTTTCTAAGCACATGCTATATATAGAAGGAGGCACAGATCCTTTTGCTCATCCTAGTTATCCTTCACAGTCAATGCATTTTACAGGTATTTAAATAATTATAAGGAATCAGTTGCTGGTTAAAAACATATGTTTTTAAAACTCTGGGCTGTAAAATTGATCTTACAAAATACAGACGAAGTCTGGTATTCCACTTTCAACTTCTTGCAAAGTGATAGTTGTTTTCTGTCATGGAATTACAGAAAAAAAAAAAAAGCAGGGAGGTGATTTCTGTTTGTACTTATCTGTACAGAAGGAATCACCCTAGGAGTAGCCCTTCAAGCTAAGCTGCCCAAGCACTGTCTGCTGGTTGGAGAATGTGCTTCATTCCCTGTTCCCAGGTTAACTTTGCATAAATGCCTGTGACTCCTGTTTGGGGGCTGGGTAAGACCCCTGAGCTGGGCCACGCTGTTCTCTGCAAGGGGCAGGGCTGAATTTGTGGTGTCATTGTGGAAGTTCAGAAAAACTCCTAAACTTTAGTTCTTCAGAAATTAATGTGAGAGCCTGAGCACAGGAATTTCAGTCTCTCCAGCTGTAATAATCTGCTCCTTGTAAGGGGTCCTTCACAGTGATGGCACTGTTTAGGGAACCATACTCTTCCTGGCACAGTTGCACTGCCATTGATGCCACAACTAAGACAAGAATTCAGACATTAATTCTAATTGGTTTTAAGTGAGCCATTGACAGTTTAATCTGCTACAGAGCGTCCCTACTACTTTCCCCAGCAAAGAATGCAGAATATAAAGGGCTGTTATACTCCCCTGCATCGTATGATTTCTTTCCAATATTTGTCCTGTGTTTATATTATTATTTCCTCTTTAATTAAAGGGATGGGACCACAGTTGGGCTAAAAATGATTCATTGCTCAGACAAACATCAGTATCAGAGGCCATGAGATTTATGAGAGCAAGCAGTTGGCCATAGCACAAAGTAGTCACAGGTTCATTGTTACCAGACAATATATCACTTTTTAATCCAATGGAAAGTTTCCATGGGGTTTATTTTGCTTTTCTACTGTATCACCTTTACTTCTACTGCAATGCAGATACTTTTATCCAGTGGGCTTCTATTACACATAGACGTATATGCTTCTATTATAATATCTAAACTCTTAGTTTACTCTGTACAATTACACCCCTACATTATAAACCCTTCACCATCTTATTAATACGATTTTTCCCTCACTTTAGGCATATTCTTACTTACAACTATAGAAACCTTTATTTATGATTTTTCTGCTTAGTGTCTGTGTATTTTATTTTTCTATCAATCCAAGCTTCTCCCAAGGCTGTTCATCAAACCCTCCCATGTCTGTGGAAGTTTCTATTTTTCCATTTCCCACGTGTCTGCATTGTCACAATTCCTGGTTGTGTGTGTTACGCCTGCGTTTGAGAATGTCGAAGCGGCACAAATGCTATCTTGTAAATGCTATCAGCTGCCGTCTTGTAAAGCCTGTGACATCCACTTTTATTCCCCACACCAGACCGAACCTGAACTTATAGAAGAAACAAACATTGACCGCATCAACGAGCCGCGGAATTACGGCAGGGCCCGGCAGGCCAAGGGCCACTCGGAGACGTCGACGCTGAGCTCGCAGCCGTCCATCGACGAGGTGCGGCAGCAGATGCACATGCTGCTGGAGGAGGCCTTCAGCCTGGCCTCTGCTGGCCACGGGGGCCAGCCCCGGCAGGACGCCTACGGCTCGGCCCCACACCTGCCCTACTCTGAGGTGGTGACCAGCGCCCCCGGCACCATGAGCCGGCCGCGTGCGGGCGTGCAGTGGGTGCCCACCTACAGGCCAGAAATGTACCAGTACAGCTTGCCAAGGCCCGTAAGTGGAGCTTCTTTTCACCACACTCTAATGTCAGAAGGGTGCTTTTGAGCCACGTTTTTTTTTTAAGTAGTCCCATTTAAGTGCTTAAAACCAGAAAATAGGTATGTGTAGGGTGATGTGTATATATACATCTACATATGTGCTTGCCTAGACTTTGCAGCTGGGAGGAGGAGTGAGCCACACACGTACACCATGAAAGACTTGGTATCTATTTTAGCAGCAAGGTTGTCTTGTCTAAGTTATACTAAGATTGAAAAGAATAGGCTGCAGAATAGGCTGAAGATTTAAAACAGGCTGTTCAACAGATCCCAAACTGTTGGATCCCTGGCTGCTGAGAATTTTAGACTTTCTGTGCTGATAGGCACTGATCCCCAAGAGAACATCATGTTTGACCTGAAGCCATAGAGAAAGCTTCCAAAATTAAATGATAGAGCAAGGATTATAAGTGTATCATTTGAAAAGAAGTGTGTAATATCACATAGTAGAAAACTTAGAGTTTTAGAATGCAGTAATAAATTTAAAACAAGATAGATGTTTTAAGGCTAGTCCTTAAGACTAGGTAGACTTCTAGAAGCTAGTCCTTTTTCACCTTCTTGTTCATGGGCTTAAGTAGTATTATGTAATTAGATAAAAAAGTCCACATTATGAACCACAGGTACTTAGTTATTGAGTTAAAAGTAAAAATATTTTAGGTATCATTTCTTAATTTACCAGTTTATCCTTAAAAAGCCCTGTAGAGAGAGAAATACGACTCCATTTTTAGTTTGTTAGAGTGAAGCTCTGTAGAATTGACACCAAACTTGTTTGCACATCTCCTTCTGCTCAGGTAATGGATATTAGGAAGCAATGTGGTTTTATGGATTAACTATGGTGACATCTGGGTAGGGGACGCCAACTCCTCTGCATCACTAGAGAGGTTCACCACTGAAGAGCAGCATGAAATGTGGGCTGTTATTGGTAATCTTGCACTTACAGCTATTGGCTTGGGTCTCTAGAGAAGAAATCTAGAGAAGATTTAATTCCACAGGTCTCTTAGTTGACCTTATAACTGACTTTATTCTTCATTTTTTAGCCTCAAGCAGCAGCTAACACATCCTCACCTTGCAGAAGTAATACATGAATAAGGAACTTACACCAAAGGGTGGAAATTGTTAATGGAATTTTGTAGGGGTCTAGACAGCAGTGACACTAGCACACCCTCACATGAGAAACTGCCCCTGAATTCCCACATATGATAATGTGAAACTCAACAATATATTTTCTTTTATGTCAGATACAAATCTAAACCAAAGGTGATTGCTTTCAGATAAGAAATAGCCCATCTAACAATACCAGTGTGATAAATTGTTCATTTTAAGGCTTTTTTTGGTCAGATTTTTTTTTTTCAAGAATATATTTCAAACTGAGTCCCTAACTCTGGCTAGAATAAGAGGATAATGCAGAAAAATGCCCTCAGTTCAAAATCACCATTACCATGACTTCCTTGACAATAAAAAATACATTAAAGGATGCTGCTTCTGAACTATTCTGAACACAGCTGAAAGCCAGTGGCACTGCCTGCAAAGGTTCAGGTTGGTGCTATTTAAATCATGCTAAGGTTATTTCTGGCACTTTGAAATTGGTCTGATGAAATTCGTATGGCATATAATCATTTTTCATGGTTAGAATTCGATTAAAAGCTTAAGAGACAGCTAATGGGGAGTCAAATTACCTAGACACTTCAAAGAATCCTTCTAGAATGAAATTAAAAATATTATATGGTGAGAGGTTTTTAAAAAATATAATAGCCACTCTTCTCATAGTGAATGATTCACTCTTGTTTTTCTAGGACTGATACTCTCCTAAATCATCTGCATGTTTGGGACCTTTTGCTTATCTTTCTGGCATTCTGAAGACAGAGTTAAATAGTTAAATTCCCTGAAGATAGTTGATTGCCACAGATGAGGATAGGCACAGACTGCTGGGCTTTGGATAAGGGCTGGTAATTCACAGTTTTCTGCATATCAGTTTCATGACTATGCACTGTGCTTCAACCACCCCATTACCTGATTTGTTCTCATGGGCATGGAGGGTTGGAATTGAAAATATCCCCAGCTTTGGGGATGAGAGGTACCTGTGCCCTGGGATGTTTGTTACCTCTGTAAAGCAAGAATTAGTCATTTTTTCCCTTTCTTAAAATTCAGTTCTGAGTGAAAATTAGAAGTCGACATCAACAATGCTGTTACAATTCAAAACACTGAGCATTTTGAAAAGGAAATCTTCATCTTTGAAAATTCAAGGGCATTTTGTCTGCTTAGGTGGAGCAAGTGCAGAACGTCTGGAGCCACTCTTTAGTTCTGTGTTGCTTCTGGTGTCCTCCAAATTGTGGATCTTTAATTTTTTGTAGTCAATTTCTTGGCTAGTCCCACCATCAAACATTTGTCTATCTCTCCAAAGTGTGCACACTTTTTTTTATTCCTTTTCCGTTTTCTTCTCCCTTTTGAGGCCTTGTGTGCGTTTTTTATTTGTTTGGTTGGGTTTTTCTGTACATGCTGCCAATAATACTGAAATTATCTGTAGCTGTTGTGAGGGAATGCCTGTTTGCCAACCTGCCTATTGGGTGGCCTGTGAAAAGAGGATTCTTCCACACGGGGCTCATGCCTTCTCCTGGCAGAGGAAAGCCAGTGAAATGCAAACTCTCCCTGTTGTTCTGGAACTTCCAAAACACGATGAGTAACACTTGTCTGAGTCCTTGGCACCCAGCTGGTGTGCTGTGACTGGAGGATTGAGTTAAAGGGTTGAACGTGTGACACCAGCCCAACCGCCAGCTCTGTGCCTGGGTTGATCTTGTTTGGGGATTTGCTTTGGAAATTTGCTCCGCTGAGTCGAGTGAGAGCTGAGACCAGAGAAGAAAACCCTCTCCATCCCAAGGCTGGAGCAGTTTCCATCTCTCCTCTTTAGTGCTCTGGAAAGAGGAGAGAGAGGCACAGATCTCTGGGTCCCAAGGTGAGACCCAGCACCACAAACAGGCACTGATGACCAGCACTTACAGCCTGAGAGACTGGTAAAGCATCCCTGTCCTCAGAGCTCCCACTCCCACTCTCCCTTCATTTAACAGGCGTAAAGTGGGAGTGTTTTACCAAAATTCAGCCAATTTCAATAACAGCTGCTTAGTATGAAACAGAACAGCTATAAAGGCAAAGACAAATTAATAAATTTGCATTATTCCTGGTTTGCAATTTAATAAACAAATAAGTTAAATCATTCCATGAGTTAACAAGGACACTGACCTTTTAATTCCTATGGTGATATGTAAGGAGATGGATATTTCTGTAGCTAGAAGGCAACATAGATACTTTCACCCAGGACCAGTCTGTAAGTGGAAGGTGGTAAAAATATTTAAATGTTTGAACTAGGGAAATGTAGCCTTAAAACTAACTGCAAAGTTTCTGCTTTGGACAATAGTTATTTTGTGCTGGCCTATGAACACAGGCTTGGGTTTGTTCAGCCTGGAGAAGAGACAGCTCCAGGGAGACTTTAGAGCACCTTCCAGTACCTAAAGGAACTACAAGAGAGCTGGAGAGGGGCTTTTTACAAGGGCAGGTAAAGTGGGAATGACTTTGAACTGTGAGAGGGCAGGGTTAGATTAGATATGGGTAAGGAATTCTGTATTGTGAGGGTGGTGAGGCACTGGAGTAGGCTGCCCAAAAAGTTGTGTATGGCCCATCCCTGGCCAGGCTGGCTGGGGCTTTGAACAACCTGGTCCCGTGGAAGGAGTCCCTGCCTGTTGCGAGAAGCTTGGGCCTAGATAATCTTTAAGGTGCCTTCCAAACCATTCTGTGATTTTTCTTTTCTACATCCTGACAGGTGCTACCTTGGGCTCTCATGGGCTGTAGGAGACAATGGTGTCTGCTGGTGGCTGGAATTTTTCCCCCAGAGGATTTATTGTCCTTGGCCCAATGGCTGCTGAACTGCACTTTCTACTTTTAAAAGTTATTTATTGGTTTGTTTTTTAAATTGTCAGTGTTCTAGCCACAGCAGACTCCTTCACTGGCATTTCTTACTGGAAATGAGTGGCACAGGGTCTGCTGTCTGCTACCTGTGCAGTCTGTCCTGGGTCTCAAGTGGGATTTCTTCTGCCTGATTGTTACAGCTTTTGTGTTACAGACTTTCTCATTTTTCATAAAATAGAGTTTGGAACCCATGCAGAATGTTTTCCTTCTTAAGATTGTTGTCATTTGTTCTTTTTTGGGCTTTTGGTTTGTTTGTTTGTTTTTGTCCGGTTAGATTTTTCTTGTGCTAAAACCCAAGAGAATATTTTAAAAAGATAAATATTTGAAGAGTAAAATTAGGCAAATGTGTGAAATCAGCTGGGTTGTGTTTTCTGTTTGTTGTTTTCCTCTCTGACTCGTTTCACAGTGGTGAAGTGACTTTAATTCTACAATCAGGCTGGTTGGCCAAGAGCCTAAAGGCTCATAAAAATCTTTAACAGGCATCTGTGGTAAAGCTTTGGCTTCATTTAGCTTCTGAACACTTCTTTCCCATTTATATGTTGCCTGCAGGAAAACACTAATGCCCCAAGCCATTAGAGAAACTCTAGAAATCTCACTGGAGTTCCCTCCCACAACCAGGTTGGTGTTTGGCAGCTCAGGGCAATGAGGGCTGACTCCTGTCCCCTCTGGACAAACAGCTCCTCAGCGTGGTGGAGCAGATCTTTTTACAGGATTTTTCACTTTAACAGGATTCTCTCTGCCCAGCCATTAGCAAAATATTGCCACTCACTCAAAATTGCTCATCTCCCATGTAAGCGGCAAAATAAAGGCTTAGATTTTCTATTTTACTTTTTCCCCAAAAATTTCCAGTGCAAGTCACAGCATATTTTTGTGAACTGTGATCCCTTAAAATACCTAATACCTCCTTTGGTGTCCATATTCCAAAGAACAACACACAAGAGAAAACCCAAATCTACCTCTGAGTCTCTGCCTACCCTGCTAAACAGTGTCTGGAGTCGCTTTCCACTCCCAAACATTATCCCATGTGCTGTTCCTTTAAAACAGGGGGAATAAAAAGGATTTCATGCTTGGCACAAATGCATGCTGAGAGCAAGATGTGGGATGAAAGGCTTGTGGAGCCAGAAGGGAGAGTTCAGGCAGCCTGTGAGGGCACTGCCAGCCTTTGAGATGCAGAAGAGGCACTGCAGACCATTCCACATCCAGCACTATCAGGAGAAATATAATTGAGGTTTTCTTTGATGCAAATAACATTTGTTTTTTCCTTACAGTTCTTTCATTAAAAATCAGTATTTCCAACCCCTGGCTAAGGAATGTAGCAGTGTCTTTTTAGACATTTTTTTTTCCTCCCACTTAAATGTAGAAATACTTTAAATATCATGGTAGCATGGTGAAAGTAAATATTAGGAGACTTTGTAGGTGGCATGCAAAAAAAAATGATTTTCAGAGACATGCCTTTGAGGGTTTCTAACCTGTTTTAAAAGGGGTAGCAGTGAGAGGACAGACAAAGATGCTGGGTCTGTACTGCTTTTCCCTTGGAGACACATCAAAAATCAGTTTGATAAGTTACCTTTCCTTTTTGTTGACCTAGTTTTTGCAGGTATTTGAGAATGAAGGCATTTGGAATATGGTCTAAATGTGTAATTTTACAAGATGATTACAGAAAGACAGTGTTTTCTGATATATAGTGTGGGATCGATATTGCCAAATTCCAATCTAAATGTAGGTGGTAAGTCTGAAATAATCATGTAAATCCTGTAGGCTCTTTCTCTGGGCAGGAGACAGAGTGTGACTCATCCCATGTGTTTTAATGTGCTTTTAACTTTCACCGCTGTTTGTGGAGGAGCTTCTCTGGGTAAACCAGATGCCTCTTGTTTAGAGGGCCAAAGTTCCACCACTGGATCCCATTTTTTTTCCAAATGCCAGTGTCTTGATAGTGGTCAGCCTTCCCCAGATTTTTTATTTGTTATTCCTCTGATTTTATCTTTATTTCCATGCATTGCTTTGAAGCATCGTCATGCAAACCACAACTGAAAAAAAATCACAACTAAATAGTAAAACAAAAACCAATTGGAAAACAAACTCCTCACCCATGATGTAGTGAAGCATCTAGTGAGACATCATTCCTCGAAGTGTATTTGGAAAAATTATGGCCTCTAATCTATAGCAATGCAAAGGATTTAGGAGGAAAATTTTGTCCTTCATGTCATTTCTTGGGTGCCCTGAGTTTTTGTACATAATTACTCCTCCTTCACATGTATTGATGATGAAATTCAGAATTACTGCAGGCAAGCTGCTTAGTTTTGTGATTTTTGTGGGTGGGCCTGGTGTTCCTCTGGATCAGTCTGCCTTTTCAGAACTGTTTGAGGCCCTTGTTGCTGTTTTGGAAAGTTACAGAGTTTGGGGGGTTTTGTGGAAAATTTTCTTTTCATCTCTTGAAGGCTGAAAGGAAGAGGTTGAAATATGGGTTGCTCACAGGCAGCTTCACTGCAGTACACACTGCTCTGAGGGTTCTTTCTGAATCTTTGAAATACTTTTTTCCTTGAGAAAGTGAAAATACTCTTTTCCCCAGCTTCCAAAGCAGTTGTTGAGTCTCACATAATCACGACAGATCTGCTTTGCCAGCAGGTTACAAATGTCACAGAGACAGTGTTTAATAGGTTTTATTTTAATTAGACTTCATCTTGTCTCCGAGCTAATTTTCAGGTTTTCTTCCACATTCAAAAATCACCAAAGCACTGTAAGTTCCCAAATAAATGCAATTATTGTTGATGCCACAAAGAGTTAGCTTCCAGTTGACTGGCACACAGAGCAAGTATTTAATTTCTGATTTTGTTTTGTTTTTCCATATGACTGACATCTACTGGTCTTTCAGAAAATATGTATTTTTCTCTGTTACAGGCTTATAGATTTTCTCAGCTTCCTGAGATGGTAATGGGTTCTCCTCCCCCTCCTGTTCCTCCCAGAACAGGTCCTGTGGCTGTTGCCTCTCTCAGGAGGTATTTATCTGTTATTTTATTTTAGGCATGGTCTCTAAAACCCACTGTCATAATAACTGGGGCAAACCCTGAAGGGGCACTTAAAAATATACATTCATGAAATTAGAAACATGTTGGTTTTGTTTCATTTTAATACAAAATGAAAGAACAATGAGTTTTCTGTTAGCCAGTCTGTGTCAATAAAATTGGGAACTGCGGTCTCTTGTTTGTTTTAAAGCATCCTTTGCCTCAGCTCTCATAATGGTGTGCTGGATTGAGGCAGATAATTCCCACCATCATTCTCCTGCTTTCCTGGACTTGCAACATTTCCAAAGACCTTAGCACTTCCCAAGTGCAGTAATGTTATTTACCACAGTGGTCTCCTACTGTATGATACCATGTCATGTACACTGTTGTGACTGTCTGTAGACTGTTGGTGAATTAATTATGGAAAAGCTCTGGTGAATTAATTATGGTAAAGCTCTGGGGAATTATGGTAAAGCTCTGGGGAATTATGGTAAAGCTCTGGTTTTAGTGTTGTATTTCACAGGCATTTGTTTGTAGCAGCAAGCAGAGGCCCAATATGATGCTTTGGTAAAAAGAGCAACCAGGCTAAAAGGGTTGTTTGCAAACTTCTCCAGACTTCTCCAAACTTCTGTTGTGGGGTTGTTCTCCAGGCTTCTGTCATGCCAGAGCAAAGTTGGGCAGATTGCTCCTTGCTGGCGTGTCCTGCTGTAGCTGAGAGGCGTATATGTGGCTACAAATCACACCTGTAGGTCAGAATGACAAAAATTTGTATTTCTTTTTTCTTTCTTAACGCACAGGTCTACATCAGATATTGGCAGCAAAGTGAGAATACCTGAGTCCAGTGGAGCAGATCAGGCCCAGCTCCATGATCAGACACCTTTCGCACCGGGTTCGAGAGCTCCCATGTCTGTCGGTCCACTCGATCAATCAGCTTTTCACTCAGGTGACAAAATAGTGCAGATTCAACTTTGAGAGCCTTATAAGTTATTTTGGATAGAAATGAAAGTATGGGATATAGCAAATAAGGATGATTATTTGGAGAATAGCTGTATTTGGTGGGGTTTTTCCTGGTGCAGCTGAAGGAGCCCTCCAGAGGATGGCCTGTCCCTTTGTAAGTGCAGCACCAGCTGCATCCTAAAATACTCATCCTGCAGCAGCACCAGGAAATGGCCTTTTCTGAAGGTAAGATGCAGCAGAAATGTCCCAGATGTTCTGTGTTCAAGAACTCTGAATTGATGAAACCCAGTAAAACTGTTCATCTGTTCATCAAAATGCAGTAGAATTTTTAGGGAGGGTATAGAAGGTGTTGGTAGCAAAATAAGTTGCGGTATTGGGACAGCTGTGTGACTTGTTTGTATTGCACTTTGTACCAACCAAACAAAGTGGGAGAGACAGGCAATGGGGGAGAAATTAGGGGAGAAATCAGTTAGATCCTTCCAATATTTCATCAGTCAAGAATACTGAGCCAAGTGCTTGAAAACTTTTTTAAGGCTCCCGATTTCCTCTTGAGAAACTTTACCCCTACTCTTGTCACAGCAGTGGGCTTCTGAGGAAGGCAGATTGAAGGTACATGGCCCCTTCCCTTCAGAACACAAGGCAGTGGTACTATTGCACAGTCCAAGGTGATCTGTGAGCTCTTCACCCTTCCTGTTCTGGAGAATAGAGTTTCTGCCCAGAACTTGTTTGGGGTCTAAAAGTCCCAGTTTTAAAGGTCTAGTCAGTTCCTGGTCCTTTTGATATGAGTTGTATTTATAAATTAATTGATTTAATCATGAGATGAAGCTGATAGACTGTTTTGATGGTGTCTGGACAATATTTAGCCGGAAAAAAATATTTCAAATAGCTTTTTATTGGCAAAATGTGTTTTCTTGAAGAGTTATGGAAAAGAGCTTCCAATATTCAAAAGAATTTTCCGTTACTTCAAACCTTTGAAATTAGTAGTTTGTTCAATATTGCTCTCTTAATCTCTCAGAAAAAATTCTTTCTTAGCTTCCTCAGAAGTAATAGAGAGTTATCTGCATTGTCTTTGGCATCACTGACTGAGAATCATGATGTGGCTAAGCAAATGAGTGGTCAATTAATTAAATACAGTAGATTTGAAGGATTTTCATTCTGCACTCACTTATTGTCATACCTCCTGCACATGGTGCAGTACCTGAAAGGAGCAGATGCTCACCCTCCCATTTCAAAACATTTCAAGCTATGAAATTTGCCACACTACCTAGACCTCTTCTTGATGTGTGCAGTAATGGGATCTCTGGGATACACTTTTTGATTGGATCCAGTGACGGGGAGATTTTATTACTGGGTGTTGCTGAAGGGTGACTGCAGTTCAGAAGAGACAAAATGACCTTCCTGTACATTGTGGAATTTGCCAGAATAATTCTGGGAGTAGTTAAAGGAAACTTTAATATATGTCAGGTGCTACAAAAGGCTGTAATACAGGCAAGTAAAGACAAGGACAATTGTGAGAAATGTGCAATTGTAATACAAGGGTTCTAACATTCTGCTATGAAAATAAGTTTTTATAGCCTCAATATATGAAGAAACATTGCTGCAGGTGCTGATTTGGAATGTTAATGCCTAACCTCACTCTCATGCAGCCTAGCATCAGCTCTAAGATAAAGACATTGCAATAATAATTTAGGATAAGGTATAATGTCAGCCAATTGAATATTCACTTTGAGTAGTAGCTCTTTTTACTGTGGTTAAATAAAAAGAGTGTTTTGGTGTAGAAGCCATGTGCCATGTACAGGAGCAGCACTTTCTTCTCTCTACATGTGTGAAGAATGCTCATTTTCAGCCCTGTTACCTCATTTAAAATAGCAACCCTTGTGCTGTTTATGACTGGAAGGACAAATGATTGACCCCACCTCTTCTCTTAGCCCACCCTCTTCCAAACCATGGGGCTGGAGGAATTGGGATAGAGGTGGTGTGTTTCTGCTCTGGAGAAAAATGTGCTACAGACCATATTTTACTCCTCTTCTTTTACCCCTAATTGCACCCATAGGAATTCTGGCCTGGGACTGCATGGGAGGTCATTGAGAAGCTGTAAATATCTGGGTTTATGGAGACTGCTTTAGGGATGGATGTCACTGGTGGAGTCCTTCTATCTCTGTGCACCTGCCCATGCAGTGTACCAGCATCTGTCAGAGTAGGCAGCAGAACCCTCTTGTAGATTGTTCAGGAACAAAAAATGTGCCAGGGCTGTAAATAAGATTCTGGGGGATGGATATTTGAAGCAGCCAGTAATTGATGCTAATTCAATTATACTCCATATGAATTTCATGGGCCTTCCCATGTCTTTGTGATTTTGTCAGCATAGCAGTATCATAGCTACTGAGAGCAATTAGTAGCAATATTCAAATGATGTGCAGTTGGAAGGGGGAGAAATTTTATTTTCTCTGCATTAATTCTACTACAGAGAATCTGCCCAGCTGTGTAATGCTACTGTGCATCCATTCCTCAGTGAAAATGCTGGAGTTGTACTTTGTTGTGTTTTTAAAGGGTTTGCTGCCCGTCTGCTTTCATGTAAGTGATGTTATTTTTGCCATCTGAAAAGTAAAATACATGTCCATGTAATATAACTGAATGAACTGAAAACCTAATAACTGATGAAGAGGATATGCAGCTGTCCCATCCAGGATTTAGGCATGAGGATTTCATGCCCTCAGTGTGATGGTGATTCACTGCTGGAGTCTGTCTTTGCAGGTAAATAGACCCTAGAGGAAGGAAGACTTAACTGGGCAAGAAAGTTGTTTGTAGTCTATTTTTAACTAGGCAAATTCATGGAGTTATGATAGCAAAGGGAATATATCAAGGATATCTCAAGGGAAATATGCACATTAGGATTCTGGTTTTCCAGACAGCTCAGTGGATAATCTCTGTACCAAATTGTTCTCTGCATCTCTGTGGGCCACAGGAATCAACCTTCCCTGAAAGCAGATAGGACCCTACCCAGAGATTTGGCTGAAACTCTGGCTCCTTCCAAACAAATTGGAATGAGATAGTGGGATTTAAATCCGGGAGGTTTCCTGGATATTCCTATGTGTGCATCTTAATCAAGAGGTGATGTGCCAGATGTGGAATCAAGCAATATTTATTTGAGTTGTAGCTGTGTAATTTATGGCAGCCATAGACTGTTCTTGGGAAAGGAACTGAGCAGGTAGAACCTTGGTATTTTTACAGCAGCATTGAAGTTTTCTGATGGAATTGTTGAGAGTACAGCCTGTTAAACATATCAGTCACTCATTTTTGTAAGTTTTTTACCTGCAAATAATATTGATATAATACAACAATACAATATAGATATTAATCACAATATGAATAATATAGATATTAAGAAAGACTGGGTAAACAGTGAAAAGAGAGGTGGATTACACTGAAATCCATGGTAACAACAGCTGAAAATTGAATACAAGGAGACAAAAAAAAGCCTTTTCTCTCATGAGCCAAAGTTTTGACAAAGATCATTCGTTACAAGGATCAAATCCTACCTGAAGGCTGTACCTGGTTATGATGACAACTGCAAATCTTGCCTTCTCCAGTATTTTCCAGCACTATGAAGTTGCTCTAGTCAGATGGTAGGACAAAAAAAATCCCAAAACCCAAAGCCCCAAACAAAAAACCACAACAAACATGAATTCCATATTTCATAAGCACTGTCATCCAACTGGAAATCTCAGCTATTAATGATGCCTACTCTTATTTTCTTTGACAGGAAATACGGTACCAGCAGTGTTTGCCATTCCAGCAAACCGACCTGGCTTCACGGGCTACTTCATCCCAACTCCTCCCACTGCCTACAGGAACCAAGCCTGGATGCCCTATGCTGGAGAGAATGAGTTGCCAGGGCAGTGGGCAGACTCTGTAAGCATCCTTGCTTTTCTAACCACCTGGTTTTTCTTTGTTTTGCACAGGAGGGATTTTCAGCAATTCTTCACTGGTCGACAAAGAAGCAGAAAAGGATAATTTTTCCTTGAATGGGAATAATCTCTAGCAGTGAAAAGCTATAAGAGATGGCTTAGACATAGACATTTCAGCTGTTCGTAGCATGAACTGTGAGCAAGATCTTTATAGAGGGTGGAATCATTCACTAGGTTAGGACTTGGCACCTGTTTAGTTGGTGGGTTAGATGTCATTTTTCTTTCCTGAGAAAGGTTAAATTTTTAGATAGACACGTGTCAGGAGAAGGTGATGCTGCCTCTCAAGGAAGTCCTGAGCTGTTTGAAAGTTGGGGAAGCATCTTACCCTCCTGGAGGCTGCTCTCAAGACAGTCTGGCTCCCAAATCTTAGCTCCCAGCACTGCTGCAGCCCTGCTGTGCAGTGTTTCAAATCCTCCCAAAGGCTGCAGTGACAGATCACAAATTAAATAATTAATTGCACAATCTCAGGCTGGAACAGATGTAATTTTTAGCCCAAAGTAAACCTACATTTCAAAGAATTGAAGTTGAAACATCCTAAAATGAATTGCAGTAGTTTATCATGTTTGAAACAATTTCTCAAATGTTGGGCTTTTTTTACACAAGGGAAAAAAAAAAAGATAAGTTCTCCTGCTTGAGCTCACATCTGGTATCTATGCAGAACTGCTCTGGCTAAAAAACCTGGGAGACAGATTCAATTTCCTTGTGCAAATCATCACCAGAACATTTTAATGAATTGCAGTTGAAATCTAAGTTGGTTTAGAGCAGCTAAGCAGGAGACAACACAGTCATATAAATGTTCCTGGGGGCAGGCTTTTTTGTTGTTCACTCTTTATTACTGCTCCCAATGCCTGTGAGGAAAACAATTCAGGATGACTTTGAGGTGCAAGTCTGAATTTGAAGGCTGAACTGTCAGGAAAAAAAAAGGATGTTCATCTGTAAGCTGAGCACACCTGCTGATGTGCCCCTGACACCTGGAGGCTTGTGATGCTCTGGTATAAGTTTCCTTCTCAGAGCTGCCTTTTAAAGCATGGAAAGCTTTGTTTTCCTTTGTTGTTTTGGTGCTTATTTGTTTGTTTATTTATTTGTTTTATGTGTGTTTTTAACCCTTCTTACATCTTAAATCTAGGAGGCCCATTGTATCTTATCATTGTATCTTGTATTTTAAACTTTTTCTCTAAGAAGGAAAAAAGCCATGAAACAAATAAGGAAATTTTACTTGTCTCCCATTCATTCTCCCTTTTGTATCCCTACTCTTGATTGCAGTCCTGTGGAAAAAGAGTCAGGTATCACTTGTCAAAAGTGGAGACTGAAACAAACGCGTCAAAACCGCAAACCAAGTCTCCAGCCCCCAGCTCCTTCCTCTGGAAAGTGAAGAGTATAACCCTGTTGTGGGTTTCCTTGTCTTCAGGGAAAGAGAAATGGAGAGGGATATAAAAACTGTCTGAAAAATAACCATGGCAATATAGAATTCTAAGGAAACAAATGTCCCTTTTCACTTACCCATGGCAGAGCTTTAACAATTCCTTGCTAGTCAGATTTTCAACCTTCCAGTGGCTTTGCAGAAGGGGAAAAAATGTAGAAACTACTGCAGTTTCTACAATGAATTTGCAAATATGTCAAAAAATTGTCTTCATTTGAAAATCAATACAAGAGGAGCTATTAATAGCATTAGCAATATAGCACAGTCAGAAAGCCTGAATAAAAGTGAATAGCATAAAAATCTGAAGTACTACTCAGCTTTTCTCAGCATACTCAGGGCTTGAACTTCTGGACATGTCTTGGTTTTTGAGCCTCTAGATTATAGCTTGATCACACTTCCAAAATTTTCTTAAAATTATTGACTACAGAGGCTTAATATCTATAAGATTCTTCATTTTTCACACATTTCTGCTAGCCTAGACTGTAAACAAGGGAGGAAACGGGAGATTTGACAACAAGGAGCTATTTTATAAGCACAATTTCTGTAATATATTATTCTCTGAGACAAATGGTAAGTATTGAAACACTAAGTTTTGTGGGACAAGGCAATTGTATCCACAAAGCACTTATTTTCCCAACTGCTGGATAATGCTTAGTGAAAGCAGTAACTTGGTGGCCTCTAGTGGCATGATCACATGTTGTTCTAGTAAAATCACCTTTTGAAGAGCCTGTTGGAAAATAAACAGAGGTGCCTACATCTAGTGATCACTTTCATACCACACCTGCTTCCTACATTTGTCTCATCACACAATAGTGAACACGTTTGACATTCTCTTCAGCATTTGATGGAAAACCAAGGCTGTGTAGAGGATGTGTAAATCCTAATGGTCAAGCTTCAGGCATAAAGCCTTCTTCAAAATTAAGGCCTGTAGATTCCTGTTTTATAGACTTTTGGAAATCATAAATACTGTTTTTTATTTGATGCATTAAAATCTTCTGGGTGCCAAAAAGACTGCTATCATGGATTTGTGGAAGAAATTTAATCTCTCACCGTGACTGAAAGGCCTACATTATTGTTTTAGTTTTAGCTAACATGGGGCTGAAATCTGTGGAGTTACAATTATGAATCCCTCATGTAATTCTGTTAGACATGGCCAGAAATCTGACACTTCTGAGCAGTCAAACATCCCTTTGAGCCTTGAATTTCCAAGCTGGTGCACCTGAGTTTATCCCTGGTGTCTGGATCTAGTGAGTTTCTGCAACGACCAGTGAGGCCAGACACTTGGCTGGCTTGGATTAGATAGAAATCAGAAAAGTGCATTTCTGTTACAGGACTTTGGTGTATGAAAGTCACGCTGTTTGTTTAAAACCAAAGTGTTTGCTAAGCAGAGAGCACACTTCCAGAAAAACCTTTTCCCTTAGACTTCTAGAGGTGATGATAAATGAGGACAAGCAGATGTTTGTGCTGCCACAGCTGGAACGTGCATAAATGGCACATGCCAGGACAGGCATTTGTAGGCAGAAGCTTGTGGCATTCACATTCTCTGAACAGAGAGAGACATAATTCTCTCTCCCAGGATTTTTCCTGGAGAAGCACAGAGAGAAGAAGAGAAGACAATTCTTATCTCTATTCACTGCTCCTGTTGGTTTTTTGTACGTGTGGAATGTGTTATGGAGATTGTTTACTGAGACTGAGTTCTTTATTGGATTCTGGTGATGGTTGTTTATATTAATTGGCCTATTTAGGTCCAAGTTGTGTCCTGAATGTCTGGAGACAGCCATGGGTTTTTCTTTAGTATCTCTTTACTATAGTATAATGTAAAATAATATCATTTTAATAAAGCAATCGTTCAGCCTTCTGAATCATGGAGTCAGATGCCAATCATTCCCAGACACTGGGGTGGCCCTGCATTCGATAGAAGCTGGGAATTAATTCTGAGGTTCGCATTCCCTTCATTTGGTGCTCTCTGTCACATCCGGCAGTGCCCCGGGGAGGTTTGCGGTCCCTGGCGGGATGGATCATTCCCCGTAATCCTGTGCAATTCCAATTCCCCGCAGGTGCCCCTGCCTGGCTACATCGAGGCTTACCCGAGGCCCCGCTACCAGCACAGCTCCCCGTCGCGGCTGCCCCGGCAGTACAGCCAGCAGGGCAGCCTGCATCCCAGCCTGGAGCAGGCCCCGCTGGCCTCCGCCGCCGCCTCCCAGCAGAGCCTGGCCGACAACGACCCCTCCGACGCGCCGCTCACCAACATCTCCACGGCTGCCCTCGTCAAGGCAATAAGGGAAGAAGTAGCCAAGCTGGCCAAGAAGCAAACAGATATGTTTGAGTTCCAGGTCTAATGTATCTTCTGTGCACGGTGTTTGTGTCTTGCGACCTGGGGTAGCCAAGAAAGCAACTCCTTTAGTTTTTGGCTACAAACTTTCTGTGAATTGTGCCAAAGAGATGGCATTTTAATCTGTCTGAAAAGTCAGCGCTATGAAATGACTTAAAGCAGAGCAACGGGGCTCTGAAGACATGAAATTCCACTTTCCAGCTAAGGAAAAGCTGCCAGGAAACTGTTTCATACTGATGAGATCAACCATATGCAATTGTTTGTCACTTTGCTCTTGTATTATGACCCATCCTCACTAAAGATGCTGCTGAACGTGTCTGTGCCACAAGAAGTTTCATTTACAGGCCCAGAGGCAGAGCTGCTGAAATTAACTTCTGCATGCCAAAACTTTGATTAGAGAAGAAAAAACCTTCACAACAGGGTTTGCTGAAGGCCACGGCTGGAGTGGCAGTGGCTGTGTTAATTGTTTGCTGTGGGACATTGTAAAAGGGGTGCTGATTTCAGCAATGCAGAGTCGTTTCAGCCTTTTCATCCCAGAGACTGTATTCAAACCAAAAGAATTCAACATAATTAAGTAATGCAAACAAAAGTCCTGTAAATAGCTCCGAGTCTCTTCATCCTATTAACAGTGCGAAGAAGTGAAAGAAGAGAGGACTGTGGAGAAGGTGAATGACATTTCCATGATTGGTGGCTACCTTGTCATTCAGTGCCACTGATGAATTATGGAGGAGATTTTTTTTTTCAGCGTGAAAGAATACAATGCATGAAGAGCCAGCAAAGGATATTGGTGCTAAAAGCTTCCCAGAGAAATGAAGAAAGGTTATTCCTGTTTGCTCTATAATCAGGCTTTTCACTCTGAATGCATGTGAAGCTGGTAAACCTGAGACCTTTAAATCCTTCCAACCTGGAAAAATGAATACACCTGCTTGGACAAGGAAACCTCTGTTCAACACAGTGCTTTTTTTCCTCTTTCTTTAACAATGCTGTCTACTAAAGTGATGCCAGAAAGTGCTACCTGAAGCTGCAGTTGGTTTTGATTGCGCTGGCACGGTGAATGCACACCCAGGAAGTTCTGAATGTAGAGGACCTAATTACTATATTAACATGTAAATAAGTTAACAGCTACATGGATTAACAAAAATATGAATGTTCTATGAAAAAGAGAGCGTTGCCAGAAATGATGTTGACTTAATATTGTGCAAGATAAAGGTCGCTGATTGTTACACTGCCATTCCTACCATTGTTGTGGTAGGAATCCAATCCCAAAAGAAAACCAAACCACTTGGGATGGGACAGTAGTTACTATTTTGCAGTTGTACAAACTAGTTGGAGATCATGAACAGTTGTTTTCAGTTCCTCCAGCAATTAGCTTCAGGAACTGAAGTTGTTGCAAAATTTGTTGTGTTGGGCGTGTTTGATGTCAACTGGAGTTAAAGGTAATGTCCTTCATTTCAGTGGGTTATTAAGTATCCTCAATTACTATTTTGTCTGATCATTTCATTTCCCTGAGTTTCTTTGGTCTTAACTGATGTGAAAAAGGGAACTTGGTTTAGCTTTTTGGCCATCAGTAAATTGAGAGAAGGAGAGAGAAGACTAGAATAGGGGATGGAAGAAGAAACTGATGAAGCACAAACTTTTCAAGGAGAGCTATTTTCCCCCCTAATAATTATATTATAAACCCTGAGACTCTGATGCGTAATTATCCTAGAATATACAGACATCCTCTGCTCCAATACCTTGAATATTGCAGAAGCATTTGGAATGCTAGCTAATCTTTCAATAAGTGTGAAATTTCATTTTTATTATTTAAAATCAGATATAAATAAAATGTATTTTTGTAATTTCTATGTATATATGTGCTGTATATTTATAAAAGTGACTGGTCTGCTATAGTCAAAAAATTTCCATAAACTAAATTGTAAAAGAAAAAAAAGAAAGAAAGAATAAACCCCTGATAATTTTACTGATCAGTATAAACATGTCTGGAGTACACAAATATACAATTGGGTGACTTGGATACTAAACAACCAAAGAAACTCAATTTTTCATATAAATACAACTCTAGCAAAGGCTGACTGCTGTCTCAGTTACCTGTCAGCCAGGTAATGCTGATATTTCCAGTGTAACACAACACAGCCAAACTGGGTTAAATGAATAGCTGGCTAAGAGCATCACACTTTAGAGCAACCACTGAAAAACACTGGGCCAAACTCAGTGTACCACAGAAAGACAGGTTCTGGTTGGCTTCAGTGGCAATTTCACTCACTTAGAGCAGGGTTTAGGTTCTCTATTTGGCTTTGTCTATAAAAGCAAATATCACTAGATCCCTCAAACAGAATTCTGTTTATTTTTCAGTCATTTGGATCACTGTAACATGAGTGCAGACATTATGGAAGAGCAGCTGATTTTATTTAGCCTAAGCTAGTTCACAGCTGGCTTGAGCTAACCTGGGAAGTGAAACCTACACCAGGTCATGCCAGCCACATTCTGCATCAGAATTATCTCAGTTTTGGAATGATTCTTCTATTTAGCCCAGTGAAATTTTGCAAGTAAATGGGCCCTTCTAAGCAATGGGGGTGAAATATGCTGTGTAATAAATTTCTCTGGCTTAGACTCCAGTTTTGCAGAGTTCTCCTGTGGCTGAAATTGTGCAAGCAGCCACGATCCCATGGATGAGCACGCTGAAGTCATAGAGGTAGGAAGGGTAATGTAACAAGGTATTCCCAAAAAAGTCAGAGGAAGCAGGGCATTCCAGTTTTAAACAGAATCTTTTGGACAATTAACTCTGTAAGTCTGTTCCCATTCTTAAATTGTAGCAATTTAATAGTTCTGTTAAAAATGTGTGAGGGTAAAGTCCCATACATCTTACACAATGAATCTTGTATCTTGCCATACTGGAAACTAAAAATTTTGTAAAATACAGAGATGTCCAGGGTTTGGATGTCTGTAGAAAATGGAAAACCCCCGAGCAAAAGCATTTAAACAGCCTACTAGAAATAAAAACCATTTCAGTATAGTTAAACAAAGTACTCTTCATACTTCTGATGAAGACCTGTTAGAGATTCAAAATGTATTTTGTTTGGTATTATTATGGATGATGTGCAGTCTACTGAATATTTCCTGAACCATCACTCTGAAACCATTGTGGTGCACTTTATTCAGAAAACCATCTTACATTCTTCATTCCTGATGCCTTTTTATCCTGTTTGTAATATGTTTCTGTAACTTTTTTTTTTTTTTAAGTATCAAGTAAGATTATATCAAGACAGTTAGGACATTGCTGGGAAAGAAAAATCATGCTGTAATATTTATACTGTCTGAGCACAAAGCAATGATAAAGTGAAAATATAGTGTACAAATAATTTGTAATATAATAAACATTTTGTATGGCTACAAGTACAATATAGTTTTTCAATACTGATTTCAAAGAAGAAAGTATTTGTGTTTAAAGTTACAACCTTGTCCAGATATATCCATACCATTTTGATTGAGAAAAAAGTAGTAATTTAGCTTTTTCTACTCAATGCCCCAATTTTCTTTAAAGATATATTGAATGTTTAGGTGAAAGTAGTGTTTACTGTGTACACAAAATGTTGATGTCCTGACCACTGTCTGTCTTCAGATTTGTAAATCATCAGTAGAAACAGTTGCAAATGAAACAACAAAAAAATTCTTTCTTGGCATGTGTGTCCTGACCACTTTCACTTGGAAAACCACTTGTGACATTTATTAGCATCAGTAGAACAGTAACTTTAAAAGGATAAAAGGAAACTTGTTGGCAGTCATTTCTTGACATATAATCTGTGTTGGAGAGAAGCTCTAGCACTCAGTCTGGAAATGTGAGTAATATTTGTGTGTCATAATACTATGAGTAGAACTTGATAGAAGTGCATGCAAGCCCTATATATAGAAAGGAGGATATTATCCTAAACTGTAATAATTTCTTTTTCAGACTCTCTTTGAAAGAGACACATAAGAAGTGTAAGGTAAAAATGAGAGGCAGGTAGAAAATGCAACATTGGGTTGAGTGGAAGAATTATTGAATTATTTTGTTTAAGGGCTGATATGTACCAAGCTGACCACATTTTCCATTACATTTCAAGATGTCTGACTGTTAAAGAATTAATCACATTTTAATGTATGTTTTTTTTTGCCCTGCATTGCCAATATAAGAGCTGACTGCCAGCTTCTGGAAGTCTGAGGGAGCTTGAAAGCAGCAAGTTTTCTGAGCTCATTGCATTTTGCTGCCCCTCTTCATCCCGTGCATGTCCCAGCAGTTCCAAACTCTGTGTCCAACCAGTTATTGTGCTGCTCTTGCATTTCTTGTACATTAACAAATCCCAGTGGCTTCCCAGCCTTCACTGACATGAAATGGCAGAGGGAGAGGGGTCTCGCATGTTACTTATACCTACTAGAAAATGCAGCTTTCCCTTCATGGGTTAATTTTTAACTCCAGGAATGAGCAACAGATTTCTTTTTTGTTTATCAAAATAATTCAATTTTTTCCCCTCCTTTTTTAAGGAGAATACTCTTTGAGAAGGTTTTTTTTGAACTTTTGCCTTTCTCTCAGAAATAAATAATGCAAAACTCAAATTGTGGAAATGAGATTTATATATAGATGAGTAAAGAAGATACATACTGACTTGCTCTTTAAAAATCTTTCAAGATGGCCAAGTCATAAAGGCAAAGCTGGTCAATACTGCAGAATCTCTTCTGAGAACAACTGCATTGCACAAAGTGGTTTAGGTCCTGATTTTAAAAATAGTTGAAATGCCCCCAAATCATATAATATTTCATGTTTTAAAATCACCTTAAGACCATATTCTTATGAATATTGTATCATATTCATGTGTATCTATATATCTGTGTGTCAAAAAATATTTTTTCAAAACTGGTTCTATTTGTCCATCAGTTTGTCCCCATCCATTTCAGGTTCCTGAAGGGGCACAGAGGCAGTAATGAAGAGATAAATCTCAGAATTGTTCCGTTATGAAGCTCATGAAAGATGAGAAATGGGCTTTAAATAGTTAGGTGGTGAAATGTATAGTAGATGTCTCGAGAATAATTACAAGTATCATGAAGAGGTGTTTCAGGAATTTGATTTTTTCTTTGATTTTTTTTTTTTACATTTGTTAAAAATAATTCTTGTTTTAGGAAGTCTGACTTCATGAATTTTCCACACTCAATTCATACCCAAGGAGTAAGTTGTTACTATATTGCATTCTGTAAATAATTTTGCCAACCTTAGAAACTCAAATTACCCACTGGGCAATAATGGGTGCAAAGGACTGTAAATCACAAAGAAAGGTGATTCCACTGGGTACAATATTTAGAGAGCAGGTGAATTTCTCTTCCAGAGTATTCCCTCTTCACTGGAGCCCAGAGCATTTCTGTGCTCAGTAAACCAGTCCAAACACCATAACCAGCTGTTAAGGTCTTGTGAATCTGGCAAGGAGATCTGGATGTAAGTAAAATTGAAGTTTATTCTTTATCCCTGTCTTTATCTCATACTCTCCATGCTGCAATGAGGAAAAAACCTGAATATTTTGCAACAAACAAATTTTAATATTTCCTTCTATGACAAATAGACTGGGAAGGCTTTTTCATTTCATCTTGCTGTTGACTTCTGCAAGCTGTATTCAACGTCATACTTGATAGAAAAAAAATGAGAGTGAAGCCAAGGGTTTTGGAAAATATGATAGAACCCATCTTGCTGAGGCTTAAATTTTGATGCAGGATTTAGCAACCCAACAGAAACAGCTCAGGCCTTACGAAAGGGCAGTTCTTTGGATTCATCAGAAGGCATGCTTGTCCAGCAAACATTCCTATGCTTTTTGACTTTTTATTGTCGTTTGATGTCTTCCCTGCCATCGCTGTGCATTCTGAATTTGAGTTTTACACAGTGTGCACAAAGAAATGCACTCTTTACCTCGCCAATACCTGGTGTGGCAGAAGCAGTAACCAACACAGGACAGAATTTTTAAACAGCCATGGCACTGCATGGCTTCAGCCCACGGTGTGCTTTGTGTGCTCTCTAAGGCAAACCACAGCTGTAGGTAACATTTTCTGCTGCAATTCCTGGCAAAACACCTGCTCCCTTCAAGGAGAACAGGGCTGAGCCAGTAACCCCCCAAAAAATTAGCTATCACAAGTGTCTTAAAACTGTGCCAGGAGAGGAAGGATGCTGTCTGGTTATGGGTGGCTGGAAACAGAGATGGAAGGTCAGTTTGCTCTTCTTCAGGATTTTGGATTGGTCCAAAATGTGACTGTGCCTCAGTGTCCCATCTGTAGGGCAGGGTGGAGGAACTGCCTCTCCTCACTGCTCTGCTGAAACTCAAACCTGGACTGCAGTGGCTACTTTAACAAGAAGCACCATTTATTACTTCATGGAGCTTTGGGAATTGTTCAGGACTATAAAGTATCTATTCCTATGGTAGCATTTCAATAAATGTGAATTTACAAGGGAAATAAAAAACACCTCTTGAAACTATTTCAGTATGTTCTAGGAAGCCTTTCCAATAACAACCTCTACACTTTTTTACAGAGATTTACAGAATTTATATCAATAAACCGTCTCACTTCCCAGGCAACAGATCTCACTTTCCAAGGAAATGAACTTTTCTTACATCTTTGAACTATGGAAAGGACTAGCTCTGCATGATTACAAAAATCCATGTTATCTTTGGTGTTCACAGCTTGATTCAACTGAATTGTAATGGCTGTGTCTGTGAAACTTGCTCAAAATTTATGAGTGTTTCAGCTGTAAGTGGGAAAATTAATTTTCTGAAGCTGCAACATTGAGAGCAAATTTAAAGCCGAGTCTAGGGATTAAATTGAGAGAATAAGAAATAATTAAAATTTTATACTATGCAATCAGAAGGAAAATCTCCAAGACCTGTTACTTAAAACTACATGCTGATGGTAGAGTTTTACAGATGACTGAAAAGGGGGGATTTAAAATGTTCTGGGTCATTATCAAATTCCTATGTTTTTACTCTGAGCCATAGGGTGATTCTAGAAATAAAGCTTCTGAGTACATAGAATAGTTCCTTTCATGTTAGTGGCTATAGCTTAGCTGAAGTTGTATGTGTGTTTTTCTTGGCAACTTTGCACATGAAATAAAATATGTCTTAAAATCTGTGTTGCTATTTATTGGTTGTTCCTGCTGTGTCTTCCTCTTTAGATCCAGTTTTTGTGGTTTTTAATATCATTTACACAGGCCTAAGTTTTGTGCTGTCATTCTGAAGTAGAAGGAAGAGGAAAATGCAGCTTTTGACAGGGCTGCTTTTGTATAATTTGTAATGCAAGAAATTTGGAATAAAAAGTTCCTTTACTACTACTTTGTAGTTTCAGAGGAAGAAAGAGGCAGGACAGGATATTCCAAAAATAGAGGATAAATGAAATTCCTGGTGTAAGTATCACTAATAAGGTTCTAGACAGATGGCCTAATTAAAATATAATTTTTTAAATGCATATATATATTTATATATTTTATATTCATGCTGTGACTGTGAGTACCTAAACTGCCTCAAGGGGTTGTTCTGCCTTTTCTCAAGATACACCAAAATCCAAGCCTGTTTCACAAATAAGGACAAGTTTCCCAGAGTTAGGTGCTTCTCAATTTCCCTACCTGCCTTTTAGATATCAGCTCTGAATTTTCAGGGCAGGTGTATCCAAAATGCAGCAGACACTGCTGAAAACAGAAAAATCATTTCACCATGGCTTACTGCTTTTGGATTTCCTTTCTAATCTGTCCCTGAACTAATTAAGGCAGCTTGACTTGAAGATTAATTTAAATTCTAATGATCCATTGTAATAAGGCTGAATATCTATTTGGAGAATTTTAATGGGGCAAACTCAAACACAGCAGTCTGAAATTTAATGGACCCAACCATTTGGTATAAAATCATTTAAAGTTGAAATGCACTCTGGTTTTTGAATAGCTTTGTATCTCATTTTGCCCACCATAAAGCAATCAAGGCCGTTTGAGGTTTCAGAAGTGAGACCTGAGGCTCTCCTTGGGGGGCACCTGGGTGCCACTGCAGGCTCAGGAAGGTGTGACACTGCTTTTTGAGAGGCTTGCCTTGTTTGGGATTGGAAATGGGAGCAACCTACCAATGTTTTGAGATCTCTGCCTATGAATCAAATTTGTAGCCTAAACTTTCTGTCTTGAATGCAACAGGGATAGATTTGTTGAGTCACAAGGCAGCTACATGAGAGAGATCTGAACTGTGCCTGCATCTGAATGCCAGGTTTAGCCTCCCCTGAGCAATCTAAGAGAACAGAAGCAATTAAAAAAAAAAGAATGACACATTCTTTGTGAATAAAAGAAAATGCAGTAAGAATGATGTTCTATTTTGTCTAATACATGGCTTAATTTTCACAAAAGGAATGATAGACCAGCTTTGAGATGAAACCATAAGCCCTCAGATGAGAGAAAATTACTGGATTTAAGAAGATCAGGTGGAAACAGAGCAGAAAAGCAAAGGTAAGTAAAATGTTTAGGGGCAAATGAGAATCAGCCTATGTGCCATTATGTACCAATAGCCTTTTTTTCCCAAAGGAAAGGTTTTGACCAAAGCATCCTGATGGAGGAGTGCTGTGGGTGACCCTGGCCAAGGGTGACTGCTCTGCTAAATGCCCTGATCCAGATGGTTTTCTCAGGAGATGTGTGATCCCAGGCATCTCTAACTGAGATTACACATTAAGTGATGTTATTCCTTGCGTTATCACCCAGTAATTAAACTCCAAGTGTTGTTTCAACATAAAGGCTGTACAAAAACCAGAACAACAGATGGAAAATATTTCAACTGCATGCCATGGAAGCAGCTCTGCTTAAGCCAAGAAAACAAAGGAATAAAGAAAAAGAGTGAATAATGGCTGATGAGAGCTGGATGTAAAGTGAAAGACTTGGTAAAAGCTGAGAAGCAATTGTTAGGAAGCAGCAATTCCATATGATGGAAACCTCTGTTGGCTCTTGCAATAACCTTGGAAAATTTAGGGTGGTTTAGGAACTAAGCTGATCTGGAGATTGGGAAAATGAAGATAGTTCCTCTGTTACCTAGCTTGATTTTAAAGCCCTCACTTGTCCACAAAGCCTCTGAAGGCCTCTGTGTGTTGTCCCTTTTTGTCCAATCCAAATTTGTTTTCTGGTCTTTAGTTTGGGTGCTAACACAGTTCTCATTTTCATAGTAACCAACAATTTCACCTTAACCATTCAGGTTTTCACAGCAATTAACCATTTCTGCTTAAGCCTCAAAACCCTTTGAGAGACTTTTTATCCTCTTTCTGCAGAGGGAGCAGTGAAACACTGCAGCCCAGATTTCTAAAGTGTTCTGATGTTCATTTGTAATCACATTAAAATGTGATTGCTGTAGTTTGATGATTGACAAATGGGAGTTATAAACTAGATTTTTTTTTTTTTTTAATATAAACTCTGTGTACAGTGGATCAAAATCTGGCTGGAAAGATTGAGGCAGTATAAGGATGAATGCTGCAATAAACAGTAAGAGGAAATTAAATTTTGATATTGTATTGTGTTAAAACATTTCACAGCTGAGCAATTTGAACACAGTTTAAAAAAACAGAGGTTAAAATATTCCTCTTAAAAATAAAGCTATTTGCCAAAATATTGCAGCTTCAGGGTCGGTAACTTTATTATTTCATGCTGCCACCTACTGCTTTGGAAATGGAATAGGAAAAAGTAATCAGTATTTTTTCCTCAGTCTGATGAGCCTATTTGCTACTTTGTGGTGTTCTTAATGTATGAATGAATACTGAATGCTGTCCAGATCTTCAGTCTGCCATCCCTGCCTCTGCCCGTTTTTACTCATGAAAGGATGTGCCTTCCAAACATCAGGATGTTGTCACTTCAAAAGCTGCCACGGGCTTTAGCCCAAGCACTGTTATTCCTAAAATAATGGTAAAATATCAGTTAACACTCAATGTCATGTGCCTGCTCTGTTAAAAACCACCTCAAGCCACGGCCTCTGTAATTTTATGGTAATAAAAGAATACACTGTGATTATAAAAAAGTTTTTTATGCTAATGTGAAAGTAGTTCTTTAAGCTGGTTTAGAGGCTTAGGACTTTTGGCCATACCTATTTACTCAAAATAGCACTTAATATACTTGGAATTAAAACAAAACCCAGCCATATTTTATATTGCCATTTCTATGTTTCCCAGCTGCAGATACGGACTGCTGGGAATCCTGACAAAAATAGTGTTAATTTCTCAGTGTTTTTGAAGAAAAGATTATATACTTCCTGCATAAAATAATAGGATAAAGAAGCTCAAATACACAGTAGTGTTATCAGTAAGTGGTACCAGACAAATAATACACAAAAGAAGTCAACAATATGCTATATTTTTAATACAAGAACAGCATAGGGTGAGTAGAAACCCAGTATTGAACACCCATTAAAACAGTGATAATGGCAAAATATCCAGCTGAAATAATCCTCAATGTGTTGGTGGACATTACTTCATGTTCTGCATTGCTTTCATGCTTTGTATCTTCTTTTCTTCCAGTGCCTTCAGGATTTTATCTAAACAGGAATGAAACATAATTTGTCATTAATGATGTCATTAATAATTTACAATACTTTGAAGTAAATCCTATAATGGATTAAGCAAACTAATAATCCTTACAATGCCTTGGCTAGCAAATACCTGAAAACTAGAGTTTCTCAAAATAGTAGGTATTAAAAATGGAAAGTGGTGTGTATTGCTATAATGAAGGGGCAAATATACGCAAACTAGCAATTGAAATTTCTTTTGAGATCTTCCTTTGAGTGCCTGTATCTGGTGGGCATTTTTCCTCTGTTCTTGTAACCTTTGCACTCCTGAATGTTTCCTGTGACCTTGGATGAAAAGATGAGCATGAAATCCTTACAGTTGTTGGCCTCACCACCTGAACTCTCAGTACCATCATCATCTGCTGAACTATTTTATTCCCTGCATTTTCTTCATAGCCAGCAGGTTGCAAAATTAAAATGCCAAGCTCGCTTATAATTTAACAGGAGCGTTTCTGTTCGGTTGCTTGTTTCTTTTGGTGTGGGTTGAGTTTTTGGGGGGCGGGTGTGTTTTGGTTTGGGGATTTTTTTATGCCTCCAACTATCCGTGGCCTTTATTTTACATCAAAGCTGATGCACAACCGCGGGGTCTCATTGCTACTCCATACATTTTGCATGTACCAACTCCCTCTCGCTTGACTGATGCCTGCGTTGGTTTGTTTGCTGTCACTTAGCGACTTTGGGGATTTTGTTCCTTTGTGCGGCAGTGACTACGCCCGCAGTTCGTGCGACTCCACTAACCCGTGCCCTCCGCCGGCTCGCGGCGGGCGGTGACCGGGCCGGCTGACCCGGGACAGCCTTTTGTCCCCGCAGTGCCGCCGTGCTCCCGCACGCACCTGCGCTGCCCCGCGGTCTCCCCGGGCTGGCTCTACGGCGCTGCGGGGCGGAGATACCCAAAACCCGCCCCACACTCATCCTGCTTTAGGGCTCACTGCCGGGGGGACCCGCGGCCGGGCTGCGCGGGGCGGTGCCGGTGCCGTGTGCCCGCAGCTCCGCCCGCA
>JAYDZK010000268.1:2746786-2770429 GCA_034509185.1 Euphonia xanthogaster
TTAAGTTCTGATTCTTGGCTTTTAAAAGGAGGTTTGCTTCTCAGCCTGCTGTTTGTGATGTCTCTGTTTGTGAGGTTTGTGGCTTTTTCTCTCTGTTTATGTACTTGTCAAAGACACTTTAAAAAGCATCTGATGCATAATTCTTTTCAAAGTTTAGTTTCAGTTAACATAAAAGATACCTCCTGAGAAATGGTTGCACGGTGTGTGGAGAATTTAAATGCATGTACGTTTTAGAATGAATGACCATAATAATCCAATCTATTTAGGTGCACATAATAATAGTTTCTTGTCCCTGGAGGATTTGAAAAAAAAAAACCCAACCCCAGTCTGTTAGCTAATTTTATTGTCAGAGTGTTACTGATGGTCTCTATCTGGTAGACATTCAGATCTCGGCTCAGAAATGTCCTTTATCACAATTTTTTCCTGCTATATTCTGTCACAAAATGAGTTTTAATGAGCTATCCTCTCTCCCTCTCCCCAGACCTCCCAGTGTTATCCTGAGCTGCTTCTCACTTTTCCTGCCAAAGTCAGTGGTCGCTGCTGTGGCAATGTTATCTGTGTGCAGATAGACAGAGATGGAACTTTTCAACCAGTCCTACAGCACTTCTCAGATATAGAATATTGTGCTGGAGCAGAGCACTCTTCAGTTTTTTTTTTGCATTGTAAACCCCCTATATGTATGGATAAAGAATGCTTTTGAGTGACAGTTCTTGATTGCTTTGAGCAACTTGAAATGAACCGTGTGCATGAAGGTTTTACAGTTACACACCAGATGATTTATATTCTGTGGATTTATGTTTCAAATATATTTTGAAAAATATTTATTTCTTTTAATGTTCTTTCAGGCAACTCGTGGGGCTCAAGAATCTAAGATATATTCCCACAGCATTTCTGCTAAGTTCAGTTTTCTGGATGTCCATGACCTGGTTTTTCTGGTTCCTGCCTGATATCCTTTATACTCAAGAAAAGCAATTCTGCTTGGAGTTTCTTGTAAATCTAAACCTGGTTGTGCAAAATATGATGAGAAGTTCCAGATAATTCCATGTGACTGTTGATGTCTGGTAAGATTGGTTTAATCCCATTGGGAAGGGGCAAAGTGGCTTTAAAATTATACATTGACTAAAATTCTGTACCTTCTTTTGTCTATAGATTTTTGTCTTCTTTATAACCTGACCTATTTCATATGTTACTGGAAAATCAGAATGAAGGTGCTATAAAACTAATGATTTCTGTTAGCATCTACACGTCACTCTTTAATTTTCCTCACTGAGACTGCTGTACAGTGATGTATTTTGTCATATGGTATAACTGGGTAACACATATCTTAATAATAATACTGAAAGCATCTCTTCTTTCTAAAATGATAAGCATTTGACAGTTGGTGGTATTCATGCTCCTGCCTTTAAAAGCAACATCCTCTACCACCACCTCCCTAAAAAAAAGAAGAAATTTCTTTGTGTTCCTGCAAAGTAGACTGTCCAGTCTCCTGTCTTTATTCACAGGTTACATTGAATCTTTAGTATACAGTGAATTAATTTCTATCTGACATTTACTTGCTTTGAAGAGCCTTCTCAGTGATGAGTACAAAAACATTTTAGTAGTTTGAGTAGTTTGTGCTCTCTTTCCAGTGCCCTGTTGTTTTGTTACACAGTGGGCTTCTGTTTATTGATAAAGTTGTGTGAAAAAGCCTTTAGGAAGATACTTAGAACTGCAAATAATTTTGTACTAAAGCAGCTACAATGTATTGCTACACAGTTTTAATTAATTTTTAATTCAGCCTTTAAATTACATTTTCTCTTGTACTGTTCCCAATTAAGATGTCCTTAATGGAACTATCAGGATTAACTTTGATGAACTGATCAAGTGTATTCCTGCTGGGGATTCACACACATGCTTGTATAAATGGAAATGGTGTTATTCAATTGTTGTGAAGGTATAAGGTTTGTTTTGTTGGTGTAATCTAAGTTAACAGGAAAAAAAAATCCACTGGTAGGGATTTGAGTCAGACACTTTGCTGAAGATAGTGAGCATAGCAATATTCTTGAAGTACTAACCATAGCTTGGTGAGATGGGCTAGTGGATAGGTTTCCATTTCACTGTCCAACCCTTTTTTTCATGAGTGTGTTTTCCTTCTGGAGCTGGTCACAGATCTGTGTGTTTTAAAAGTTTTCAGGATTTTAGTTAGCTGTATTTGTCTGTCAGACTTCCTCTGGACTGCATGAAAATCCAGCCATTCTAACTAAAGATTTCTCTGAGCTCCAAAAAACCAAAACCAGTGCAAATAGCCCAGTAGTATCCACAAGAAACACACCATCATTTTGACTTCTGTAATCGCACCCTGCAACTGCGTTGTAACAAAAACAGCTGGTGTTTGTGCCAGTGTTTCAGGAGTTGTCACCTTGATTTTCATTAGAACTGTTTGCAGTGTTGTTAGTTCATAAGACAAAACAACTTTGAGGTTGCCATCCTGGATTTTTAAAAATTATTTTCTCTGGAGTTCATGAAGTGACTGAGGAGTCACGGGAGATGCAATCCAGACTTGAGCTCTCTGTCTGGTCCTTGGTGGCAGCAGGGACTGTTCTTTAGCAGCCTGAACTCTCAAGTTTCATGCATTACTTTAATTTGTATGAAACTAGTCCCACTCCATATTCCTCTGTTGCTGTGTAGAGACAGTTAATCTTGACATGTTTTTCTTCCCCAGTCATCTGATACACAGATGGTTTTAGTTCATAGTGTAAAAATGGCATTCCTAATGTCCCATTACCTTCAGAAGTGTTTAGCAGTGTGTGCTTGGGCTTTTTTTTGTGTGTGACAAAAATAGTTTCAGGATGACTTTCAGTTACGTTTTTCTGAATGAGTATATTTAGTTGCTTTTGTCTGAAATGAATGGGACAAGGTGAGACTGAGTAAGAGCCTGTTTGAGTTAGGGGTGGGTGCAGCAGCCAAACGAATCTCACAGCTGCCAGAAGCTTTATAACTCTGCATGTCTGACTGATATTGTTTAAATAAAGTACAAAAGCTTCAGAGGGGAAAAAATAAATCAAATTTGTTTCATACCTCTGAAGAAGTCTGGAGGATTTTTAAGGAGGATGACATGGAGCCATATTGTGATGCAGGTTTATACAGTTGTAACAGTCTTCTTCAGCACTCAAACTGGACAGAATATTCCATTTCTCTGATAACATGGCCTTGGAAGGACAGAGAGGATCCCACTGTAAAAGCAAAAGTAATTTTTTCCTTCTTGTGTCTTGCTTGTAAAGTAGTATTAACTAATTTTAGAATATTTTGCTTGTTTGACAAATAGTGGTGTTATGAGTTATAAGAATATAGTCCTTAACCTGACAATCACATATCACAAATGTATTTCTTAAAATCACTGTTGTGTTCAGCATGATGGGCCATCTCTATTATTTCTATAAAACCTGGAGTACTGATCCTGGATATATAAAGACTTCAGAAGAAGAAAGAAAAGAGGTAGGTGATTTTGTAAAAACAAATGGAAGGGCTGGTGCAGTGCAGCATGTATCAGCCACTTCTGGTGGTTGCTTGTCATCATGTGCAGCTTTGTTAAACTGGAAAGCAGTGAAATATTCTTCCTTTAAGAGGCTTTAGCAATGTTGTTTAACAACACAGATCTTGGAGAATTTCTAATTCTACTGTTTGTTTCTTTATCTTCCTTGTCCTGCTATAATTTCCTTGCCTCTATCTTCTCATTGAAATGTGAGCTTTGGCCAAAGACTGTACAGACTCACTGGTGTTATCTGTGATATGAATTCACATAGAACTTCACTTCTAAAAAATACAAATTTTGCATGGTTTCTGCTTCAGTTGTCTGTGGTTAGAAAGAAATAGTCACAGTGCTTTCCTATATATCATATTCTAGTAATTATTTACATTTTATCATGTGCTTTGAGGATGTGTATAATGTTTTTTGTGCTTGAACATCATGCAACTCACATGCTATTTCCTAACTGTTTTATAGTAGCCAAAAGAAATCGTGGGCAGCCAGTCAGTAGAGACTTTAGTGTCTGGTCTCTCCAGCCTATGGGTTAAGGAAAGCATTTTCTTTGTGATCTCATGGCTCTCATTGAGGTTGTGTTTCTTCCAATTGCCAGGGAGAATAAACTGCAGTTTTAACATATTGCCACAGGACTCATAAACATGGTGTCCTTGTAAAGGAGCAGGCTTCATCTCCCTGAAGTCTGGCTGACTATACGAGAGGTGCCATCTCATTTTAAGGAATATTTAATTCACATAATTTATTAATTTTGGCACCACAGAAATACTTTTCTGAGTAATCTTGTGTGGGTGAAGCTGCATTAGTCTTTACTGGTTTGTTTTTTCTTGTGCACCTCTTTAAATAGTGAGATCTTATTCCTGTTCATGCTTAGCACTTAAAATACTTACAAACTGCAAAAGTCCTAATGTAGAAATCTTCATAGCACCTATGGAAATGTTATCCAAATGCAAGCACAAAATACTTTATTTTTCAGAACATTGTAGCTCTTGCAGAAGCTGGTTGCTTGGACTTCAGAACATTTTGCACATCATGTCTTGTAAGTAGGGCTTTTATGTTTTTTGTGAACCTGCCTTTTACTCAATACTGCCGTAAAAATCCTTTTTCCTCACTGCCTGTCGTTAAAGTGTTACACAAGTAGTTTGTTATTTATTGTTTAGATTTCTTTATTTCTTTTATGGTAATAAGAGGTGCTTTGAGATCCTTGGACTCTAATCTTAATTGTTAAAAATTCAATTATTTTTTTTTTTTAGTTCAGGTGTATGGTTCTCATCTATGTTCTGTGTTGTGAGGTCTATGACACAGTAATTATGCAAAATGTGGGAACTGTAAGATGATGCCTTCAAATTTGAGCAAAGTAGATGCTTCTGCTATGAGTGTGTTCTTTCCCTTTATCCTCACCTAGGTAAGGAAGCCTTTGAGATCTGTGCATTGCCTTGCTTGCCAAGCCTGTGTAGCCAGATATGATCAGCATTCTCTGTGGACAGGACAGTGCGTAGGTGAGAGTGTGTTGTTTTATCAACTTTGAAAATGCCACATGTTTTAAAAGTTGCAGAGATAACATTTATCCCCTTAAAGAGAGAGCACGCATGACACAAGAATATCCTTGTGACACTGAAGGACTCTGATAGGTGCCAGAGGGAAATCAGATGGAAGAGATAAAAGCAAATAAGATTATTTAGGGGTTGTTAGAGTGGTCACCCTAAGAATACACACCATGCAATCTGTAACTCTTTCTTTGGAGAGAGAAGGAACAGGGGATATGACTGAGACTTTAAAAAAGGAAAGGAAAAAATTATTAAGATGGTGGCTAAAGTGAATGCAGAATTATTAGCCAAGCATGTTATAGTAGAACTAGGGGTTTAAAATTGGTAAAGGAAAAATGTCTCCACGTGTCAGGCAGGGAAATTTTGGAGCTTGCTGCTGTAAGGGTTTGCAGACACAGGCAGTGTCAGCAGGTTCAGAAAGGGATTAGACAAACTTTTTTGGACAATCTGTCCAGGAGTAGATACTAAAAGAACCAGACAAGTGTGCACAGTCTGACATTTTAATGCAGTAGCTGTGGATGAGGAGAATGAGCTGCAGGAAGTGGCTGGACTCGTGTGTCCTCCTGAACTTCCATTGCCCCTTGTCACTGTTAGGGACAGTTCTGAGTGGAGCAGCTGTACCACTGAGATAACCCTGCAGGGCATTTCCATCTTCTTGTGTTCTTCCCTCTCACCCTCTCTCTTCCTTTCTGGCTTATTACTGGTGATGCTCAAGATAGGAAGGTGAGAGCTTCACATTTGTAACAATATATTTTTCGCGCTTTTTTTTGCTAGCAGCCTTTTTTCTAGTGTTAAATGCTATTTTTGCAATGTTTGCTATTTACAAGGTGCTGATACATCCTTCTGATGTGTTGTCTCAAAGCTTTGAGCAATATCATTGTAATTAAAAAAATATATCTTCATGTAAGAGTTTTTCTGACAGAGGTCTAGGGTTTTTTACATCTATGTTTTCAATTCTGAAGCACACAAGGTCCAGCAAATTGAATAGCTTAGACTTCTCAGTATATGAGACAATTTTATTGTGCATGGTAGGGGGTTGTGGTTGCTTAATTAGGTCACACCAGACTAAAAGAGCTGAAGGCATGCTCTGAAGGAGAGACAAATCCTGGTTGACTTTATCAGAACTAATTCTATTATATAAATTGGAATGGCTTACAGGACAAAGTTGAGAGAGAGATCAGCCTTGCCAAGCTCTCTTGTGGATGGCAGAGGTTAAAATAAGAAATGGTTTTGACTCTTTTTATTCCTGCTGGCTTTAGTTAAAATACAAGTACTGCTGAATTTTAAAATGTCCAACTTAAAAATTTTTTTCCTTTTTTTCCCCTCAATTTCAGGCATGGGGAACCATTATTACTACCTGTTGTTCCTGTTTTTCCTGACAATGACTGGTGTCTGCCTGCTTTATGGAACTCTTCAGTGTATGTATCCATGAATTTAGTTTTATTTAGCTTTCAAATCCATCTCTAGCAGGAAGCATTTTTGTTAGAGAGGAAATAGGGAAGCCATGTGGCAGAAGGTCAGGTGACAGGTTCTAATCTGGATCCCCTTTGCTGTAACAGAAAATGAGTTTGCAAATACAATATTGCAAAAGCTTGATTTTTTTTTTAATTTGGAAATACTCATACTAAAGGCAGACATTTCTTTTTAGTTTTAAAGTAGTTTAACTCTGAAGAGAAAAAAGTATATTATCTTGTTAATGAATCTGGATTGTTACTTTGTAAAATTAAAAAATTTATTGGAAAGGAGAGGAAAACCCTTATAATTTAGTTGCTGAGGATGAATTGCTATAGCACCAACCCTTAAAAACAAGGATGTTTTTCTGTGGATCATGAGCACAGAGTGTAAAGATTATGCAGCCAGAATAGCAAGCATCTGTGTGGGTGCTTTTAGGTGGCAACGGGGTAGATGAAACATGGTTTTTCTAGAGGATGTTGCCATGTAATTTCGTGCAAATAATCTTTCCTCAGCTCTTAAGGGCTTAAAAACACAATTAACTGATTGTGTGTCTTGTCAGATTGGTCCAACCACTGTGCAGCAAATTTCCATCAAGACGGAGCATGGACGTACTTCACGCAGACAGTGTCCTGCTCTCCCTGGGTTTCCTACATCTCCTCAGTAGCTTGTTTCCATACCCTCTGGGCCTCTGTGTGGCTCACTGTTCAGCTTTATCAGGTAATATTTTCCTTCAGTTTATGTTTCTTGTCAAATTAAAGCTCTTCCCTGGATGATTTGCTCCCATAAAAACTCTGTGCCTGCTCTCCCTGATTACTGTCACAGCAAGGTGCTTCTCTTAAATCTCAGGGCAGACCTTGAAGTTTCACAGGTTCAGCTTGTGCACTCAGCATTTCTCTGCTGGAAGTAGAATCACAGTCTGAAAATCGTTCCTATAACTGAGCTCTGGGTTTACTACTCAAAATTCCAAGCCTATAAAAAGTTGTATTTAAAGACAAGAAATTTATTTGACTAATAGAACTGGTATTAATGCCCCCAAAACTGCACGAAAGCTCAGTAACACAATTATTCCTGAGTTGAAAATTCTGTGGCAGAGCTCAGCCATGTGTCATTAGACTGTATTAAATCCCACTGCTACTGTAAAAATATATGACCTGGATTTTATCTTGTTGAGGACTGTCAAATTTCTTGTTTGTGTTTTTCTCACAGAAAAGCTTGGCTATGCAAACAAAATTGAGAAGAGCTGTCTTAAAACATCTGTGAAACAGCTTGTTTAGCAGCTCTGAGGAAAGAGGTGTCTTTGAAATATGTGTTAAGCACATTGAGCTAAGGGCTTGTTTTACATCTTGTTTAGTAAAAAAAACCAAAAAACCAAAAAAACAAAAAAACAAAAAAAAACCCAAAAAAAACAAAACAAAAAAAAAAAGCTCCACAATCTTAGGTGTGTACTGCTAGATTTTTGTGATGTCCAAGACAGTGGGATATCATGCTGGAATAGGAGGGATAGGGAGGATTAACTACTTTACACAGTTTAACTACTGTGTTTCATACACAGTGATTTGGAAACATACTGCTTTATGGCATTTGGTGTCATTTGGGATCAAGGTATCTTTTTCTGCCATTTTGTGTGGTAGAATGTAGACAAAAATCTGAGGAGATTGGTGCTTAACTGTGATAGATCTTACACTTCTGCAGACGTCTGTGAAAGTACAGTCTTCACAGACATCCCAATTAAGCTTGTCTTCTCTGGAAGCTGGTTCTTGCCAGGTTCTGCTTTAGCCCAAGTGACATTTAAAGACATACTTTTCATCATACTTTCCATGCTAACCATAGTAGTGGTTACTTCTTCCTTAGATATGTCCAGGCTCTTCCCCCCTACTCCCTTCTTATCAGTACCTTTTGCTCACTAGGATTTTAATTTGTGATGTTCCCGTTGTAACCATTACTTACGGTTTCTTTCCAATCAGATTGTGTTCCTGGGGTTGACCTCACATGAAAGAATGACTCTCCTGGTACAGAGAAAATCCTCTAAGCATCCTGTTTCACTCAGAAGGACTCCATACAAGTGGGTATTAATGAACAGAGTGTTCTAAACATGTTATCTCTTCAGTACCAATTTGCTTCGCTGCTTCATAAATGCAAAACCTCTATTTCTGGGGTGAGGGAGTGCTGCCCAAAAATTTGTTCATCAGTCTCTGTGTGTTGTGTAGTATCACAAAGAGAATTAAGGTATGAACTGGTCCCTTTCTGACTTCCCCTGCAGTATTTAGCTCTATTAATAGAGAAATTGGTACCAAGGTTTCCCTGTTTCCTCAGGTATACTAACAGATGGGATCTTACTAACTGTGGGGCATTATTTGAGTTCAGCTTAATCTACTCTTAGGTGTTAATGTAAAACATGTTGTAAAAGTTCAGCAAAGGAATAATGCTCGATTGAGAGCTCTTCTGTTTCTTCTCCCTGAGCTGTCTGCCTTGACAGATTAATATCTTAAGTGCTGTCTCGTGGTGAAGTGGTATTTTTCATGCTTGCAGTCTTCTTTTCTTAGGTTTATGAATGCATATTTTCTCTTTTTTTCAGCCTTGGATGTGTCCAGAATCTTGCAGACTTTTTTCAGTGCAGTTGCTTTGGTATGTTCAAACCCAACTTAATTGACTGGACCAAGCAATATAAACTTTTTCATCTGGAAAAGGAGAAAAATGTTCATTCTGTGTAAAATTTTGCTTAATTTCTATGATGGTTGAGCTGAAAGCTAAACAAAATTAGATATTTTGTTAATTTCTACAAATTCTTCTGAAGCTGCCTGTTTTTATTTTTTATTATTGTTTCAAATATTAAACTTACATAAGATACAGCAGATTTGTATATGGAACAGTCACTGTGTGTCTGTGTATGTACAATTTGAGCTGAAACTATTCAAAATTTTATGTGAGGAGATGACACAAATATATATATATTTCTAAAGGTAAGTTTTTGGGGCAGAATTTCAAAATTATGTTGGTAACATTTGCTTTACTTCTCTGGTAACAAAAGACAAATCTGAAAATTAAGGTGAACGTTCATGTTTAAAAACATAATATTACAATTACATTGTAATTTTATTGCTTATGCTGTGAAAATCTCTATTAAATCTTTGTATTTGAAGAGTTTACATGTAATAAAATGAAGCTTTCATACTTGTAAGTGTATTTTTGCAGATTGAAATAGAGTCAAGGGATATGTGACCAGTGAGGTTTTCAAGAGTGGGTGGGCACAAGACCATAAGAAGGAGCCTGACTCTTTGCCTCATGTTTTTCACATATATATGCCCTGTTAGGGTATGAAAATGGGTAAGTTTATGATGGAAGATAGCAATGCACATAAAAAGAGGGAATTGTTCCCCACTGCATCTTTAATAGCTAATGTCAGCCACGTTCCCAAGAAAAGGAGGGGCCAGCTACACAGTGTGATATGAATGTGAGTCAAAGTAGGTAACAGTGAAAACCAGCAGGGAAAGAGTTCAAGATCAGGAAATTAAAGCCAGATACCATCTAGAATGGACATCGTAAGTACTGTAGCGAAATGCAATTCTTGTGAGGGGTTTCATTCATCTTGGTGAAATCCATTTATCTGAAACACTGCAGGATGTGTAAGCACAAGCAAATACAAATTAAAATAATGTGAAGCAGTAAGTACTTTATTGTAGCTTGAAAACAGACAAAACTTATAACACTGTATCCTGAGAAAATGTTGGGTTTTTTATAGAAATACCTCCCTCAGAGAAAGAGAATTTCAAATCCTTTCTAATTGTCTCAAAGCAAATAACATCTACTTGTTCTAACACTATTGCCAGCATAATCAAAACTCAACTAGGATACTGGTGGACATACAGACAGGTTAACATTGTGAAAAAAAGAAAATACAATCTAACTGGGAACACCTGGACCCTTGGCTCCAGAAGGGATCTCTGTCATAATGGGGCACTATGAGTCTAAAATTCCAGTCTAAAATGTGACAAGTACTAGTTTAAGAAGCAGTAATGTTCCATGAGGTTCCTTGTCTTTATGTACTAAACACAAACATGAGTCTAGTGTTATCATTGTACCTTTCTAATCTACTCTAAGAATTTCTTAAGATACAACTCACAAGTTTTTCCTGCTAGGAGGAAAATCTCAATCGAATGCCCTAAGTACTTAGCATTATGTGTTGTTTAATGTTTTACTTGACAGCTATCACTTGGTGTCATCAACAGCAGTTTGAGTCTGTTGCATCCATTTCTTCTCATTCACACTCTTTCTTTTCCACTTGAGTGAGGCCACCAAACCCAATTCCTTTGGGACCGAAGTTTTTTGCATAGCAAACTGCAAAAGAAGGAGTGGGAGGTAAATGGTACTTTGAAGGCTCTAAGAGGTAAATGTCTTTTGGTTTTCATTTTTAAATTACTGTCAAATTTAAGTTGATAAAAAGGAAGGAAATCTGAAATAGTGTATTTCCCATAAGTTTATCCAGGTTTTAATAGTGAAATTGGTATTACATATTTGAATTACACAGGAGTTGCATCTGGTGATCTCAAAGAAAGTTAAGAAATTATCTATTTTTTTAGATCTAAGTAATACTTTCATTAAAGCTACTTTCCTATCTGAAAATGCTCAGTAAAACTTGGTCTGATGAGTAATACAGAGTAAGCCAGAGAATTTTAAGAAGAACTGGAGCATAATCCAGAAACTGTTGATGGGCATTTAAGTAATTCCATTTGAACTCTGTATTGGTTAATGTGTGCACAGTTGTTTATCACAACTCTGCTAAGTGGTAATGGTGAGCATATTTCTCCAAATATGCCAATTTGATCCACTTGTGGTTGACAGACTGTACCCAAAGTCACAGAACTCCAGTATTCTTCTTCAGGGTTCTCTATGAAGTTTAGCTTTGTATATAAAAGCTCCACGTACTTTTTTTCCCCTTAAGCTATTTCTAGGAGTCAAGTGAATTCTGTGAACTTTGTGAATCTAAGAAGAACATCTAGATGTGTAATTTACCATTTTTGCATTATCTTCTGTGCTACCAATGCAGTGGTAATATCTTTAAAACTTTACTGCCAAGAATTCTGATTTGGAGGTCCAAAGATCTCCATCTTTTTTATTTTAGTGAATGAGACTCTGCAGGTACAAGAGCCTGCCCAGCAGATATGGCCAGTGCTCTGTTAGAAGGTCTGACAGATTTGAGAGGTTGTCCCATCTGTAGAAAAATTAATAGCTTTAAAATTTAAATGTTAATAGTGGAAGCTGAAGCTGCAATGTTACCATAGCTCTTTGCTTTCAGAAGGTTGTTAAAAAAGGACAAAAATGAAATTTCCTGGGGGTGTTAAGCGTACAGCAAGGTGAATCACAATGGCCATCCTAGGTCTAAAGAGACTAACTTTAGATTGACTCCGTACCCCGGTTCAGCTCCCTGCAACTCTCACCTTTACAATAGAGCTCTCCATCCTTGTCTGTGACGTTCGTGGATTCCAAACTCTTCCCACAGATGGCGCAGCGGAAGCAGGTCTTGTGCCAAGGCTGAGCGAGGGGAGACAATTCATTGGTGTGGCACAGAAAGTGCACAGCCAGCAGGTACAAGAAACAAAGAAGTGCTGCTTTGTGTGGTGTGAAAAGGTTAAAATTCATTTGTAAATCTTGTGGCTTCCTTTTTTAGTCATTCTGGGTTAGCCTTTTCTCAGTTACGTTGTCTGATATATCTTCAATTGCCTCTACACATAAATGTTTATAAATATACCCAGAGATGGAGGAAGAGCCAGCTAGTACAGTAACCTGTGCTTGGTCCTCAGACATCAGCAAGAAGCAAAAAATTGAAAAATATTTACAAAAAGTACAAGATTTTAAACCTGTTGTAGCAATTTGCAAATTCATCCTTGTGTTTTCTTTATGAATGAAAATTTAAATTATAGAGTACCTTTAGCTATAGTTTCTCACCATTATAAAATGGTGGAGTTTTTTCCCCAGTCACTACTTACTTTTTTTGAAGTCACTACTTACTTTTCCTCCTCCCATGATCTTTTCTGCAGCATACACTGATTTGCCACAACGGGGACATTTATCCACATCTACCATCTTTTTGGCAAACTTGGAAGCATTGGTTGGTGTTGAGGGGCGAGCAGGCTTTGGTGACCCCCTAAAACAGAAGTTTTTAAAGCTGCTTAAAAATGTGATCTTTTTTAGAAAAAGTATTTAATTATTTTTTTTAGTAAGGCATAAAAAATACTAAATTGCTCGTCTCTGACATGCAAAAGGGGATTAAAAAAAGAAGAAAATCAAAGTATTCTATTGAATTCTGTGTTGTATGATTGAGAAGCTGGTACTGTAAGCTCTGATATTGCCTGTTCTGGGCTAAATACATGGAGCTGGCAGCAGCCACATGCACAAAAGATTATATTTAATGAAAATTTAAGTAAGAAACAATTTTCTCTCATTGAGAGGCAACAGGGAAAATACAAGGAAAAGATGTCTCTAGTCTTTGTAACTGGTTATCTGCTGGTACTCATCAAACTGAAAATAAAAATTCAGGTTTTGTAGGCCATAGTTTCATTAGGCAGTGAAACATTTGGACAGGGAATCGGCTTTGTTACCTGGCCTAGGGTCAAAAGGACATCAGAAAGGTAACTTTGTTAATTATTTCTGGACTTTGTGCTTTAAATCTTTGTGCATAAAGCCTTTCACAGAATGATTTCTGAATTATCAGATAGTTGGACTGAAACAGGTAATTTTATTCACAGGATGCCACAGCTTTGGGTGCAGAGCTCTGCCTGTAATGGATTTGTATGGTGCAAGGAGCTACAGTTAAATACATTGTTTAAGCTTTTATTTCCTGCACAGCATATTGCTTAATTGGTTTCTTTATAGCAGACCACCAGAGGGAAGACGAAGCATTGTTGATTGATTTAGAAATGTGCAACTTTGAGAATTGCAGGAAAATCCTATAAAAATGAACTGTCAGAGCTAATTATGTGCTTTTGGAAGATGGTATCCCATTAGAATTTTTTTTTTTGTTCAAACACATTCTCAGTGTGTTTGTAAGTGTTATTAGAACCACAGGGAGGATAATATTATTTCCCCCATTGAGAAATGTTAGAAATGTTATTTCCCCCACTGAGAGGAGTGCTAACAGTATGGGGTAGTGTGATTATTTCTCTAAGAGTAAAACGTTAACTGTATTTTAGCCTCTAACAGGAAAAAGAAAAAATCTTTTTCTATGGTCAACGTGACTTTACCACTGTGCTACAAATGGCAGATTACAATTGCAGTGAATATTTACATGTGTGGTGGCATATAAAGGCTGCTTCTGCAGAATAATTACCTATAGAAGGAGGGTATAATTTGTAAGGGAGGTTTAAAGAGACTGAGCATCATTAAAAACTGTAAATTACAGTGTCTATGGAAGGAAAGGGTGTAGGAAAGTCTGCTCTGCTCCTTATGCTAGATGTTGTTCATTCTCTTGAAACAGAATGAAATATATAAAACACCCTGGTAAGAGACAAGAAGGATCAGGAAAATGGAGCTGTCACTGGGGTTTGACTCACTGCTGCAGGTTCAAGCCCAGGTGGTCTCCGGTGTCAGTGCTGAGGCATCCAGCCCCTTGTCCAAAGCCAACCCCTTTGGGGCCGTATTTTCTCCCGTAACAGGTTTTGCAGTAGATTTCAGATTCGTGAGCTGCTACTGTGGTGCTGTCCAGAGCCTTCCTGCAAGCCACTGAAAACAGGGAGAGAAAGGCACATATCAGCATTTGCCTTTTCAAATTCGAATTTATGTGGTTTAAAATAACTGCAATTAGTATTTCTTTTTGTTTAGCTTTGAAAATGTGGGGAAAGGAGCCAGTCAGTATAAAATTTGTCAGTATAAAACTTGACTGAGCTGTTGCTGAATAAGGGGGAGATATGTGTGTGTGTGCACATAACCTGTTCTTCTTTTGCCACTCTGAAGTTATCCTGTAACCCCAGGGAAATCTAGATCTGTGAAGCTTAAAATGGGCTTGAGATTGAAATTGGGCATCCTGAACTCCCAAACCTTAAAAAAGGGGGGAAAGAAGGTTGCAGGGACATTGATCTGGACTTTTCAGAATACTTGCTCTGAGTCTGTGGTGGCTTTCTCAGCTCAGCCCAGGCTGTTTTGTCGTGGTGTGTTTCTGAGAGAGGGTTTAACATCAACTCCTGTCTGGAGTCAGACAGCACATGTTGGGGGTTTTTTATCATTGTTTGTTTGTTGGAGCTGTGGCACCGAGGCAAAGCAAGTGTCGGTTCTGTCAGACTTCCTCCAGGATGACAGGACTGTGCTTGTAGCCATTCCCAAACAGTGCTCTTACAAATCATCTTTGGTACAGAGAACAACAGCTTAGCTTAGCTCACTAAGAAGGGTCTGGCAGACTTTTGGACAGAAGGTGTCATAGAAATGCCCAGCTTTCATCAGGGAATACAAATACAAATTACAAATTATGTCCTCTGCAGCACTACTAATAATGAATGAGGAAAAAACAGAGTAGCTACGCTCCTCACTACTTGGTGAGGAGTGTATGCCTGTGTTTGCTGCACCACTCGGGGCACTCAGCGTGAGACAGCCTCCACCCCACAGAGAGAGAGAGGAAGATGTTTCAATTCAGAGTCTCTCTTGAAAACCAGGATTTTCCAGTATGCTAAAAAATTACTATTTCAGTACTTCTTACAAACTGTTCACTGTTCAACGGTGGTTGATTAGAAGTGGGGAAAAAATAGGCAAAAACTTTCTCTCCAGGTTCCTTAGAATAAATGCTTACCCTGCAGAGAGCATTCCAGTCATGAGCTATTGGTAGCTTGGGAAACAAAGTTGCTGAGTTCACCTACGCAACAGAAAGCTGTGAAATACAGAAGTATTGAAAGTGGCTGGAAGTGCACAATCTGGAGGAGCTACCTGAGGGTTTGATTCGCCCCTTTCCCCCATGTTTACTTTAAATGTCTTCCTCTGAATCCAGGTGATTCGCCACGGGGAATTTACACCCTGGAACCTCTGCAGCTTTGATTATAGACTCCTAGAATGATTTGGGTTGGAAGGGATTTAAAAGATCATGCAGTTCCAACCCCCAGACCAGGTTGCTGTTAAGGGGCAGTATAACTAGTTAGACATCCCCAGCTCTCTAGTTATCTTTGTGCCTTTCCTCCTCCCTGTATTGCATGGAGGGAGAAATAATTTGCAAAGACCTTTATAGTTAACAGAAGTAAAACGAGGCACTTCTGTACTACACTCTTGCTTTGAGATGATAATTGTATTTGCTAAGGGAGTTAAGGGATGATGGAAACTCTAGCAGTAGATAGTGTTTCTATTTCTGGTGCCTTAGGGATAGGGTATCAATTCACCATGACAGATGGAGCAAAAGCCCTTGAAGTGCTATTGTTGAAATAACTTTGAGACCTGTCATCTGCCAACAGATCCTGTTCTCCCGGCGGCACTGAGGAGATCCAGGTTGATGGTGTGAGATCCTGCCAAACACCCACCACAGCTGCACTTTGGGTAAAAGCTGTCAGTGAAACATCAGTCCGCAAGCAAAGCCGAGTCTGCACGGGAAGGAGGGATTGCTGGAAACAAATTTCTCTCTTGCAATACTTGTAGGGAAAAACTATGGAGCGGAGAGAGAGTGTTGTAAATAATTTAGCTTGTCTGATTCTTCCTGTGTTAACAGGTTGCTTTGAGTTGTTTATAATTCTGCTGAACTTGAACTCTTTGGTCAAAAAATACTGATGTGCTCTGCGTACCTGGTCAAATATAATATGAAATAGAGGATATATTTCAAATAGTTTTACATAGAAATATACAAAAGTGCAGCTAAACTAACTGTTTCCATGCCTGAATTTAGGCTGGGGAGAATTGGTTTCCTTCTGTTGAGAAATGAAATCCTAGAAATGGTTCATAGAAAAGCCCATGAATGTGATACATGATCCTGAGGCATCCAGAGCTGCTGAATAGTGTATGTGAATCATGGGGGAAAGCAAAGCCAATTAACATACCTTTTATATGCCAGCTGGGCAATCTAGATGCATCTTTAGGTTTTGACCTTAAACATATTTCTGATGGGAATACTATTTTTAGTATCTAACCTATTAATAATTAATTCAGACTTAAAACATGGGGCAAATAAAGGAACATTTAAAAAAAACAACCAAACAAACAAACCAACCAAAAAAACCCCACAACAAAATACACCACCAACCAACTAAGAAAAACCCCACAACAAAACAAATATTTGATAGAGCTAATGAATGTAAGTTGTTTATCATGAATCACTAGAAGAAAATAATTCAGTTGTACTAAGAACGAAGACTACACTTGAGAAATATTCATAACTATGCTCTATTAGGGCAGATGTTTATTTTTATTTACTATTTATTGTTATAGGCAGAACATGGAAGCATTAAGAAAGTTTTAGTTGAGACTGAGATTTTCCTTTTACCATTCTGTAAGAATTGGCTGAAGGTTGTCAGTTAACTGAACATTTTTTGAGGGAATCCTTTCTTACTTGGCCTTTTAGGCATCACTAAAGGCATTGTTTGGACATTTAGACATCACTTGTAGGCACCTGGAGAAAGGCAAAAACAGCTCAGGTGTGTCCTTTGGTCTCACTCTGCAAAGAGGATGTAAAATTAGCCAAGCTGTATCAGCTAAGCATGTAAAATTAGTCTGATGCCTCCAAATAAGAACCAGAAAGGGAGGGAGAAAATTGGATTCAGTGGCTCCTAAACTGTCGCACTGGGAGCTGTACTGCAAAGGTACCAATCCCAAGTATTGCCTGCAAGATAAACTCTTCAGCTCTCTCTAGTTCTTAGCAAATTGTTTGCTCTATCCCTCTCCACAAAGGGCAAACAGAGCTGAATTGGTACCTTCTCTCTGAATTTCTTTTTTTTACAAATTTCTGCCTCTTCTGCAGAGAAAGCAAAATTCCTGGAAGCCAGACATCTCAGAGGAGTGTGGTGGAGGGGAAGAAGTGAAGTGGGACTACGTGAAATGTGGGAAGGAGGCTGAGGTACGTGCAGAGTGTTGGTGGGAGGTTTTGATGACATCAGGGTCTTCCAGCTTTTCAGTGTGAAACAAATTAATGTCAGGATTCACTGCGAAAGTAATCATCTCCTAAAAGTAAAGAAGTAAGCATCCTTCTGTCTGATGAGTGCTGTTGGTTTAGTTCTGCTGGGCTTTTTAACCTGAAGCAAACCTGTGGTGTGCCACATTGTGGGACAGAAGGAAGGGTGTCCTGGAGATGGACTTAGATACTGTGATTCTGCAGCACCTTCATGTCCCTGACAAATTCATCTCAAAAGAAAAGCCAGGAGCCCAAGAGGCAGATTGCTCCAGGTAAAAGGCAGCAGAACTGCCTGCCAAGTAATACAAAAATAAATGTTCTGGGGTGCTGTGATGTTAAACTATTCAGCCCAGCTTACTGCAGAGGAAGCATGACTTGTGGAAACTCCTTCCGTTGCACTGGATTTCCTCAGCATGGTACACTGTCTTTTCACAGGCCCCACACTTGGCTCCTCCTCCCCAGTTCGGCATCCTTATCTGAAGGGTTAACCTAGGAAATCAAATTACATAAATAAATGCAACAGCAAATGTGAATTCTTTTAAATGGAACAGCTTGACTTAAAAAATATTTTTTCCTCCCTCTCTAGTCAATTACTACTGCATGCTTGCAATATACTTCATACCTGTGTGGTGGCAGAAGTGAGGATGCTGCCTTGGTGCTTTGGGGGCAGGGACAGCCTAAATCCCTGTGAGTCTCTCATAAAAAAGGATATTCCTTAGCTTGGTATACTGTGATGGTAAATATGTGAAATGATGGCAAGGTGTTTCAGTGAGAAGGTGCTAGGATCACTCCATCCTCTTCTGGAAAAGAGGATCTAGGGTTTGTTTTCCATCAAATAGTCGTTTTCTTTCAACACTGCCCTTTCCTGTGCTCCAACATAACCTTTTCTGAGTTCCTCATGAAACAGCCGCAAGATCTCTGTGCTGCACAGCCATTGTAAAGTAATAATGGACAGGTTCCTGAGGTGCTTAAAGTGTGGGGTTTTTTTCTTTGTCAATTGCATTTAAAATCTAAACACCAGAGGAAAAAAAGAACCATGGTTTCTGTTCCAGTTCTTGCTATTCCAGTTAGCACTAGAGTGCCTTGCCCAAGGTCACACAGGAGGGCAGGAGCCCAGCCCAGGTCTCCTGATGCCAGGCTGAGTGCTTTTCCCTGTGACTGTGCTGTCACACACCTGGAACAACCCCAGCCCCCAGTCTGCCCTTCTGTTTTCTCGTTTGAGTCATCATTTCTGGAAAGACTGGGAGGTCATCTTGTCATCTGCACACCAAATTATCGGGTTATTCCAAGCTCCTGGCACGGGCCCTCCTCCTCCTTCTTGGAAAACCACTCACCTTCTTATTATAGTTATTTTGAAGCCTGCTTGTGCTGTTTGTTTGATTAAATTCACCAAAAGGTACTTTTAACTAAGAGGAGGATTTTGAAGGCTGAATCAGGCCTGCTCCCTGAGGATTTTCTTCTGAAGTCAGGTGATAGAGAGAGGGGAATTTATCACAACAGTAATGTAATGTAACAGAGCTGGTATTTTCAATTAGTTGCATTTTAAACTAACATTTTACTATATATTTACATTGGACTAATGTCCTGTGCTTATCATCATCTCAGTGACTTCTGCACTTTAATCTTCTGAATTTCAGAATGAAATGAGCAATGTCTGCATGCTCATTGCAGACATTGCTCATTTCATTCTGAAATTCAGAAGCTTCATTCTGAAATTCATTAATTTCATTCTGAAATTCAGCTCTGCATTCTGAGGGGAATCCATTCTGACTGCTAAGACCAAAAATCCTGCAGTGGTATGAAAGAGTTGCCTGTCCAGCAAAAGGGAGGGACACACACTGAGGCAACAGCACTGGAGACATGGCAATGGGGGCAGGTTTTGCAGTCTGTGTTTGATAACTGTGCAGATACCAGCACATCCAAACATCTCTGCCTCACCACAGCAGTTATTAGCATACCCTTAACCCTGTGTAATTAAATAGTCACTGCTGTGACTGCTACCTTCACTAGACAGCTGTCACCCTCATGCAAGGTCCAGCCTCTCCTCCTCTTTGTGAGGCTGATTTCTGCTCAGCTGAACACCCTCCCCAGCTCGGCCAGCCCAGCCTTAGCCCTCTGCTGTCACACAAGAGCAGCATCCTTAATCTCTTCCAGACCCTCCCAGCTCTCTTGGGAGGCTGCTCAGGAGCAGAGCTGCTCTGGCAGTTCCAAAACAGTAATGGTGCAGAAAGGGAATGAAAACTCAGCTTTCTTCTAACTCTGTTTATCTGTAATGTAACAAGCGAGAAGCAAAAAAAAAAACTGATGTAACTGAAATAAGAAACAAAACTAACTGGGCACAATGAACAGATGATGAATTTGATCTCTCTCACTCAGTGGAGCCTTCACTGAACAGCACTGTTAAATTGGTTTTTCAATTTCTTTTAAATGTGAGATAAAGGAACAGAAAGGAATCTTTCATGTAGGTAAAATCTTATTCTCACTCTGCCATTCTGTATTTTCTTCTGTTTTTAAAGTACTTTTGTATTAGTGCTATTTTTTCTTTCTCTTATGAAAACAGTTCAAGTGATGCTTCAAACATTTTAAAAGAAAGAAGAGCAGCTGGGGATAAAAATCAGTTTTGTGACACTTTCTTGAAAATTAAAATGAGATTTTTGTGTCTACAGTGTTCCCTTAAAAATCAGGTTTCCAGTGGAATCCCTTCCCAGCTGAGGCAGCAGTGACAGCTGGCTGGGAGGAGAGTGGTTTGTACCTCTGGTCTCTGTAAAGCTGCTTCCTCTCTCTCAGGTCTCCTCAAAGGCACACCAAGCCTCCAAAACTGTGGCAGCAAGGATAGTTGTTGGAAAGTAACTCCAATTACATCATCAGCTGAAGGGGAAAAAAATAATCTCTGAAAAAGTCTGATAAAGTGTGATAGTGAACCTTGTGCTGTCAAGGGCTGTGGTTAAAGCTCTTAGAAGGATCATTGTTCCTGAGGCTAATTATAGTAACGTGACTGGGCATGCATACACATTTTCCATGTTTTTTTGGCATCACCTGATGGGAAGCTGTAGGAGAAAGAAGAAAGGCATGGCAGAAATATTTCTGTAAGGATACTGGTGTAAGAACAGCAGTGCATGCGATGATGTTTGTGCTGGCTGGAGGAGCAGCTGGGTGAGGTACCAGGGCACACCTGTGCTCTTCCTGTCCGGGCTTGGCTCATCCCTCTGGAGCTGACTGGCCATCCCTGGGGATGCTGCCTGTGCAGCAAGGTCACCATGAGAGGGTAATCTCCACAGGGGGTGTGGCACTCATAGTTTTGTACTCATCTAAATTATACAGTGGGTAAAGCTCCATCCTTTCAATAGAAATAGAACTTGGTCTCCCATTTGTCATCAGAAAAAAATAGATCCAAAATCTCCACTTCCCATAATTTCATTGGGTGTCAGTGTCTAAATCCCCATGAAATTCCCTGAACTTTGTTGTCTTAATCTGGTTAACTTTTCATATCTGCTCATCACATGGTACTTGTTATATTCTGGTGATCGGGTGGGAAGTGGAGCAGACTGATCCTAAAGGTAAGAAATGTGTGACTCAGAAACTTCTGGGTGCTAGTTGCCTTGTGTGGGCACTCAGGGTGCTGTTAAGCTGGAGGAGTGTTCTTGCTGAACTCACTCAAATGCTGTTCAGCAGCTTGTGCCATTCTTCAGAATGTAGCTTCTATATGGAGCAGAATTTATGCATCAGATGTGCGGCCAAGAATTCATGCCTCCCGTTATTTAGGGCTTGTATCACTACTTTGTAGGTTGGGCTTGGAGCAAGGAAGCCTTTGAAGTGTTGGTGTGCTCTGCACAGTTGTGAGCTGTCTTCTTTTGGGCTGTTAGTCATACTGTCCAAATCTGGGTGTCACATCACTGCCACAGAGGGTCTCTCTCTAATCAAAGTGCCATTGGTAAGGATAAAATCCAAAAATGCATTTTGATCCATTGCTCTAAATGGATGCAGTACAGGCCTGATGAAATGTGGAGGAGTAAAAGGCAGTGCTAATGCCTGACTGTGCTGCAGGTGAAAAATGTAATTAATTAATGGATTAATTGGAATTAATTCTGGTGCTTCCTTGCTAAACACAAGGTTTTCCCTTCTATGCTCGTGCATTTGACAGTCTAGAGCTCAGATCTTATCTGAATGGACTGCAGAGTTGTGTGTTGTGTGGCTGGCAGGGTTATCTCTTTGCCACATGAGCTGCAGGATGGCTTTGAAGGGGATAAACAGAATGGGGAATATTGGTCTTTGTGACCACTGGCAGTAGAAGTGCTGAGTGGGGAGTGTCGGGCAGGGTGTGCCTTGCATCTCTCTGCATTTTAGTCCCAGCTAAGCTGCTTGGTCTAGACTCAGAGGATAAGAAAACTCATTCCTTGATTCCTTATCCAACACACAAGCAATAATAATACAAAACTCACACATTGCTGTCTACATTGAAATGCAAAGTATCGAGGCCATATTTGAAATTCATTTCCCAGCTGAAGTCTGTGGGAATGCCAGTGCAGCCAGAACTTTGCTCTGGTATCTAATCACAGCTCTGCTGTGACATGTCCTGTGACCACCATGACTCATTTGACCGTCCCTGGTGGTACTCACCCCACCAGCACCGTGGGGATAACAAGATGATATGTCTTCCTTTATATAATAGCAAGAAAATGCTGGTGTGGTTTTTCTCTGCCACTGGCGCTCACGGTGAGGTTTTCTTTTGATGTGTCTGTATCTGAAATGCCACTGCATCTCGAACAGCCTGGAGGTGTTTCTGTCAAAATCCAGCCCCTTGTGGAACATGCTTCTCCATCAGCAGGAGAGATTAACAAGAGAGAGGGAAGGCTTGTGTTTGAAGACTGAGCTCGTTTGATGGAGATGTGATCTGGTTATGTATTTGTAATCGTATTTCTGATATTCCAAAGCATTCAGTGGGCTGTGGCTACAGGAAAATTTATTATTAGGTGTCATACATTGAGCTTCCACCAGGATCTCATAGTAACCAGCATTTTCCCCTTACATCTGCAGTAAAGCAGCACAGAGGTCAAGGTATGGGAATTCCAACACTAGAAAGTAAATATTGATTTTTCAATGACACTGGTCACACTAAGTTACACATGGCACTTTGAAACAAAAGATTTTAAATGACTTGATGTGAAGCACATGTGCATTGGTGAGAGCAGATAGTGCCCCATTCCCTTGCTTTTATCTCTGTTCTTCCACTTTTTGTATTATTTTCTAGCCTAGTGATGCCACATTTCCTTTGAAATTTCCTTGATGCACAATTTTGCAGAAATCTAAGATTGTATCTCCAAAAAACACAGTATCTGATGCTAGAATAAGGTACTTCATTCTGACTTCAGAAACCAACCACACCCCACATTCACACTCATGGTTCAGTCTGATCCATGTGGCTGTGGAAAGCTGCATCCTGCTGTACAAATGACTCGTTCAATTTTCCAGGCCTAATCCTGGGCTATCAGCTTTCACTATTCCTTCCACAAGATCCTTCTCTAAATGCTTATCCCTACACTAAGTTCTTTAAGTGCCAGGCAAAACTGTTACAGACTTTGAAATGGCACTGTGATGACTGAGATAGGACACAGAATTATTTTATCTACATGCACGGCTTTATTCTCAGAAATACTTTTACCTTTAGGCAGAAGAGTTTTCATAGTAAAAAATGTATGCAATTATGTATTTATTTGAATTTTGGGTGGCGTTTTTTTTCTGAAGATTTCACCAATCATGCTCTCTTAGAATGCTTGAATGATGGATTTGGGAATAATTCTTTCATCCTCCATTCTTAGCTACCCATTTCTTGTCAAGTCTGCACAGAAGTTTTCTTCTTATTTGATATTAAACCAATTGGTCACCAACATTAAATATTTTGAAGATTTTGGGGGATTTGTTTTGGTTTTTGACTTCTAGGATACCATTATGAAAGCACACAAATTTGTATGCTGTGTACATGCACTTCCTAAAGACTGTTTGCAGGCAAATAATTCTGTAGCTTTGTAACAAAATTTTTAAACATTCTGAAACTTCTGTTA
>JAYDZK010000268.1:2772060-2797466 GCA_034509185.1 Euphonia xanthogaster
CGTGCTGGAGAAGTTCTCAGAGAGCTGCCTCCCATGGGAGGGACCCCACGGCCTCACAGGGAAAGGACTCCTCTCCCTGAGAACTGGAAGAAAATCTTGGTGATGAACCAACCCAAACCCCCATGCCCTGTCTCCCTGTGCTGTGGTGGGAAGGAGGGAGGGGCTGGGGGGAGAAGGTGTTTTAAGGGCTGATGTTGCTTCTCATGATCCTCCTCTGATTCTGTTAGTAATAAATTCACATTGTATCTCTTAAGTTGAGGCTGTTTTGCCCTTGGTGTGTTTTCTCCTGCTCCTTATCTCTACTCATGAACCCTTTGTTTCATTTTTCGCTCCTCTGCCCAAGGGTAGCAGGGGAGGGCAAGTGAGTGGCCTCTGTGGGTGCCTGGTGTTTGGTCATGGTGTTAAACCACGACAGGGTCACAAATATTTCAGTGAAAATTCATATTACATGAGCAGCCCTCTTGATCAACTCCTCCTAGATCTAAATCCTTCACCTTCAGGACGAGGGCAAATCAGCAGCAGAGCAAATAAAGATTCTGCATGTTCTCAACAGGCTGAGGCTCGACATGACAGCACAAAACAGAGAAGCCCTAAAGCTGCTGGACCCAGTAACTCAACACATCTCCTGCCACCAGCACCTTGCAACACAAACCAAGACATGGATTAGCTTCACAATTCTAGGCCTACAGCAATAGGTATTTATGAAGAAATTTAATGAGTATTGTCTTTTTAATTACATAATTCTAACAAGAGAGTGTCCAAAGCAGGAGAGCAATAGCAGCAAGCCAAAGCCATGCCAGCAGAAAAGCTGTGGTGAGCTCAGGTGCCCCCAGACAGAGCAAGGTGTGTCAGCAGAACAACTCCAGTGAAAGGAGCCCTGCTGACAATGGCCTTACTGATTCCATGGAGAGAGAGAATTTCAGTCTCCAGAGCTTTCAACTTCCACGTTTTCAAGCAATGGTAACCATGTCACACTTCCAAAATAACTGTATTTTTAGAATAGAAGAAATAAACAGGGAATTCCTTGGCTACTTTTTAATGGGTATTTCCATCTTATCCCCTTTCTTTTCATGGAATCACCAGCACGTTGGCAATTTATGCAATTAACAAACAGATGGCTATCACAGCAAAAAAAAATAACATTAAAAACTATACAAATACAGACATATTAGACAAAATGAAGTAGTTTCACCAGTTCTGTTGTTACAAAAGAATATAAATGGAAAAGTCCCTGATAAAACTGTTCTCTCTTTAGCATATTAGATTTGCATATGTACTGATCCAATTCAGAGCTGAACCATCAAACCCCAGGAGATTAATTTAACCATTTAATCAACCATATCAAATGCTAAGCTCTTTGGAGAGTGTAGGACTTTTAACAAAACAGGTCTTTATATAAATCAAAAGGAAAAAGAATAAAATGAAAGAGAACAAGGTAGAAAATACTGGTTAACTCAAGACTGATGTGCTTCTCTTTTACAGCTGCATCATTCCAGAATCAAATTGGAATAATAATTAAAAATAAGTAAGCCATTACTTTTCCTCAGAGGAGGCACTGGTGTTACACAAAGGAACATGGAATACATCTTTGTAACAGAACAAGCACAGCCTGAATCCTGTACTGGTTAATGCCTGAAACAGTTTGCAACATGGTGCAAACAGAGTGCACTGTTTGCAAAAGAGTGCATGTCTGACATGCAGAAATCACAAAATGGTATTGAAATGTCTTACTGTGCTCTTCTTTTGACAAGCAGGAAACCCTAACATTTAGCACTGTCTCTGTATCTCCAGAACAGATTTTAGAAAATAAATGGAAACTTGGGAAGAGATATAAACCACCCTACCAAGAACAAAAAACCCCATACTGACATCCCTTCAACCCCACAACCTGTATGAACAGTGTAGGCAATCATATTTCTGCTGTTTAAATCACCCCTTGACATCAGACATGCTGACAGTCAACTGAAATGGTCTCACACCTGGGCAGACTTCCTTCTCTAGGAAATGCACACGGTTTAAGGAGAGCCCTAGATATCTGTCAGGTACCTGAGGTCTGCTTTACACCAGAATGTTCCTACAAACAGCATCTCTAAGCCCCATCCACATCTGTGGACAAGTGCTGATAGAGCAGTTGAGGTCTTTCATGCCCCCCTCCATCCCCCCCAACATGGCACTCTCTCTTCTTTTTCTGCTGTGTCACAAGGACATAATTCCTAACTCCCTTAAACTGGAGCTTCTGAGTGGCACTCTGATGAGCTTCATGGGTATTTTTATCTTTTTGCTTTTAGGAGGGTAGGTACTTTCTAACAGCTTGTTTCTTCACATAGCCATGATAACCAGCAATTCCCCTTAGCAGCACTGACTCTAGCTCAGGTGAGATCGTTATTTTGAGGATATATTAAAACTTACTACATCACTTCTTGGTTAACTGATTACATGGCCTGCCATAAAAAACCCAAACAAAATAAAAAACAATCCCCCTCCCCAAAAAACAAAACAAAAGAAAACAAAACAAGGTTTTTAAGTAGGAAAAACCCCACAACTCCTGACTTTCATGCATTATATTCCAAAGTATTATGAAATCCTGATTTGGCAGCCCAAGAACAACTACAGAGCTCATTACACATACCAGTGTGCATCTATTTGTCTATGTTATGTGCACATACTGTTTTAAAGCATTTCCTCCTTTCTGGAAGCCTATTCTTCCAACAGATTTAAATTACAACATTTCCTCAACACAGCTTCACAGAAGAGTTGACCTTATACTGAGAACAATCTCATACTAGCCTGCATGCAAATGTGACTTCAGAAAAACATTAGAGAAAGATTATGGGGAAGTTCTCATTTGTGGGGAAAAGAGGAAGCATTAACACCTGCAAGGCTGATCTGTGAGGTGTTTGAAGAGCCTTACAGGGTTCCAGCATTTCAGACATTACCAGCAGAGAGACATCAATCAACAGAGAGCAGCTGACCTACTGGAAGATGTGTGGCAGTTCCTTTTCTCACATAGCTTCTATTATAGAAATCAACCCTGATAAGGAGTCAGTAGTCCCCCCTGTAAATACTCCAGTCCACAGACAATAGATGGTTATATTTGCAAGCAGGGCAATCATCCCTGAAGACTAATATGGCAAGGCAATGGAACTTAACAAAACTGAAAAGCAACTAAAGACAAGGAAATTTAACTTTAGAAAGGCTAAAGGACGAGAACTGAAAGGGTTTAGCAAAAAAATCCAAACCATACACCACCACTCCATCCCTCAAAAAACCCCAAACAAAACCAACACACACAAATCTGAAAATCCCCACAACGCCAAAAAAACCCAACAAAAAACAAACGCACGCACACACAAAAGGGATGTCAAGCACTTAAGATCTTTGCAAAAAGATCTATTATATTTTGCAGCAACATAAAGTCTTGTTTGCCAAAAAATTTACTTTGGTAAGAAACCATTGAGATATGCCATCACTGTAATGTTTTCTGAAAAATCCCTTCGCCAGGACTTCTTCTCCTGGGAAGCTGGGAAGCCTCAGAGAAAAATGAAAACAATAATGATCTGATTGCTTCTCCTGTGTTTTGCTGCTTTGGAATGTGGTTGGAGATTTTTTTAATCCAACAAGTGGTTGCTTGATTGGTTTCATGTGAATTGTTTTTACTTAATGACCAATCACCATCAGCTGTGTCAGGGCTCTGGAAGAGGTAATGAGTTTTCATTATCATTCTTTGTAACCTTTTCTAAGTATCCTTTCTTTAGTATGGTTTTAGTATAGTATTCTTTTATATAATACAAGTACATAAAATAATAAATTAGCCTTCTAAGAATATGGAGTCAGATTCTCAATTCCTCCTTCTTCCTGGGGACCCATCAAATAGCACAATATGCTACAGTGCAGAGTAAAGTGCTTTCAATTCATTCTCCAATAATATCCTATGATGCAACATTCATTTTTAGCCATATGGATTGAGGTCATAGATATTTTGTCTTGTATGCTGCTGTATGCATAGGCAGTGTAGTGGGCCACTCATGCTCTCTTACAGAAAGTACTGGGATTTAAAGGCAATTTATGGAGCTTTGATAAAACCAGCATCCCTTTTCAGCTGGAAAAAAAAATCTATTTTGGATTTTGTAATCTAGTGTTTCTCATTAGTTTATAATCCCACTGTAACAGAAGTGCAAGAGTTATTGATGAGGAAAAAAGGCAGAAATATCCATCCTCTCACCTGCTGTGTGTTACGTGTTCCGTGGTGTCCAAAGGCACCGGTCAAGACTGAAACCTAATTGTGCTTGGATCTGTAAAAACATGAAATGAGATCACATTACTGTCAGTAACCTGAATAAAAGATTACACCTGGGTCCATTTTGGGGCAGTTGGCAGAACTGAATCTTGAGGAGATTAAATGAGATGAATGTCAAGAGACTGGTGCAATAAGACAGCAAATCACTTCCAGGTAAAAAGCATACATGGCAAAGGAATAAAGGATGAAAAAGGTTCAAGGTGAAAACTGATCATGTTCTTAGCCTTCACACAGAGGGATAAGGAATTGAACCTGGCAGTAAATCTACCATCAAACAGGACTTACCCAAAAGAAGCCAGTGAAATAATTGGGATGCAGAAGTATCAACTCAGATAAAGAAAATTATTTTATGAGTTGAGTGGCATGTAATTCAAGAGGATTACAAAGAAATAACAGGGCAAAATATAACCTACCTTGCTTCTAACATGCAAGCTCCCTTCTCAATATGGCTTTTTATGCATTGCTACTGTCCAGATATGCAGGTAAGGTCTAAATCTTCTACTCTGATACAGCTCAGTACCCAGTAATCTGCCACAGAATTTAGAGAGCAGTTGGTTAAAAAGTTGGTCTGAGTTCTTCAGAATAAGGAATGTCATAGGCAGCATCATCCTTAAGCATCATGATTGGATTTTTAATTTTAATTAACTTTAATTAACAAAGTTAAGTACCTTACAGCATTAGTCCTGGTCAAAATTAGTGAAGAAAATTTAAGAGAAGGGAAGAATCTAAGATTTTGGAATAATGAAAGGACAATTACAGCAATTAAAATCCACTGGCCTTTATGCCATAAGCATAGGGTTATTACACTGATGATCATGGATCTGGTCATTCAAAGCATAGGGACAAAAGCTCCACCAAAACTCCATTTAATTAACATTTATTGATTATTTTTCTGAACTCTTAAATACTTTCTGTGAAATTTGCACACCATTAGTTTTCACTGAAAGGGTTTAGATGAACACAATAACCAGAGAAGGGGTTTTTTTTGAGAAAAGTCTACCTTTTTATTTTAGTGTTACTCTGTTCCAGAAGAACCATAGCCAACTATGTCTTCCCTATGTCTGGATATGGAGCCAAAACCAGACAACATGGAAAGAAGGAGCTAATGTGAGATTTGGTACTTGTAAGGATGCATCACCATTGACTATGTTGACTTTAAGCTTCATTAGGAACCATTATTCAGCTCCTATCTGCCTTCCTGTAATACTATAAATCCCCAAGCTTTACCCTAAGGCACTGGCCACTCTAGGCTGTAAAACTATTTAATTATTAGGCAGGAGGTCAATTTTTGAAACAGCTTCTTTCCTCTGAGTCCTGCCTACATTGTAGATCTCTCACACAGGATTGGTACAGAAGGATCCCAATCTCCCACTTCCATCTTCCAGCCCTGCAGGGTGTTTGAGGAGGAGAGCAGGAATTGCTCCATGTCTGCACAGGCTGGCCTGGCCAGGCTGCCCCAGTATGGATGGCTTTGTGCCAAACCCAAAATCTGCAATGGAAACTCAAGGGTGACCTCCTGTTTAAACTAAGTGTTAGTGTAGACTTGCCCCGTGTTCCAGATGACAAATTAATTTGCTTCACTCGATTTTCTGTGCTTATTGATTCTGTAGAGGTGTAATGGGAGAGCAGAGTTTGCAGACCTTGTTTCCAAGCTATGTTACGAACAGGCAAGAGGGGCTCTGAGGCAAATGAGCCTTCCAGCATCTGACTGCCAGCCACTGAACCTCTGAGAGGACACAGCTGGCCTTTGCCAGGCCAAAAGCCCAGGAAACCAGCCATAAAGGTATCTAACAGGGAGCAGCACACTTCCTTTTGCATTTTGCTGTAGCTATCCAGAGGGGGAATGTTTAGCAGGAAAGGAAAGCGCAGGAGGCAGGAGGAGCACAGCTTTTCCCTGTCTCAAGAGGGACAGTGAGCAGCAACCACCACTGCTCCAGCAGTTAATGATGCTGCTCAGGTGGCAGAAGATTAAAATTTGTACAATTGATAAGGGAACTAAAAAACATCATAAACAATTTTTTTTTGTTTGTGGCTTGTAACTTCATGTTTCACACACACAAGTCCTTGTTTTACATCAAATATTTGAAGCATGGCATTTGAAAGGGGACAAAACCGAGGACCTTAAGTTTTAAATTCCCTGGTGTCTTTTCAAATAGTGTAGCTTTAAAATACCATTATGCAAAGCTACAAAAGCCTAAAATTAATTGAAGACACTAGTGTTCAGCTAATAGAATTTGGCTTAGTCATGCTTAGTAGGGACATAAATCTGGAAGTCAAAGACAACGATTAATTTAATTGAAAACACAATGTTAAATTAAGCATTGGGTTGCTTATTTTTAATTTAACCAGAATAAATTTTGAAAAATGCCCCAGCTTACTTTGGATTTGCTTTATAAGCATAAAGCCCTACAAGCAACACTCTAACACTCTCAGCACCTCTGCTCCAGATGGAAAAAAGAATAAGTTCTCTTCTGCACTAAGTACTTTATGTATAATTATGTTGCAAAGCAAAGGATAAGTTCTCCAAGTGTGGATCACTCTTAAATCTGATGTTAATAAGAAACTGGTGGTGTAAAACACCAGTGATGTGTTGTATAGGACAGGAAGGTGAGTCTATGGGATGAGGTCCACAACCCATTAAAAAGAGTTGTGGCAGTAATTCCAGGGGTTTCAGCTGAGCTGAGGCTACTTAATTTCACTGGGACCTTTGAGGAAAAATGGAAAGAAGAGAAGCCTGGATTTTTCTATTAGTCTTCAACAAGGGGAAAGAAGCAGAAAGCCCAAGAGGCTGGTCACAATTAAGGAAGTTTAAAGTTTTATGAGGAAGACTAAACTAGCAGAGTTACTTGTACATTTCTCTCTCAACTTCTTAACCCAGCAACAGCAAAGCAATAGATGGAAACCAAAGATTTGTCAAATAAACTCATGATTCTATTTATAGCATTTATTCCTTTAAAATATCTCCGGGCCTGAGATGAAATACCAAAACTTGATCACAGCCCAATCAACAGTTAGTTACAAATCAAACAAATACCTTTTTGAGTCAGCTGGTGACCATCATCAAAAATCTGCACTTAATTGCTGCTAATTGAGTGAAGAAAAAAAAAATTATTTTAATACTAAATCCCAGGGTCTATCATTAAAGAGAAGAGCAATCCTGCCTTCCAAACCCCTGTAACAATTGATGCCAGAGATCAAAACTGGGGCAGCAATTGTTAAGTGGAATCTATTAGCACCAAGGGCTAATATGTCCAAATGCAAACTCTATGGCCATGAAGATGTAGTTCACCTGGAATACCACTGCAGCTCTCTGGGGATCAGTCAAATGTCAGCAAAGTGCTCTCTGCTGTCCCTGTATCAATTAAAGATGGCCAATAGTTTCATAAGAGAAAGTGGCACTTAAACATGCATATAATCATTAATGATATAAAGCTATTCTTAATTATCTAAAGGTTCAAATTAGCTAGTCTGAATGCTTCAGCACTGCAAACACAGGGAAAAAAACCCCTATCCATTTCCCTCACTGAGAGGCTATGTGAGCTTTACTGAAATAGTCTGTGTTTCTTCCTGTGAATGTCACTATTTTTACAGTTATTGCCATCAAAGTCTGCTTCTACAGGTAATTTTCTTAATGAATTACTATTTTCTTTGAACATAATTTTATAAAGAGAACACAGGAGCCTGCAGCAGCAAAAAAGCAAAATAAAAAAAAATCTGAAACGTCCAAGAAAAGGAACAGAATGTAGAATACATCATGAAATATTTACCTAAAGCAGCCACAAAAGTATCATCAGCTGACATTTACTCAGGCTTAGGACTGTATAATATTACTATTCAAGGAAAGAAGGTGACTGGTGGATAAATCTTGCTTATGTGAACAGTCCTACTTGGATCAGTCAGTGCTCTTCTCAGCAAGATGAATGCTTTTGTCGTAGGTATATTAGCACTTGGAAAGGACCAGGATGGGAAATCTTGCTGCACTGAATTATTCCAGTGAAACACAACAAGCCTTTCCATGGTGTTCTCAGAAATCATTTACCCTTCACATACCACCACTAACTTATTTACCTTTTCTCTCTGCTCCCTCCACTTTTCAGTCATTTTTTGCTCAGCTAATCAGTGTTTTACCTAGTCATCACCAATCATTTGCCTACTCCATATTATCTATGTGCTGGCAACCTCACTTATGAGTCTTGCATGTTACTAAGCAGTCAAAACGAAGTCAGAAAAGCCTTATAAAAAAAGGAAATTCCAAGGATCCCATTTTAAATGGAAAAGAAATAATAGATGCTATTATGAAGTTATTTTGGCATAGACATCCAGGACATCCAATTTCAATTCCAGGAGCAGCCCAAATACTTCAGAAGCATGTCAACATCATATTTTCTGAAAAATCTCTTTGCCCAGGATTTCTCTCCCAGGAAGCTGAGAAGCCTCAGAGGAAAATGAAAACAATATTATCTCATCTGCTTCTCCTGTGTTTTGCTGCTTTGGAATGTGGTTGGAGATTGGTCATTGAGTCAAAACAATTCACATATTGGATAAACAATCATGGTCAGGCTGTGTCAGGGCTCTGAAGAAATAATCATGAGTTTTTCATTATTATCTTTTAGCCTTCTGTCTGTATCCTTTCTCTATTCTTTAGTATAGTTTAGTACAGCATTCTTTAATATAATATAGATCATAAAATAATAAATTAGCCTTCTGAGATCAAGGAGTCAGATTCATTCATTCCTCTCAATAACAGGGGACCCAGAAAATACCACAGAAGCAGCAGGGCAAAATGAAGAACAGGAAGGAGTTGTTCAGAAATGGAAATTCATACAGTTGGATGGCAGAGGTCAACTTAAGAACACCACACTACAAATTACTTTAAAAGACCCCTTCTTTTTTGTGATCCTGACCAAGATAGACACTGAGAAAAGCCTTTAAAAGAAACCTTAGAGTAGAAGATGCTTGTCCTTCTCCAGCTGATGTCAACAGAAACACTGTGCAAAGGTCTGCAGCATTCCCTGAGATGCCTCTGTGCTGGCCTGGCCCCAAAATCCATAGGCACGAGAGCAGCACAGGAAGCTCTGCACACTGCTTGGGAAGTTATGAGTTGGAGAGAAGGGAATTTCCAGGTTTATATGAAATGAATCCATCATTATAGTGTTCATTACATTCCTGCAAGCAGGTTCCGTTTCAGTTGAAGGTATTATACTTCTCCTTCTCTGCCATGTTCCCCTGCTAAACCTGACTCTCCAACCTACCAGGTATTCAAAACCACCTCACAGGTGTGAGGAGGAATAAAGAAAATCAACATGGCTGGCTTCAGAATATTGGCTTTACTGTTATCAGTAATTCTGGACTCATCCATCTTACAAGCATGACTATCTGCAAATAGCCTGCAATTTGTGAATGAGCTGTGAGAACGCTCTTGCTTTTATTTATACCCATCTTGTCAGAATTTATTTTAACTGGACTCATCAGTTCAGCATCATTCTAACTGCCTCAGTCATCGGGTACCAGCAGTCTCTTTTCCAGGAGGTCTACCAATCTCCTAGAACCTTGGGGCAGGAATGAAACTCACAGGGAAGATAAATTAAGGAAGTCATTGGCAGTAAATAATCCAGACTTCAGTTGTTAGCCACCCTCTTCTGCCCTTTTAAAGGAAACTTGAGCTGCTTTTGCAAGGAGAAGGTTTAGTGGTAGTCTCTGGATATCAATCATCCTCCACTTATTTCAGCATTTCATTAAAGTTTTCCCAATTTTTCTCTAGTCCTGGAAGACAATGCTTGTAAATTTTTCATGTAGCAGGAATCCTAGCCAGTCTATCAAAGTGTCTGGTAGGTCCCTTTCTGCAGCCCATTAGACCCTTCTCTCTTGCAGTCATCAGTTCTGTTCCCAGATCCCTAAAAATTTCCTCTCTATATATACCTCTGGCACAGCAGCTTGCCTCACAACTTCTCACCAGACTGAAACTTCTGATAATTCCAACTTCTGTTTGAAAAACAGCCTGAAAGCAAAGGAAGAACCAGTGCCTTGAAGCTAAGAAAAAAAAACCACAAATGAGCCCCACCTGCTTGTGGTCAAGCATCATTATGAGCAAGTTCCTGTCAGTGTAAGCACAAGTTCATCCAGCTCTTTTCCCAGTCCACAAATGAGATTCTGGCATGAGATTTTGGATAATGCCAGCTCACTTCTGCTCCCTATATGCTGCCAGAAGACACGAAATAACATGAGGCAGGTAACACAGGCAACAAATGTCATGCTTAATGAAGGTTTTGGGGTTTTCCCATGTTTTCAGATGAGGTTCTGCCAGCATCTTGACTTAGTGGAGATGTCCTTTACATGTCCTTGTTTTGTATTCCTTTACATTTGTACAGCAACACACTCCACAAATCTAATGGCCATTTGTTCTGTCATTGCTTTCCTGCCAGCTCCCTTAAAGAAATTCCTCGAAAATTCCCAGATGAAAAGTTTTACTAGAACCAATGGCAAGAAAAAAAACGTATATACATTGTAAGGATAAATAAGTTTACTCAACACAGGCCAAAATTTTAATAATTTACTTACTACAAATTGCAACTGTTCTCCCTTTTTGGTCTTTTTACTATAAATAAAAAGTAAATGACAAGCAAAAGACAGGGAGAAAATTGCCTTAAACTTTCTTACAGATACTATTAAACCATAATGGTCACTCTGAAAAAGCAAGAATAGCATTTCTTGTTGCTGACAAAAAAATCAGAAATTTGGGGGGTATTTTAGAGCATTTAGAGAACTGATGTTTATGATCACAGAAATTAAACACTATAAACTTAGCTGTTTACAAAATCTAATACTTACACAAGTCTGTGATCAGAATTTAGTCCTAGAAGACAAAACATGAGTAGCAAATATTCATAACGGACCATTTTCATACAATTCAAGAATTATTAAAATATTGTGAACAGCAATTTCACAGAATGAAACCACAGAATCACAGATTCCTCATCTAGGTGGGAAAAGACCTTTAAGATCATTGAGTACAACCATAAACCTTACACTGCCATATCTCTTTCTGGCCAAGTCATCACCAGAGGGAAAAAAAAAAGGAAAATTCATTAGCATTGTTATTAATTTAATATTTGGCATCATGTACTGCCCACTACTCTTATTTTAAAATTAACAATGATGGTTCTTCATTGTGTGTTGTCTCCTTATCACAAAAGTTTCACACCTTCTTGGTGTTTTTTGTGGGCAGCTCTCAGAGCACTGACCCTTTCTTCTTCACAAAGCAGCCACCTGACTCCAGTTCCCCTCTCTACCAGCCAGCCACTCTTTTATAGCACTCTTCTTCTTCTCCTTGGTCACAGCTGTGGCCTGTTAAAGTCAGGCCTGCTCCTAATCTTTGATAATTGGCCCAGCTGCAACTCCTTAGGGGTAAGATTACTTTCTGCACTATCTTTGTTTAATTATATTCTGCCCAGTGTAGTGTGTGGTGTGAGGGCTCCTTGTAAGAGGGCAGCAAGGAGGGGTTGGAGCAGGCCTGAACTCCCTCTTGGAATACAAGGGAAGCACTGAGAAGCTTCTTAAATTTTTGTGTTTGCGCCCTTGATGACTTACATTAGGACCCCTGACATTTGAGAGGGATGAGCCTTCTCTAATGTTCACTCATATTTTATAGATCATGTACTTGGATGGATTTGCACCATAACCAACTGCAGGAAACTCTATGAAGAAACTTTTGCCCCAAAATGTAAGTATTTTCCCTTTGGTTTTGGCAAAGGATTTTAGGGAAAAATGCAGGTGATGATCTTTTAGTTTTCCTGGTGTTGGGTGCTGCCTCATTTCTGTGATGCTGTGTGCCCCTCTAAGGATTGTTGAAAGGCTCTTTACAGGTCCAAGGAACAGCTGGATCAATACAGGTTACTTGGGATTACCTCTCATTCCAGGTTAACTGTGGCTAGCAGCACCTGGGATTGGAAAAAAATACTCAAGATATGCAACTGGAATTGCATATGCATGAATTGGAGTGAGAAAGTAGTTTGCTATAAATCAGTGGAAGGGATTAAAAAACCCTGCCTAGAGAGCTGGAATACAGCAACTCCAAAGCAAAGCCAGCCTGGGGATCAGAGGGACTTCCCCAGAGCACATCAGGCACTCAGGGCATGTTCCAGAGGAGGTGAGGCAAGGTGGGAAGAGCAGTGAGCTGGGCTGCCAGAGAGAAGTGCAGGTCTGCTGGGGCAGGAGACCCTTAGAGCTGAAAAAGCAGCAGCTCTTCAGCCTGCAAACCAGCACACAGGAAGAAAAGTGCTTGTGAGAAAGCGACTGCTGTGTGTCAGGAGCCAAGGGCCACTGGACAGAGTCAGAAAATGTGCTCAGCTTTCTCAGCACCATGTGTGACAAGACCATTTCACCAAGCCTAATTACTGTAGTTTCTTAGTCTGTCAGCTGTGGTGCTCAAAAATGAAAGGGTGAAGTTTATTTCCACTGAGTAATGCAAGTTTCTAAAACCTTGGCCTTTATATTTCCAGAATGAAGTTGATAGCAGGTGTAAGGAAAATCAGTTATCTCGTTGGAAAAGGAAAATCTACTTAGTGCTCTAGTGAGAAGTCTTCCCTCTTCCAGCTATTATTCCTCTTTCCCCCTCATTTAGGAATATTTCAACAGCGAAATATTCTGTCAGGTGTATTTTTTTATTAGTATTTTGCACTATTAAAGAGCAGATGAGTTTGTTTTACTGTGGTAGCTGTTTTAATTATATTTTTTTTGTGCAGTCCAAGCCTGAATCTTGGGCTTTGCTACCATTTCTTCTATCCCAGGTTTGTCTACCAGGCACGTTTCACCTGGGAAGGCAGATACTCTGTATTTTTATTCAAATTGTCAGCTATTACTTGTTATCTGAGGGTGAACTGTATGAGGAGCCTTCATCTTTCTTCCTCCAGAATATATGAGACACGGCTGCACATATTTAAATTCAAGTGGTTTGATTGAACCTGTTTGAAACTTCTGTGACATTTGGACACATGTTCCTGAATGCTCCAGGGTGATATCTTACTTCCTTTTTTGTTCTGACTTGTTTTTAGGAGTTGTAATATCTACTGATAAGAGTTCAGAAGTTACATTGAGTTACTTAATGCACTTTTTCACAAAACATTATTTTTCCCCCCTTCCTTCAGAACACAGCAACCCCTGCCTGACAAAAAAAGAATTAAGAGATGCCAGCAAATATGCAATATATGCAAATGCACTGTGTAACTTAGGTGATCTAATCTGATCAAACAGCAAAAGTCACTGTAGAGTTTTATGTAAGTTTAATCCAAACAAATCAATTTTAAAATACAGTATAAATAATTCTTAACTTATATAAAAATTGATTAAGAAATTTGGGAGTTTTTTTGTGCTTCTTGCTAACTTTACAAAAGAGCATTATTAAACAGAGAAGCAAAACATTTTACCTGTGGCCTTTTTGCTAAGACATAAAATATTTACACACTCACAGTACTTTTTTTTTTTTGGTGCAAAATATGTACTGACTGATAGACTGTACCTTTCTGTACAAAGACAATTTCAGCTTACTTTGCATAGAAGAAATCAACACACACTCACAAAAAAACCCACTAGATACATAACTTTGCTGTTAAAATACTTCAGGTAAGCCTTTTGGAAAAATTCATTAGGCATTAACTTTCTCCTTAAGAGTCAGTTTTATTTTCTAAAGCATCAATTAAGGCTATTCCAGCATTGAGGTCATGGCAATACATGTCCCAAACATTGTCCATCATACAATGCCAGATGTGTGCAGTGTGTTACCAGCAATTTTGCCTGCTAACACAATCAGAAATTCCCTATCCCAAAATTAGTCTTCTGAAACTTCAAGTTTTCGTTGAGGAATATACAGAGTTCCTTGAGAGGTTCTCTGGGTACCATCTGAGTTTGCAGAGAGTGCAGGTTCTGTGTTTGGCCCTCCTGGTGTGCGGAAAAAGTTCTCTGTAACTGCCTGAGTCTCCTGAGGTTCCTTTGGCTGAAGGAACTGAAGAGAAAAGAGAAAGTTATTTTCATTTTTTGGGGAATAAAAAGTAAGTCCTACTTCTAAGTTTCTGCAGGATGTTAGCAAACTTTTTTTTTCCCTTGAAATTTAAAAACTGAACTTTTTACTGAGAGGGATATACCTGCATTCCTTTATATATATATAAATACATAAAAATATTTTTTTTCCTAATCCCCTTCTTTTTAAACACCAACAGATATTAGGCAATACAGTAATACATAAAATATTATGTATTATAATATACATAATACACATAATTATAAGTATATTAGGTATATTATAATATACATAAATATACAGAGAAACTTCCTGTGGGGGGAAAAAAATATTTAAAATCCTGTACTGTCCTATCCTATTAAAAGAATAGCTATTATTAAACACAAGAACTTGAGGGTAGGTTAGGGAAGGAACAAGAAGGAAAGAAAATAACAAAGGAACAATTTTTTAATAAGCACAATATCGGTTTGTGATTATTAAAATATCTCTCAGATATGTAAAATCCTCCCTCTAAAACAGTTGTTTCTTCACATCTTGTCATCTTCCAGCTGGCTCCACTTCCACCACAAATAAGTCACTTATCTTCCTTGCTAACCTCTCATTTCTACTGTACTTAGGCTGGCCTTCATTGCTAGCTCTTTTTGGGCAGTGCTGATTTCTAAAGATCAAAAAGAAATGTTTATTTATAAATTTTAGCTGCTGTAAGGGAATTACTGCACTGCATGTAATTACTGCACCACGGTGGAGGTGCAATATGTTTGAACTCACCTTCCCTTCTTGCACATTTGTGCTCCCTGAGCTATGGCTGCTGTTTTCTGATTGGGAAGAGACTGGCACGTGCTGTAGAATGGGATTTGCAGGAACTTGCACACCAGCAGGTATTAGTCCTATGTGCTGCAGCATAAAGTTCAGAGCTGAAGAGCTTGGATTTGGGGCAGAGCTGGTACTGCTCGAGCTGAGGCAGGAGTTGCTCAGTACAGGTGCAGCAGCTATGGAATTTGGTGACAGCATTATGTTCAAGGGTGTTATATGAAAAGCAGGAATATTGACTGTCTTCAGTTCTGAGGGTGGCATTGGAATGACACCTGGAACAGAAACATCAAGTGTTGAAAGGAATTAGGACAAGCTGGCCCGGGGCCCTTGAGCTGGCCCCCCATGCCTGTTTCCCTGGACACTCACCAGTGATGGGAGAGCTGTAGGCTGTGTGCTGCAGAGAACACACCCCAGCCTTCTCTTTAGTGGAGCACTCTGCCTTGTTGCCATGGGTGCAGTGAGTCAGAGGAATAAGATAACCAGATGGGAAAAAAGTCTAAAGAGAAAGAAAGAGACAGCACAACTTTAGCCCAGACATGTAATAAACAAACCCCAAAAGTTTTCTCCAGAACTGCAACCCTCCCTTGCCTTGTTCTTATTCTTTATCCTCCATGTCCCCAGGATGCCATATCCCATGCCTGCACTACTTTCTGTCTGAAATGAGACACAACAGCCTCAAGGACATGCTCTTTCAATTAAAACCACACAGAAGTCAGCTGGCTCCATTTCCAGCTGATACTCTTGGTGGGCAACTGGAAATCCACCTGGGATTAACACAGTGCAATTTGACCAGATGGAAAAGAAACCCTGATACTGAATACTATTTTTCCAGAAGAAACATTCTGGACCCAGTAAATCATCACATCACCTCATTCTTGGATTGTATTTTTCATAAAACAAATATTGGATGACAAAACTTTTGCATTTACGTATTCTGTTTTTGTCAACAGAACTGTTCAGATTCTCTAGAGCAATCAGTCTTAACTGCAGAATACTGAACTTTACTGATGAAGAGAGTTTCATGTGATTCTGTTTCAAAGCATTTGACAGGAAGTATATGCAAAGAAAGGATGGGGGAGGTAAGGGATCTCAATATTGCCCTCAGCTCCTTAGTGTGACCTTCATTCTAATGGAAGCCTGAAAGCCTCTTTATGTCCTCTTTTTTGTGTACTCAATGCAGAAACAGAAATCCTATATTCCCACAAAATAAGGTTTTAAAAGCACACTAAAATGAATTCAGCCAAAGACAACCTATGTAGTTGTAGTCTGTTGTAGTTTTGTTTCTTCTGCAGAGACTCCAAGTAGTGTTTTCCCAGGGAATGGCAAGACAACTCTTACCTCAGGAGCAGGAATGGCAAATGCCACAGGTATGTCTTGCTTTGTTTTGATTTTATCTTCATCTTCTGGAATATTTTCTTTTGTACATTGGTCACAGCAACTTGCAATGTTTTGATCTACTGTTTTGGTTTCATTCTGTCTCTCTTCCTGGACATTGTCTATTTCATGATTAGTTTGTGAGCTACTGGAAGGTGGTTTTTCATTCTTAGTGGATTCTCCCTTTGAAAAAAGCACATACAAAAAGAAAGGCAGGTGTTGTAAGGCTTAACAATCTCAATTAGAGCCCTACAACAATAGTTATACATTCTTAAAAACCGGAAAGAAAGCTTTTTACTTCCTCTTCAATCCCAAGTTTGCACTATAAAAATTTCTGGTCACTAGGACAGCCAGGTCCATGTTATCACATCTTGGATGTTGGATAGCATGTGCTGTCATAACACACCCATAACATAGGATGACTGTTTCAGCAAGCCAAATTTACAGCAGATTTATAATTTACACAGATGCTAAAACAATCAGCAACTGAGGAGTAGAGAGCAATCCAGCCCCAATCCATATTCATCAAATTTATCTGAACCTCTTATTCTTTTCATGTGCAGTTCTATTATGCCTACAACAAACCAACACTGGGTGGAAATATTTAGAAGGCATCAGGATTTTGGGACATTCCCTGTCCAGTGACTTTTATACATCCACTTCCCTTCCTAACATCTCTAAAGGCAAGAATGGGTGCCAGCAAGTTTACAGAATCCTAGAATTCAAGGGACCTTGAAGATCTCTTGCTTCCAACTGTGCTCTCAACCTGACCTACTCCAAAATCATGTATCAGTAGGTAAGTTTTGACAAAGTGTTTTGTGAGCTGCCTTATTTTCACTACACCTGTACACTTTGTCTTCTTAGATACGAACCCCAGCCCCTCAAGCATCAGCAGACATAGCAAATGAAACATCATCTCTTCAAGCCTGATGTTATTTAAAACACCTACACTCACTGGCAGGCTCCTACATCACTGTGAAAATGAGTAGGTGGCAACATCACTAAGCCATAAAATGGCATTTTAAAACTAATTTAACTTACCAAAGAAGTATCAAGGCTTTCCTCATCACTTTTACGCCTTTTAATTAAATTACTCTCTGGTACTGCTTGTGATCTTTTAAGGCACCGCTGAGATGAAGTTTCTGATTTCGTTTCAGGTCTTTCTTCAGCTGCCAAGGATTTTGTAGGCTCATCCGGACCTCTCTGAGTGTCCCCTTCCTCAGTGGTCATTTTATTAAATATTTTTGAATTGCTACTCTTAATTCCAGTTATGTTAGCACATGGCAGAGGCTGCAACATGAAGCCTGGGCTGTAGGTTGTCACCGTGTGGGCTTGGGAAGGGTGCAGATAGATTGCATATGAAACCCCAGACTGAGGATGAGGTAGGATGACTGGTGACATGGAGCTGTGGCTTGCAGGGCACACTCCAAGGGGCTGGTTCAGAGCTGGCTGCTGAGAAGGCTCAGGCTTGGGGACAGCCTCGGGCGAGGACAGGGCACATTTCATTTGCACCTCTTCTGCTGTCCTTCAGCAAAAAACAAACAAAAAAATCCCAAATGTGTTTTAATTCATGCAGAAATGAATGTTCTGACAAATTATCTTCTGTCATATATCATATTATCTTCTGTAATACAAAGACTTATCATGAACCTGTACTTCTCAATCCACTAAAGAGAAAATAAATGAAAAACGAGCCTGCAGTACTCAAGGTTACTGGTTTTTGCAGGCTATTGCACCACTCAAACTGAGCACAACTTTAACTTGTTCTCACCTGTAAACTTGTGCAAACTTACTTGGATTGTCCTTCCAGCTGATGTTTAGTGATTGCTGGAAACTGAGCTATAGTATTTGGGAAAACTGGTAAACTTTGATAAGTACCTGGTTGGAGGAGAAGAACAACAAATCAAAACAGTGAGTTCATCAATTCAAAGTAAAAATTTAACTTTAACTTGAGGAGACTGCATTATGTCATGTAACATTTAATGAGATAAGTTATCCTCAAACTCAGCCCAGATTTGATTTGATCAACTGGACATCAGCTTACATCAAACCAATTTTAAAGGCCCCAGAGAGGATCCCTAGCAAGAACAGGAACTAGGGCAGGTAATTTTCTGGCCATGTTTTGGAACACAGAACTGCTTAGATAGTATGATCCAAAGCAGAGTTTCTACAACAAAGCAGGTTCAGAGAAGATCCAATATTCAGTGATTCTAGACAAACAGAAGGTTTGTAGCCATTTCTGCATTTTTGACAGCTCTTACAGTGTATTTTTTGAAAGGAGGCACCACCCACACATCTACATGTCCTGAGAGAAGAGGGCAAGCCCAAATATTTAATGCAAGACTACATCTGACTTAAAAACAAAGAAAAAGAAGTTTCTAAAAGAAAAATGATGAAAAGATACGTACTGGCACTTATTTTAACTGGGCTGGTTGGAGCAGACTGGATCTTCCTTCTGTCATTCTCTATACTCTTAACTAATTTTATTAGAGATGAATGCCGAGTGAAGTTTTGCTTTCCTTTTGAAGGAAAAAGGGCTTTTGAGCATTGCTCTTTGGAAGTGATGGATTCTGAAATAGGTGGGGAACAGGTTGTAGAAGTTGCTTCAAGTTTTATATCTGAAAAACAGAAAAAAAGAAAATATGTATCATACGCAGATTCAGTAATTAAAAGCAATTATTTGAACCTGGCTTATAATTCTTGAAGTACCAACAGCAGCAAAGATGGAAATTCAAGAATCTCAATAGCTGAACATCCACTGTGTGCAAATAGATACTGGGTGCTGTGCTGATAAGGACAGCGATGTGACTAGTAAAAGATTTTCTGCTTAGTTATTCTGTCTTTTGGTCAAACATTTCTAGTAGAGAAAATTAAAAAAACCAATCAATATCATCAGCAGAACAAAAGGAAATTACACAAACACCTACCCTGAGTATTTGGCAAGACCTCAGGTCCTGTCCACTTGAATGCTGGTTTTCTACCTCTCTCCTCTGTAACATGAACTTTTTTGATAAGCTTAAGGCTGCTGAGAACATTTGCTATGTCATAAAGTCTTCTAATTTTGGCTGAAATAAAAGAAATAAATGGAAAGTGTAGCAACTGCAATTAATGAGTAGCATGTATCAGATAAGGAAATGTTGTAACACCCTTTAAGCAGCTAAAAGGAAAAAGCTTTTAAAAAAATCAAAAGAACAATTTTGTGGAACAGGTATCTATACAATGAAATAATATTGTGATACAAAGTTTACATGTAAAATAGAAAACATAGATACAGATCTAGGAGATACTGCAAAGTTTATTATGCTAAATATGGAAAAAAGAACATTTTCAAAACAAGTTAATTTCTGTGCAATGATCAAACCTACACAAATCCTGTAGTAAACATAAGTAGATTAAAAGGCAGGTACACACATGCAATGGCAAACGTGGGAACTGGAGGGAAGAGACACACTCAAATCCAGCAGGATAATCATCCTGTATATCTTCCCTCTCTCTAGGTTGAGCTATTAGGGAAAAATTTCAGGTAGAAGTCAAACTACAAGTGAGTTCTAGAGCAAAGTGAACATGTTGGTCATGGAATTTTTGGCTTCATAGCCAAGAATGTAGTAAAACATGGGATTGATACTTGAAATACAGGTAGAGAGATGGAACGCCTTGAAAATGCTTTTATTGTGAGACAGGCTCTTCTTATGGAAGAGGAAAAGCAAGCAAAAAACCCTACTGAGTAGCCACCCACCCTCTCTAAGTTGCTGTGAGGCAGTGGAAGGAAATAATGAACTGAAACCAGCAAGGATCACTATTCACATAGACACAATTCCACAAAAAAAAACCTCAAAGCCAAAACAAAAAATAACCCTAACACGCAAAGGAATCTGAGAATTAAGGAAGAGTCTAATTTTCAATGAAACCCACAACTATCCCTCAAAAAGCAGCACATTTTTAATTATTATGTGTCTACTGACCTAGACCTGGAAATACCATTCATTTGAATGGAGAGGAAGGGGAGGAAGTGCGCAGGGAACTGAGAGAAGGGTAAAAAGAATGAAGAAATAATTGGCAGTTAAAGCAAAGGGTTTCACTTCCTCTGACATGCAAGCTGGTCACAGGACTTCTACAGAATTTCTCTAGATTTCTACCAAGTTAGTTATGGGGCCAGAACACAAATTTTGCATGATTCTGGGGCATCTGTGGCGAAATGGTGCTGAAAACTTTGACAGGCTGCTTGAGGAAAGAGAAATTGTTACTAATAATGGAGGCTTGTGACAGTACTTCAGGAGGGAGGATTTAATGGACTTTTCCTCTCAGGTGGGCATTATGCATCAATAGCCATACAAAAATTATAAACTGCATAAGGTGTTTAGTGAGCTTTTGGAGGCTCAAATAAACATTTGTGGCAGGAAAAATAAGACAGTATTTTTCCTTATATGAAGTAGTACTGGGATAATTCATTTAGCTTACACTTGCTGTTGTACTTACTTTTAAACTTGCTTTTATCTAAGTCTTCTAACTGATCTTCTCCAATCAGGATTTTAGCAGCAACTTCAAGGCTCACTATTTGAGGTGTTGATACAAGAAACAGCATCACAAATTTCTGACTCATCACTCGTAAGGACTTGTATTTCCTGCCATTCACTGATGCTGCAGCAGACAGGAAAAAGGATTAAAGTATTCAGCGACACACCAGCTACAAACATAAAACACTGAAGAAATTTGTCAGTAATAATAATTGTAAGAATAACACAGAGACTAGGGCCAATGCTGACTCCAGAATCACCTTTCTATGTGACAAGAAACAGATGGATTGGGGGTACCAAGTCTAACTACAAAGAAGAGACAGCGATGTATCCCACATTCAGGTTTCCCATTGTCTGACAACTTGTACTCTTAAAGATGCTTAACCCTTAATTAAAATTTCTTCCATGAATCAAAGCTAAATTAATAAAACAAAATGAGTAATTTATGCCTCAAGTTTCTATAACATTCAGTAGTAACTTCTGGTTTCTATAACAATTCAGTGGTAATGGCAATTGAATTATATGTTGGTATATTTGGTAGTTTCACCTGATGTAGAAGCAAATTACAAGAAGTGAATGAATAAGACAAGTGAAAGAGTGCAGAGCACTTTTTCTCACTACAAACAGTTGTGGTGCCTTTGGGGCAGCACCACCTCCGAAAAAAAAAAGGGAAGGCTAATAAATGGGTTTTTTCCATGTTCATAGGAATTTATCATTTTAAGTACATATTAATTCTTATTCTTGTCATTATAGAGAATTATTACCAGCACGAAATTCCACTCCTGGGAGCTCGACAAAAGACATTTCTGACTGCTCACTTGAGCCAAAAGAACTTGCCATTTCTTCATTCCTTTCACCGTCAGGATCAAATTCCTGCTCACACTCTCTTCTCTTGATCATCTGGATTTGCTGTATGTATTTGTTCTCTTCCCCCACCTTTTTCAGGGCCTGCAGGGTCTGGGGGAGGTTGTGGCGCCCGTGCCAGACGTATCTGTTCCTGGCCAGGCGGCTCACCATGTGCAGGCTCTCCAGCACGTTCACAATGTCATAGATGCGCCTGCGCTCCACATCTGCAGGGGGAAAAGTGAACCTGACAGCTCTGCCATGCAACACATGTGCACTCGTGCATTACCTGCACCACAGACTCCTGTCCTTACTCTTAGTATACTTCCAAATCATTTTTGCCAATTCCACTGCATAAACTGAAAATAGCCCTCCCAGGTCTTGCCAGCAAGGAAAACAAATCTTGCTTCATATATGCAAGGACTTGCTGTTCCAGAGTTATACTTGGCTTTTAGCATTCCTTAAGAAATAAAACTTACTGTTGCCAGAAGAGCCATTACATGGGTTTCAATCCAGCTTTAGAAAAAACAGATAATTTTTAATTATTCACTGCATTGATTCTAGATTGTGTCCTTAAACAACCTTAGAAACTCATAGTAGGAAACTATTGCATTATAACTTCTTTTTACATGTCATTTTATTAGCACACTCTTTTCATTTGTCTGATAAACTCTTGGTTTTGACCAGACCTTTCCTAAAATATGTCCTTTTGTACAAAGTATACAAAAATGTAAATCATACAGCTTTAAAATTTTAAAACTATTATCCATATATAAGCTGTAGAATACTGTAACTCCGTAACTTTTTTTTATTTAAAAAAGCTTCAGCTTGATGTTAGAAATGTGGACTCTGCAGAAATTATTGGTGCAACATAAAAAATAGTGATATAGAATGAGAAAGTTAATTTACAGAAAGAAGATTCTTGCTTTGATGTCATGATCGGACAGGAAGCTGTGGGCTCAGTTTGAGAAATGCTAGTTCCTGCTGCAAAAATCTAATCACTAATCTTAGGTATCATCTCTGAATAAAAAACCCTGCAACTGGTTATTTGTGGTATAAGCAATAATTTAGATGTTCAATATGGAACAGAATTCAGAGTTTCTCAGTTCAATTCACTGAGGAAACATCAGCATTCTGAAAGAATTGCTCTGGGAATCAGCAGTTTAAAACTGGGTTTAAATAAATTTGAGAACAGAGTAAGCATCCAAAACTGTATGGAGCAAAAATATACTAACAAAAAAGGCAGGTTATTGGTAAATTTGCATGAAGAAATATTTAATAGGATGAACACAAACTTACGTAGCTCTTCAGTGACTTCATCAAGGCAAATGTAACTTTTCTGTGAAGGGCTAGGGTAATCAGGATACCGAGCTAAGAATTTATGACACAGTAATCCGAGACTCTTCTCTTTGCGACTTGGCTGAGATTTTTCATATTCATCTCCCAATAAGTGCTCCTACATGGGAATAAGGAAAGGAGATTGTGAGGTTTTTGACAACATGCAAGCATGGATATTTAACAGCTCCACAGTCAGCACTGTCAAAGGGCCAGTGTTCTCCCTTTGTCCTCAGTAGCTGTGAAGTAAAACCAGAATATTACCTGTTGAATGTAGCTAGTCAATATCATTACTTATATTTGGTAAATGCTCCAAAACCAAAACTTTAAAAAAAGATGTGCTGTGTCAATGTATAATTTTTATACTGAATAAACAGCCTTCAGCTAATTTAACCAAAAAAAAAAAAGAAGAAAAGAGAGAAAAAGAGAAAATAAATACAGACAACTTTACAACATACCTGCAAACAGTGTTTTGTCTGTAGGACCTCACTTGAACTGTCTGACAGCTGCCTTCTCTGTTCTCTGCTCCTAATCTCAGGACTGGCTGCACTAATCAGCATTTTCAGGTTGGAAGTAGGTGTCCATGGATCTGCTGGAGGGGTTTCCTTCGGTTTCGGGGGTGTGGTTAGAGGCTGACAGTCAGGCTGTCTCTCTGTCAGTATCAACTGTGAGGTAGACGCTTGTTTCAAAGGGGTTTTCAGTACATTTTTGCATGAATCAGAATGCTCATTTTCCTACATATCAATGAAAAGAACAACGGTGATATTAAAACCCAGGTGTACTATGATCCTTCTATCAATAATAGTCAAAGAGGGATAGAGATCCATCGCATTTTTTGGGTAGCTCCGAGTCAAGGGTTCTAGTCCTACTCTGAACCAGTGAATCCCTTCCCTGAAACCATTTCTGTGCCTGTAGCTTAAGGCTTGGGTCCCCTGGCATTTATTCCTCGGGTAATTTTCCTTTTCCTTCCTCTGAGGCAGATACAATCAGAACATACGTTAATCCATAGCAGAGAGCTATAAATAATAGCTGAAACATGTAATGACCCGGGAGGAGGTTGATGTTGCTTATAAATTCTTGTTGAGCTAAACAGACACCAGCCTGCATGCCAGGGAACTCTTATCCTTTATAATACAATCGCCTCAACTCCAGCGACCAGCCCGGTATTTGGAGTCATGGAAGTGATGGCTAACAAGCTCTCAACTTTTACAGTGAACTTTAACAAGCTCTCAGCTCTCTCAACAAACTTGGGAGCGGAGTAAGGGGTGGAATGCGATCGCGGGACCTGCTGAGACATACCACGAGAGGAGAAGGACGGGAAAGAGAAGGAAAGGGGCGCCCGGGCGGGCTGGATCAGGCACCGACCCGCTCCTCTGCACATTCCCTCCCTTTGCCTCCTCTACTTTTCGCGCCGTGGCTCCGCGCATGCGCGGCCGGCCCCGCAAACCCCTCCAAGAAATGGGTCTGGGGTCTGCGGTGGTCCCGGAGCCCCTTTCGGGGAGGTGCCCGGGGCTCCGGGCAGCCTGGCCAGCCTGGAATTGTGAGGGAAGCGGGCTCGGCACAGCGCCGCCCCACCTCCGCGGGACCCTCTTCCAATCGCAGCTTCTCTGTCACGGCACCACAGAATGCCCGAGACAAACACGCTCTGAACATCATGATCCCGATCCCTGCTCCATCCCGACCCCTGCTCCTCCACACACATTCCGTTACGGGAAAAGCCAAGAGGAGAGGAGAGCCAGGAGGAAGTGTTCTTCAGGGACACCGTGTGTAAAGGTGGTGAGAGATGAAGTTTCAGGAACTCTTGTTGAGGACAGAAATTAAAGCGAAGGTAAAATACGCTCGGTTTCTGCCATCCCGCGGTTTCTACGCGCGATCGTTCCGACCGAAGCGGTTTCACCCCCAGCCGGGCTGAGCGCGGGCAGCGGGGCTGTCACCACCCCGCGGGAAGCGGCAGCCCCGGGGGTCGGCTGCTCTCGCTCACCGGAGGAATTACCTTGTCGCCGGCCCCCATCTCCCCGCCCGCCGGCCGCATTCTCCCGCCGCCTCAGGAGGCGACACCCGCCGCTCCCGCCGCGCCGCTCCGCATGGCAGGTCCCGCCGGCTCTGCAGGGCAGGAGGAGGGAGGGAGGCACTGGATGGGGGCCCCGTGACGGGCCGGTTCCCGCTGCTCTCCGCGGCCGCCAGGCTCGTCCCGCCGCCTCCCGGCCCGCGCGCGCCC
>JAYDZK010000268.1:2798227-2824140 GCA_034509185.1 Euphonia xanthogaster
GTCCGTGCCTCGGGCCGGGAGCTGCAGGCCGAGCTTCACAGCCGGGGCCGGGGCTGGACACCGGCTGGAGAGACTCCCCCGCTCAGCAAAAAGAGGGGATAAAGGTGAATGGCTGAGCCGGTGAGGGGCTCCCAGCTGCGTGGGAGCGCTTCGATCGCCCCTGGCCAAGGGTGTTATTGCTCCCCAGATAAGCGTCCCAGCCGTCTGGTGCCGCTTATCGCAAAATCACAGAACCATCTAGGCTGGAAAAGACCTCTGAGATCAGCGAGTCCAATTTGTGACCAACATATGGCAGTGAGCGCCACGTCCAGTCTTTCCTTAAACACCTTCAGGGACAGTGAGTCACTCCAGCACCTCCCTGGGCACCCCATTCCAATATCTGATCACCCTTCATGTGAAGAAATTCCTCCTAACGCCCAACCAAAAACCCCTGTCCCATCTTAAGACATCTTGTCCTGTCCCTTGTTCCCTGGGAGCAGAGCCTGACACCCACCAGGCTGTACCCTCCTGTCAGGGGGTTGTTGAGAGTGATAAGGGTGCCCCTGACCTTATTGCAGAGGTTACAATACTTTTGTTCTACAGGCAGGAGTCTGGGATTTAAACTTGCCTCGTCTTGGCTGGTTTTTATACTATAGCCAGGATTTCCAAACCTTTTGATGTAACTCTGCAATTTCTTCTGAAAGGGAAGTCTGAAAGCTTGTAAACTCAGATGAAAAATTTGACCCCAAAGGGACCTTCGCTCCTTGGTTTCACCAGCCATGTAGCAGGCAAGGGTTATTCTCTTGCACTACCCATGTGCCACATCTTAAAAATTGGGATTTCGGTGGATGTTTGCTCTTTTTCCTTGTTTATGCTTTGATACAATTACTGTGTATTGGTTTCTTTCCATAAAACGTGCACTAGAAGGTGTGATTGTTGTAACCCAGAGCTGGTGTGTGACTCGCAAGAAGTACAAATGTAAATACTAAAAAAAAAAAAAAGTGTGTTTTTTCTTTACCCCCACAACGCCAGGCATGACCACATAGAATTTGAGTTACTCAAATGAGGAGCACTCATATGTTTCAAAAATCAAACTGGGGGGTGGGGGAAAAATCAGGCTTTAACATTCAAGCTGTCATTTGAACATTTATTTAATTTATGTTGAGCTTTGAAAATTACCTTTATCACCTAATCAAGAAGCCATTATCTCTATTCAAACAACACACTCTTGTGACCTTTGTTCAGGGGACTTCTTTCCTTAAGGTTAGCTTTACAAGCTGCCCATTACAACACTATCAGCCATTTTAAAGTACAAGTTTAAGGAATTTCCAAGGATATTACATCTACTGAAATAATTATTCTGTTAGTAACTTCTGTGCCTCTTTTACCATGCTCCTTACCATGGAAGTGCCTTTGGATTTCTGAGATTATGGAATTACATGGAGCAATAAAGGGCATTCTCACTTGCAGCCATCAATTGAAACTCTTTGTATTTCCCCCTGCTCTTGCTTGACTTGCATAAGAAACTGCAATTACATTCTCTGCCACGTACCTCTTAAAGGAAAAAGAACAAAGATTAAAATTTTTTAATGTCCCTGACATGACAACCAAAAGCACCAGTAGCTAGTTAATAATGGGCCCTTTCATGTATAACCTTGAAGCCTTTTGTGTGATGATCTTTGTCTGGGATGTTTGCTGTTTTCAGGTATTGTGCTGAATCAAGACACCACCTGATGCCAGAAATCAGAGTTGGAGAGTGATAGGTGATTTTATCTATGCTAGCTCAGCTAAAGAGTTACTTGTAGCATTGCCATGTGGATTAAAGAGAATGTTTGACATATCCTAGTGGTTTGGTCAAATCAAATCACTGATAAAGTGGTAAATAAGCAAAGAATTTGTGAAATTAAGTGCTTCCAGAGCCTCTAGTCTAGTTAAGCATCCCTCCTCATCTGCCTTTAGAAATTTTCCTCTCCCAGAAACAGCTTTAGCAATGCACTGTGCTAAAGAAAGCACTAATCTGGTTTGCTCTGCATGCAGTGCTCAAGTTGTATTTCTTGTATGAACACATGTTGCCAATAATGGATTTGTTTCAGTGTGATCACAAGGCAGCAAAGTTCAGCATCTTGTGCCGGTGTGCTTTCTAGATGTGGTGCTGCACTTTTGTCATGAGGAATTGTAATTAATGGCTCACATAAAGAGAAAACTCACACTGAATTTTATTGGAGTCATTCTTATTAGGTAATTCCATGTATAAGGCCACTTACAAAATGCCCAGGTGGAATCTTCATCCTGGGGGTTACTCAAAAGCTCTCTGGATGTGATCCTGAGCAAGGGGCTTTAGTGACCATATTTCTAAGAATACTCTGTTGTAAAGTTCCAGTTAATAATAAAATTTAAAAAAAAATCACTGATAGTAATGTGAACTGAAAATATTTCGTGATCTCTACAACCTTCAGAAAGCTGAACTTTCTGTGGCTTTATGCCCTGCTGTCAAGTGCTCAGGCTATTTTAGGCTGCTCTCCTCAAGGAGCTACTTTGTTATTTCTCTTTCTAGGGCTGGAATTGTGAATTTGAACATCGTAGCTGCCAGCAGGAAATTTGCGGGAAAGGGCCTCGAGTTCAGCATCCAGTTCCACTGTTGAAACACTGCTTGTGGGAACCCTAGGAAGTGATGCTGTTTGTTGCATATGTCTCCTTCAAATGTCATGTTTTCTGGTAATGTTTCTTTTATTCGAGTTAATTTTAAAAGGCAGTAGATACCTTTCATTTATTATACCTTCATTTTAGTGTCTGATGGGTTTCAAAGAGAAACTGCAGCCTTCTGTAGGTATGTACTTCTAGGCAAGAAGTTACTGATATAAGCAGACCCCCAAATAGCTCATAAATCTCTCAGTAGATTGGGTTAAATATTTTATGTATTTTAAGTATAAATAATGAAATAATTGCCTTCAATAAAAATGAAAAGAAGGCAGAGTTGTTTCAGGAGTACAAGGTAGTAGTCAGAAACCAGTGTTTCCTTATTCACAGGCTGCTGCAATGCTAATCTCTCACTTCAAAATTGTGACAAAATCTGGGTTATAACATTTATCATTTTCTTCTTCTTGCCTTCATTCTGGGCAGTGATGTAACAAAAACACATCTTCATTTCTGAGCTATGAATAAAGTTTTGCAGAGCGTGCAGATAACTTCAGGCTGTGCCTCTTGCAGGAGTGGTACAAGCACTTGGGTTCACTAGAGGTCACACTTGTTTTACTCCTCCCTGTCTGCAAGAGACCGCTGCTCCTCACAGAGATGTGCTGGCAGGCTGTGCTCCCATCATGTTATTTACCCAGCAAAATGACATCTGTAATTCTGTACAGGGTATAGCAGCACTAAGTGGCTTTTAAATGATTAAAAAAACCCCAAAAAACAACAACAACAAAAAAACGAACACCCGAAAACAAAAAAAAAAAACAAAGCAAAAAACCAAGCCTTTTAAAGATTAAACTGGGAAATGATGGCAAATAAATCAAATAAATTACATGTGGCAGACTGAAAATATAATGTCTAAAAGCAATCTGGATTTTTGTCAGACAGTATCTCCACAGGCAGCAGCATGTTGTCAGAGAATCCTAAAATGGTTTGGTTTGGAAGGGACCTTAAAGCTCATCCAGTTCCACCCTCCTGCCATGGGCAGGGACTCTTTCTCAATGTCCAGTTTCTCAATGCCCCATCCCACTTGGCCTGGAGCAGTTCCATGGAGAGCTTCTCCGGGCACCTGCATATCCTGGGCAGTCTGTGAGATTAGCCCCACAGCAGACAGACACAGCTGTAGCTGCACGCAGGCACTCAGAGGAATTACTGCTGCCACGTGCCAGCCTGGGAACTGGTGTGGTGGCAGGGAAAAGTGAAGGGGAGGAATAATTGGCAGCCCCAAATCCTGGTGTGGGAGCAGCTCTCAGTGCAGGGCACAGCCCCGGCTCAGGAGGTGGCAGTGCCTGCTCCACAGGGCCCTATGGAGTGCTCTACTCCAGCCCTACCTAATTCTGTATTCATTAGTCTGCATAAAATTAAATCATATTAAGGCATATTATTGAACAAGCTGATTAAATTAAACTGGAGTTTATTTGCTTTCAGTTGTTACACTATCCTTTAAAATTAGGCAAATTAAATCAGCTGGTCAAGCTCTGAGGTGAAGGCTGAGAAGGAAACAAACCCAAAACATTATGAAAACCTGGATTCCTAAAGAAACAAATGCCTTTTTCAGGCATGCTAATTTCAGGGAATGCTAATTAAAACTTAATGCATGCACCAGAAACTACACTGCAAGAATATTAATAGCATGGTATGGAGAAAAATAGAGATACAGTGTTTCAGTGCTTCACTTCTGTAGGTATATTTTTCCTGCTAGGATGAATTATTAGGAAAGGAAGATAACAGCTCAGAAATGTGTGTTTATTTAAGATCAAACACAGGTCACTTTCTTAGCTCTGGAACATATAGAGCTAGGAGTTTAGAGTACTCAGTAAAGAGCATGTTTGTACTTCAAATGCATTTTACTTTTTGTAGTCAAACATTTCACAGCTAATACCATCTAAATTATTTTAGTGTACTTTAGATTTTGTTGTTTCAATGTTTCAGAGGTAAGTTATCTCCACTAGGAGTTGAGACTCATGGCCATTTAAATGAGTCAATATTTTTGAGAAATTGAGAGGCATTCTGCTTACCAAAGGGAAATATACACATAAGTCTTTCACAAGAGTTACTTCCTGAAAGGGTAAGCTGGAGCAAAGGTCTGCTTGCTTCATGTCCTTGAAGTAGAAATTACATTTTAAAAAATTATTTATTCACTCAAGTTTTTTATGTGTAGAAAAAAAAAAGATTGCTATTATATTGCTATTTGTGGGAGCATTTGGAAGATCTTATTTCCCTAAGTGATGTGCTACTGAAAATGCCAAGTTGATTTTGTATTTGTTCTGTCGTATTTGTAGTGGAATCCATCATGGATTCTTAAAGCAGCCTATGAAGCATTTTTCTTAAGACCTGATCTCAATTTGTTCTTGTCAACAAGCAGCATCTAAGTTCTTATTTAAGAGGATTCCTACTGCACAGACACATCCAAAAGTTATTGTTTGTTTAAAATGCAGATTCTCACATAAATTCTTTCCCCCTTCAGTTCTTTAGCTGAGAAATGACACACATAATTTTCAATGGCATTTCAATAGCAGACTACTTTCTACTGTGGGATTAACGAAACAGAAACACTGACATTGCACAGACACTCTTCACTCCTCTGGTTCAACTGAATAGATTCTCAATATTCTCATGCTGAATTGTTTGCCATAACTCATTGAGTCGGAATAATGTTACATTCACATCAAGACATTTTCCTGTACTGCAAAATGACTGGTTTCAGAGGATTTGCATCAGGAAGGAATTTAGTTAATAGTATTTTCTATTTGAAGACTTTTCTCCATGTCAGTGTAATTATCCTTTTCCTGAGTTTTTGTGCCATATCATATTTGAAAGCTGTTTCTTTGAGTTTGCTCTTTACATGTCTCACTTAAACCTTCTGTCCAGCTCTGCCTTTCTAACTTGGGCCATCTTTTCATCTTCTTGCTCTGAAGGTTCACTTGCCCTAACTTCTGATGGCTCACTAGTTCCACACTGACCCTCTTTTAAGCTTGCTCTTGGGTACTCCCACCCACAAGGGGTGTGCTCTTGCAGGCTGCCTACAACAAGTACATGGCAGGCACCCACCCAAGGACACGAGTGTGCATTGTAATCATCTCTAAGTTTGTGATGTAAGGCTGAACACATTGAACAAGGACTCATCATTCCTCTTGCCCTCCTTCTGGCATCTTCCCAGCTGAAAGGACTGCCTACGGAATGACCTTCTGCTTTTCCAAAGTTATTCAGCACCACATGCCCTGTATCCAGACTTCCTTGTAATAAGTAGATATGAAAGGCAGACTCTTAGCTTGTCTGTGCTGTGGATTCCACGTTGTGGAATGGGTAATAAAAATTCCTGGCTTCTTGGAAATGGCATGCATTACAACGGCATAAAGGGAATAGGGGATTCCAATCTTCTTCCGTGTGCAATTAAAAGCAAAATTCTGTTATGAGTTGAACACAGACTTTTCTCTCCATTAGCTAGTTTTCCATGTCTTTTGCATGTAAAGAGAGTTGTTCAGCACTGCACACATAACCTTTTTCTTTTTTCCCTTGTGAGTATGCTGCTTGAGTGCAATAAATCCACCACAAAGCCCATAATACCCGAAATAAACTTTACTTGCACCTGCCATCTTCTATTCCAAATGCCATCTCTATTGAAACACTCCTCTATATTCTGTATGTAGCATCTCAACCAAGCTGAATTATTTCATCTGCCATGAAGGGATTAAACATGTCAACAGTAATTATCTTTGCCTTAATCTCTGGCAGTTGCTTTTCCTTAAATATGCTCAGAGGTTCATTATAACTTTCTCACTGAATCTCTTGCTGCATAAATCAAACAAGGTATCACTTGTTGGCATAGCAAGTGCTGACACATGTGTCCACTCTTGCAAACAGAAGATGGTCAAGGGGGTTTTACTCAAAAATTCTAGTCTGTGTTGTTCTAGTTAAAATCCCAGTGGAGCTTACACTCTGCTTGGAAGCCTGTTAGGCTGCTGGAAAGCGATTCTAACCTTCGAGAGGACTGAGAATTTTTGCAGAGCTTTGTGTTATTAATATGGAATACTTAGTGCTTTGAATTCTAATGGCAGTCAAGCTTTACTTTTAACTAGAAGAACTGGCAGAGGCGAGTGAGGACAAGAGAGCAAGCAAGAATAATTACTAACCTGATATTTAAATTTCGTGGATTTTTTAAAGGTACATGACCCCCAAGCAGTGGGGTCCTGTGGGTTTCAGTTTATACAATGACTGAATAATATTTTGTAGACAAAATATTTCAAGTGCTGTTTTTCAAAACCTATTAGTAATTCTTGCTGTTAAAATCAGTTTAACTTCATGTCACAATTAATTAACAAGTTTAGTTATGTAAAATGACTACAAAATATAATTTACCAATGCCTTGAAATAAAGGTTTTGATAAAAATATCACAGAAATCAAAAGAGATAAAAAAATCTGTTAATATCAAGTTTTAAAGGGTGGTGCTTTTTTAATATTAAAGCCATGTTTCACTCTTTTGAAATACTTGTATTGGGAAAAAGTGCATCATCATATATACATTAACCTAAAACTGCATGAAAAGATAACTACAGTCCTCTGTTATTAAAGGAAACTTGTGTTTATTATGTTTACACTATATTCCTGCTGAAAGGCTAGCAATTAAAGCTAATAACTAGACAAATACATTAAGGGTTTTCTCTGGGCATTACAATATTCCAGATAAGGTTTTTGGCATAGGCAGTACAATGCAAGTAAAATACTTGTGCTCCAGGAAGGCATAGAGGATGACAAATACACATTGTGGTGTGCCCATCAAAATAAAATCCTGTTTGCTCTGCTTGGCAGCCTCTCCAGTTCTTCACAGAAATGATAAATCTCTGAGGATATTTTCTTGGGAAGACCCAAAGGAAAAAAAAAACAAACAAGAGCCTTAAATGCATTTGAATATTCATTTCTTAGCTATCTTGTTCTGTTTTGTTTCTTCCCCCTCGGAGAATGCAGGAAAACGTGTGGTGCTCTAACAAAGACCCTTTTTTTTCCTTCTGAATAATCTGACACGGGGAAAATCTGCATCCAGAGACGATGGTGATGAACTGGGGTTTTCACTGCGAATTCCCTGCCGGCTGTACTCCAGAATGTGGCCTGTCAGTCAGGTAGGGGCGATGTGCAGCGCTGGCTCCTTTTCCCCCTGAAGGGACTGATACAGTGTTTAGCCACAATGGAGAGTTGTCCATTAAAATGACAGGGACCTGGAAAGACACTCGGCAGGCTGAGCTCCGAGATGATGCATAATGGGCTGTTAACAGGCAGGCAGACACCTTTTCCAAGGACTATCTATCCTAGCTGAGCATCCTCACCATCCAGGAATGCCTTCCTGTTAGTTTAATGAAGGGAAGCTGCTCTTGAGAGAGCCTTGTGGCACAAAATTATGTTCTGCAAGGTGTGGTTTGTCACCAGGCTGGGACAGCCATCAGCTGGTTTTACACCTATTTCCTCCTGCTGTTTCTTGTCCGAGTTACAGCAGCATCCAGGAGCATCAGCTGAAATTAAAAGTCTGTTTTCATACGGTGTTCGTGACCATAAAATACACAAGGATGGATTTTCCAGCAATCAGGTGCTTATTGGAAAGATGGCCTTAGATCTTCTAGAATCCCTGCTCTCTTCAGTTGAATGAGGACTTTAGGTAATAAGACCCTTCCCCCTGGCCAAGCCCATTCCAGATTCTCATTCCAGCCTCCCCAAACAGCTGCCTCTAGCTGTGCCTGGGATTATTTTAAAATTTCTGCATTATAGATAAGCAAACATTTACTGGGCCAAAGAGTGAAAAAGAATTAGAATGTGTTACAGCACCTTCATCTGTGAGAATGTACTCCTGGTGCCTTCAGTGACTACTTCACACAAAATACCTCTTTAGCATAGAGAAGAATGGCACGTGGATTTCCTCATTTTTTCATTGCAATGTTTTTTTTTCTCTGTCCTAATAAAAAGTCAGTTATGCTCTACAAGTGACAGAGCTTCAACAGAAGAATGTCCTCCTGTGCTTAAGGCTGTCATAAGGAAACAGGACGGAGAAGTTCAAATGTCCCTGTGTAGAGAAGAACTTCAGCTGTCTTACTAGTGAGGATTTCCCTAGATGAATTTTGTGGGATGGTGCAGAGGTACTTTATTCTACAAGATGGCATAGACTAAAAAATCCTGAGGGAAAGAAGGTGCTGCTTATCAAAATTACAGAGACTTGGGAGGGTGAGGGTTCAGCTTACTGAGTATGTTAAGAGCTCAGCTTTTTACCATCTCTTGAGCCTGTAGCAGCAAGAATATATCCTCTTTATTCATTTAGCCTAGATACCCATTGCTTCCTTAATCTATTGAAATGACTATCTTTACATTAAGAAAAGGTAAATTCTGAAGTGTTTTTTATCTTGGTAAGGGGGAGGGGGTGGAAATGTCAAGGTTCAGACACATCTCTTTGTTCTCTTGTTCCCCACATTCAACAAATCTGTGGAGGAACAGATTGAACAAATCTGTGGAAATCAGCACCACTCCTGGTTTTTAGTTCACATCTCAACAGCTGGATTTCATCTGAGCACATAGTCAAAGAGAGACACTATCAGGTAAGCAAACCTCAATATTTTTCCTTTAGAATTTACAGTATTCACAAACAAGCATTGACAGACAAGTATCAAGCAACTAAATACATGAATCAATGTCCTGATTGGAGCAGGAGATTTGGTTGGAAGCAGGGTCAGGTTCATTCAGTTGTGAAAAGACAAAAGCTCCCTATTCTGTGAGCTTCAGAGACCAGAGATGAGCTCCCAAGGGAATGCAGTCTGACTATGGATTGGTATTGGCATGGAAAGCTACTTCTGTATTGGAAAAGGCACGATGGAAGTTTTGTGTACAAAAAATCTCACCAATTACCTTGATGGCAGTGCTAGTAGTGCCTAAGGTGGCCTTTACACTCGGGCCAGATTGCTCTTGCAAATTTTGTTTTCCTTCACCTAATTGCTGGAATGAAGCTGAGGGGGTCCAAAGCCAGTCCATGGGGATGGGTTGCCAGGGTGAGTGTCAGGCTGTTGGGTTGGAGATAAGCATGTTTCTCCAGTTCTTTGCAGACAGTCCTGCCTCATGTTGAAAAATTTCTCTCTGTAATCAGTGAATCACAGATCAAGATAAACACTCGTACGGAGTCAATAAACCTAATTTTTATTTTTATAATTAGATCTTGAGAGCCACCTGATTCTGCATTGAATCAAGACTATAATTTCAGCAGTAAACATCTGATATTTTATTGTAATGATGAAACTAAATATGATTGGAGCCACATTTTTTGATTAATTAGAATTTTGTTGCCAAGGAATTAATCTGTTTTCCCTTCTCTGTGGAAAAAAAAAACCCAACCCTCTCTAAAATGAGTTTCTCAGCAGGGATAATTACAGAAATGTTGAGTGAACTCCAGCAGCAGACATGCTTCAATGTTTCTTTGTTTTCCTGGAGCAAGGGGAATAAGGGAGAGAATAGATGACCATTAAATACTGACTACAGCTGTTACTTTTTCTGATCATAATGTAACACAAAAGCTAGTCCTGGACCTAAGACTTCCTGGGCACTCAGCTATTTCTGGGTGAGATAAGAGTGAGTTTAGCTCAGGCTGTATTAAATCAGCCCCATATTCATGTAGAAATGGCTCCAGGCTGAAAGTCTATACTAGTTAGCTGCTGCTGTATCAACTGAAGAGCTGCTGTAGTAATAACTACATGACTGTGCTTCCTTGGATGATCCTTTGGACTGATTCCCATGTTCTCATGAGGCAATGGGGGCGATGTTTGCAGAGCTGACAAGCCCCCAAAATGAGTTAACTGTACTGCAGTAAACTTTGCTGAATGACTTGCAATTTATGGATGTGAATCCATTTGTGCACATAGCAAGCTCACATGTAATTTCCATGGTTATGAATAAATAGAGCAACCACTTAGTATCTTAAAACATTGCTTGCTGTCATTAGTTATGGCAGCAGGGGATGCATTTCATTTCTCCTAAGGTTAAGGGAAGAAATGCTTTTTCTTTGCTAAGAAAAGCTACCCACACTCACACGATTGTTAGTGAGCAATGTGTCTGTTGCCGTGTTCCTGCTTTAATATGTCTCTGTAGGATGCAGAAAGCTGTGTTCAAAATAAGGATAACCAGACAGCATTGGAACATTCAAAAGGATACTGTGTCCATATCAGAAGTGCAGATCCAAATGCTGCAGTTCAAGCTCATCAATATTGATTCAGATGTGAGTAATTGAAACTTGCTGTCACTGCGTGCTTCTAGCAAAGTGTGAAATTGAGGAACTGGAACACAATAGCCGAACGCATGGATGCACAACTGCAGCCTTGAGTGCTTTCCTTGTGGGTGAACGAAGCATTTTATTGCCTGGTTACCCACAGAGGAGAGAGCAAAGCAACTCTTCGTCACGAGAATACTTTGGGTGCTAAATTTTACTTCTTAATTTTACTGTTAACTAAAAGGAACCCCAACCCAAAGCCCTGTGTAAGACTGGTGATTGTATAATGAGCAGTTAAGTCTTGCTGTTAACATAGTTGAGACTCTGCTGTTGATATTTTTAAATCACTTTCTCTCTAAGAGATGTAATGTAATTTTTCTTGTGCGAGTGATGACGTACATGGATTGAAAACTTGAACACGATGATCTGGGCTATTTCTTAAGAAAATGTTTGTGGTTAAATAAGGACTGGGTTGTTTCATCCTCCAGCTCATGCTATGCAAAGAGCTCTCCCCATATAGAAGAACTTATTTTTGAAGATTTTCTGCTGTATTAATGATTTCTCCAGTTGTAGGGAGAGGGATTTAGAAGAAAGAGGCCCTTATCCCTTTAGAGCCATGTAAAAGAGCACCAGATAAGCTTGCTCAGTAAACAGAGTTTTTGTCAATGAGGTATTAGTTCTTTGCACTAGGGCCCTAAATAGTGGATGAAAAATCTAGTATCTGCAGTAAAATATAATAAATTGTCTGTGTTAGGCCTAACTAAACAAGGTAGAAGACCCTGAATATAGAAACTTGGTAAGAAGTTACCCCCAAAGACAATTTCTATTTTTGTCTGTTTGAGCAAGCAGGACATGGTTTATTTTGAGCTACAAATTTTTGTGTGAACTCAAGTTTGTATCCTTCTAGGACAGGGAAAGCCATTTTATTCCCTTCTGGTCAAGTACATTTATGTCTCATGGAAAGAGTGAACAAATGCTATTTAAATTAAAGTACCTCAATATACATATTTCTCATTTCCTGAATCCTTTTGAAAAAGAATAAAATCTTGTACACATCCTAGGAATTGCAGCCAAACAGTCTTTTCACTCTAAGAGGAAGTAAATTAATACAGTGAATCCAAGTTTCTTCTCTGGTCAGCTCAAAATTCAGGTATCCTCCTAAAATCCATAATCTGCCTTAACTCTGACACCTTATAAACATCTGGTTATGAAGTGAAAGAAATAATAGGTTGAAATTGACTGCTAACTCATGGATAGATTTTGTTTTCTTTCTTGTCCTGATTAATATTTTATTCCTAAACAGTGTTTTGAACACCTATGAGACTATTGTTACAGGAGCTATATTATGAAAGAATGACAGATGGTGGATGAGGAGAACCTTTTTCATAAATCATTTCCCTTTGCAATGCTTCTTTTTTATCTTCTGTAAAATAGGTAAAAATATAATATTCTTTCTGGTACTAATGAGAAAATCTGTAAATAAATTAATTCTTTGACTCCAGGCAGTTGCATTTTACCTACCAGAAGCTTGAAGGGATGTCTCTTCCTGGTTGCTAGCATATTTGCTTCTTCTTCTTTCACAATTTCATCACAGATATGGGCTTCAACCCTTCCAGTGTTAATATTGAAACTGCTATTTTGGGTTTAAAAAGTCCTTTCAGCCTATTAGAGTGTAAGAGTATAATTTCATTTCACATTCTACCTCCTTAAAAGGTTGTCACAGCAGCAGTAAACCCAAGATTAGTTAAAAACCATGACAAAATTGTAACATTCCTATACATAAGAAAACAGGTCATGAAAGATTTCCACCCCACTGAAAATTCCTGCTCTCTTACATGTTCTTAACTGACACTTAGTGCTTGGATAATAATGAGAACATAGGAAAAAAAGATTATAGCTTTATGTTAGTGACAGTAGAGTTATGGCTGAAGAGCTGTTTTCCTTCTAAGCCTTCATTTTCAGCACTTACAGCTTCTGAATATATTACCCTTTGGGCTTCCATTACACATGCTTGCTTTCCTTCCAAAAGGTGGTTTGTGGCTTTTTTGTTTAGTCTTTTTCTTTTCTTTTTTTTTTCCATTACATTTTCTTGGCTATTTAATTGATATCTAAACATGGGGGAAAATATCCTTACTATTTCATCCATAGTTCAGACTTTTTTCCCTGCACATTGGTGCTGGTGTTTCTGCAGAACATCTGCCTTTGATATAGTAGAGGAAATTCCTTTTACAGATAACTATAAAAAGTTCTTAAAACCTACCTCTTCTGTTTCAGCTTTTACTTCTTGAAATAAGCATGGAATTTGTCCTTAGAAAAAGAATCCTGAAGTGTGATATCATAGTTAAAAATGTAAATATGTGCTAACTTATTCACAAAGTTTCTCTGTGTGCATAGTGGCTACACGTATCTGAGTAAAAAGAATAGATGATTTCTGACAGTTTAGGGCAGGACTTCACTCTCCTTTATGAAGTGGTGGGAAAACAGTGTCTGTTTCACCAATAAAAACCATAAATAAAAGCCAGACTTCATACACAGCTTCAGTTTTGGATTTTCTAATGCTCACAAACAATAAACTCGCTTTGTTTATGTACAGTTTAGGTTAGTGGGCCCGATCTGGGGAAAATTATGAGGAATCAGGAAAGTCAAACCCACTGCTATGGGTTCCTGAAGGAGGCCCCAGCTGTCATCCCCAACAATAATAATTTCAGTCTCTTGGCTTTCAGTGGAAATGGATTAACTCAAAAGATGAATTAACATCAAGGGTTTTGTATTTGAGTGAGGAGACATTCCATGTGCCTCTGCACATGCACAAAAAGAATGAAGGATCAGCAAAAAGAACCAAAGATCATTAAACACAAACAAAACTCCAATCCTGCATGGGAAGTTTCTCTCATACAACCATCATTTACAGTCTTTCCAAAGTTTTTAAGAATGGGAGTGTTGTTTATTTGAGAACTTTTATAGGTACTTTGTTATGTTTTTAACTACTGTTAGATACAGATTCAACAATATACCAGTATTGTCCATTATAATTCTAAAACAACAGGGGTTTTTGTAGAGAAAAAAGCATCTGTAGAAAGCAAAATGTTAATGTCTGTACTATGTGTGTTCCTAGGATCAACTTTGCTGTAGTGCTTGACCCAGCTGGAACTGGCAGTAGCGCCTTAAAGTAACAAAACATATCTGAGCAAGGTCCTCCTCCCCCTCAAGGCCTCTCCAAGGCCATAATTTCACAGGGAACATGGTCCTGCCAATGCTGCTGATCTCACTAGGACTGGGAATATGCTTTGTTGTTTGCTTGCTTGTTTGTTCCTATTAGCTACGCCCAATTAAAATGCATTTAAATAAACATGTGAAAACTTCATAATTGTCATGTCTCAGGCAGTGAGAATCCATGGAGCTCCCCTGAAGAAGGACATAAACAGATATGAGCTCTGCAGAAACACTGTTTGGCTTTCCAAGCTACCATGGGCCGTTGTGAGGACAGACAGATCAAGGAAGATCCAAGGCTGTGGAACACTGCACGCTGTGAGCAAAACTCCTGCACTTATAAACCTAAGCTTGACATCTGACTGCTGCTAAAACCAGCATCTCTTTGGAACAAGGGGTGGTTACCACAGAGATCCCATAAAAGTGATGGCCTTGGAAATATGTGGGCTTTTTCTAAAGGAGATAGTAAGTATGAGTCTAAGGCGCAGTTTTATCCCTTCTCTTCCTTCTTTTTCATAATTTTTCCCCCCTCCCCTTCCTCAAATCTCTCACAATAGCTTGGTCAACAGCATTTTTTTACTTCATTGGTTTTGAAAAGGACTTGCTGTTCCCTGCTGTTAGATTATTCCCAGGAGACTGTCTCAGGTCAATAGTCATAACATTCCTTGCTCCCCCACCCAGACAGAAAAATAATAAAATTAAACAAGAATAAATTAACAAATTAGGTTGGGAAGTGGGGAAGGCAAGCGTGTTTGTATTTAAAGGATTGATTGAGCAACTTAGGGTATGGATTCTTTTTGTGTTCAAGAATCTGGTCTCTGCATGCAATTCCCATAGAGAAATTTCCCCCACCATGAGGCATAAGCAGTAGCAGTTAGATTTCAAGTGAAATTACCAAAGAAATATAGGGACTTTTTATTGGTATTAACTTCATTTCAATCTTCAAGAAAGAAAAAGATTCCTTCCTTCAACAAGCCTAGGAGACATTGACTGTAAATAAGAACTTAGCCAAAATAAACATCATCCAGTTGTGGTTACCTTGGACTTTGGGATTCTCTAGGTTTTTTTCCTACTCTTCTTCTTCAGCTTTAACAGTGGAAGATGTTCCCCTGAGGCACAGGGTGATGAGCACTGCAGAGGGCAGGCCCAGCTCATGCTGTGGCTCCTGCTCTTTCTCACGCTCCTGCTTCATTCAGCTCTTGTGGTAACAGCTGGTTCATACACAGAGGTGTTCAGTGCACATTTCCCAGCTGGGGTTCACCTGCAACTGTTCTTCCCTCCCCCCCCCGCATATCTTCTGCATTTAAAGGTGTCACAGGTTAGGACTGCCAGTATAAAATAAATGTATTAGGTTTTTTTGGCACTCCAGTAAATTCTGGTTAATATTCAGAGGGGCTTGAATTTTCTGTAACTGCTTGAACTGATTCAATTAGCACGGGAGCAGGTATTCACAAATAAAGAAAGACAGCTCCTGTTCATGAAAATGAACAGCTCCTGAAATGAAAATTTGATTATATGGTGTTTAAGTAGGACAAGGTGTGATAACTAGCAACCATTAAAAGTTTTACAGTTTACAAAAAAAGGGAAAGACCATAGCAGGTGGATTTGACAACAGCAGGAGTGAACAAGAAGACAACTCAATATCCAGCTAACCTGTCTTGGGACCAAACATGTTACCTTTATTCCTTTATTCTTCAAAATCTGATTAAAACTGTCTTTGATGTGCATTTTAGTTGTTATTTGTGTGTGCTACTGTAGGGTCACAGAGTTACCCAGAAGTCAAGATTTTTGTGGTGAAGCCCAGTTTGGCTGCTTGAATTTTGCAGACCTCTCAAAAGCTTCCATTTCTTTCCTTCTCTATGTATTATTTTGCCTACTTATAATCTATATACTGCAGGAGCGGGGAGATTGTTTTGATCTTACATTCATTACCAGTCACTAAAACTTTTAGTTCAAGTTTTTGCTTGTACTTCTGTAGCTGAAAAATTCAGGTTCTGTTGATGACAACTGCTGGTGCACAAGCATCTGCTACACAAAAGACTATGGGAAAAAAAAAAGAGGCCTTTTTGCTGGAATGGCCCCTATTTCAAAGATGGTTATCTTGCTTATACAAGACAACTAAAGATGAACATATCAGGTAATTGTCTTATCCACATATTGGGGGAATGTCTTAATTGTGAAGCTGTGGAGAATGACTCAGGTTATGTGACTTTCTGGCCTAACAGCCGTCAGCCCTACAGGGTACAAGAGCTTGGGCTGCAGAAGTTGAAGTTTCAAGTTCTAGTTCAAGCCAGAAAGAATATAAGTTCTTTGAGTCTGGACCTTTCGTGACACACAACTATTTGCTATCCAAGGGTATTTCACTGAGTATAACTCAGAGTAGCTGAGTGAGGGTGGAAGGCATCTCTGGAGTTCATCTAGTTTAGCCCCCTGCTCAACTCAGAGTCAGCCACATCAGCAACCTGCTCCTGCATTGATCACACTTAAAGTAAAAAACCAACCTAACAACACACCAAAAAAAGCCAGAAAACCAAACCAAGACTTTAAAAATATTGAACCAGAATTTCCTGTATTTCAGCTCAGGCCCGTTTCTTATTGTCCTTTCCCTGGGCAGCAATGAGAAGAGTTTTGCTTTGTCTTCTCCCTGCATTCCTATGGGAATTCACACACAGTTTTACCTATTTCAGTGGAAAGAGATGAGGAAATGGTGGGGGATGCCTGGGTGCCTGTGATGCCCAGCTGTTTATTTTCAGAAGAAGACTTGGGAGTATTCACTTACTCTCTTTCCTGATACAAGAGCAAGAGGCATTGCCTGGCTCAGGCTATGAGCCACAAATTGCTGGAAGCTGGGACTACACAGTACATAAATATAACTGTGCTTGGTTTGCTGCTATATCTCCTCACAGACTTTGGTTACTGAGCTCTGCTAGGGATAGGACTTCGAACAAAACTGCATTTTGGCATGACTTGGTACATCTGCTTTTACTTTCTAAGAGTTTAGAGAAGTTTCAGAGGAATAGATGCCCTCCTACAGGAAAAAAAAAATTGCTCCTAGATGTTTATCTTGAAGCTTGATTATTATAATTGTAAATAAAGGCTAATATGCATGTATTATAACTTAGGTCTTGTTTGCTTTTTATAGAGTGTGAAATGAGCTTTCACTGGTAATTGCAGGTTTTCTTGATTGATGTGAAGCTGTTTTCTCTGTAAGCAGATATTTCTCAGTTTCTAGCTTTGTTCAAAATATGAATTAAAAAAAAACCAATTTGGAAAAAAAAATCAAATTGCAAAGAGGTTAATTTCCTTGTGCCTCAGGACAGCAAGAACTTCTGAGTTGGGAAATTACATGCCCTCAACCTGACTGTTGACTCTTGCATTGAATGAAAGCTGTACATCAAGAGGGATCTCTCATTACATGATTACAGCACATATTCTCCTTGGAAGGTACAAGGCACTTCCCCTTTGGGTGCTGCTTATGAATTTTTACAGCTTGGAGAACTGCAAATGGGCTTGAGAGGAAAGTGTATCTGTGACCAATGGAAACATAAAAGGGGAAGAAAAGTTGCAAGACTTCACAGACCTCCTGAAATACCATGTCCCTGTGCATCAAAGGCTTTGCCTCCTTTCTGAAAGATGCTGTTTTTATCACTGCATGCGATACCGCATCCTTTGGGATGAATTCTGCCAGCTATCAATAGAATTATTGATATACAAACTTTGTCAGGTTAGCAAAGGCACAGGAATGCAGCTGGTCATTAAAGAGGTAAGTGCATTTAAATATACTGTGTATTGTGCTTTCCAGTGAGAATCAGGACTCCTTCTCTTGCTGTGCCCTCTGTGTTCAGAGACTTGATTTGAATCTGAGCAGGAGAGCATTCCTCCAACTCTGCTGTCTCGACTAAGTGACTTCATACAGTCCTGAATGTGGTAATTTGTAAAGCAAATCCATTTCAGTACAAAGTGTTCTGTAAAATCTGTTATCTCTAAAGGCCGAAATAAAGTTTAACATGTTCAAAACAACACTTTTTTTTTCAGTCTGATCTAGTCCCTGTTTATTTCTGCTATCATGTTGTCATTGCATCCAATCTGTCCGTATATAAACAGTTGTAAACACTTCTTACCAATTTTTCCAGTACTGTGAATTGCCTTGAAGGCACATGGGATAGATACAAAGAGGAAAACAGGGGATTTTCCATATGGTCTGAATAGTATATGATATTTTAAGAAGGCTATTTCCCATTTATATCTATTCATCTCTTTGAATTTCAATCTTTAAATCATTACCTTTTCTCTCAGGACTGCTGTGAGGCTTAATTCATTAATGTCCATAGAGTGCTTTGAAATCCTTAGATAAAAGAGAGTATAGAAGTGGAAAATATTAAAGCAAAAATGTGAACTCACAACCTCTCTCTTTTTTACCTCACCTGCTCATGAAGATCTTTATAATCATATAAACTTACCTTAGAATCAAGACAAATAATTTTCCTTTGATGTACAGATAACATGAGGTTGCAAATTTTTAAAATAATCTTTTTCATATTAACAAACTTAATGTAAAAACTTCTTAGCAATGTTTTTAATCTTCTATTCTGTGCTTCCCCAATTAAAAATGTGGTCCTGGTTATATCCAGCTGAATTTTGTAGGACTGCATCAATGCTGAAAGATTTACACTGCTCTCTCTATAGGCTCATATTAGGAAAACAGAAGTTCCTCCATCAGGTTTATATCACTTCAGACTGTAAAATAATTGGCCTAATATGATCTTTTCAAAATACATAATTTGTTTTCTAAATGGGAACCGTCTTCTTTATCCTATGATCTGCACTGATTTCTGTAAAGCAGATTCCTCATTTTCATAGAATGATTGGATAATTCAGGTTAGAATGGCCTCAGAAGACCTCTAGTCCAAACTTTTGCTCCAAGCAAGGACATCAGATCAGGTTTCTCAGTGATTTTTCCGGGCATAGAACATATTTGCCTACCAACTTCTATCTGGAGCCACTAGGTCATCCATTAACTCAGCTGCCACTGTTTCCCTCTCTGAAGCTGTAGGACTGTCCATGGTCATTCTCAGTAACTTCTTTTTCCCTAGAAAGAAGATTGCACAGAGGGGAGAGCAGGGTAAGAACTGTAAAGTAAGCCTTTTGGAAACCTTGGGGTACACATATTTAAGGACAGAGTCAGAGCAAGAAAATAAGGGTTGCCACCTCAACTTTTTGGTTTGGATATTGGAAGTCCCATTCTCCAGGCCTGCTAAAAGAAGAAATTCCCTCTTGGCTGTAGCAACTAACTAAAATCTGTGGAAAGCTGCTTTTTTCAGGCATTTGTGATCACCCTCTTGATCCACACAAGGCAGCCCATACCATCTTTCACTGTCTCCAAGAGGAAAGGCTCAGTTTCCTGTCTTCTGAGTCAGCATGAACCTGCTGCAGAAGGTTTCAGTTTTCTCTCCAGTGCTGATCTTACAGCTCTCGGCTGGGCAATGCTTTGTGGTGTTGCAATCTTTACTGACAAACAGGATGGAGAACTCTTCATCAGCAGGGAAAAGCCTCACCATGCAATGCTCAGTTACCACATTCCAGATACCCAGATTGTCCAAGACAGAGCAGCTAGTCATGTTTTCAAAAAGATACTGTTGTAGTGTCTCTCATCTTCCCGTTGGAGTTCATATTCATTTCTGACAAGAGCCAACGTATTTCAGAAATTCCCCCTTCTGCTGCTGTTGTGACATTATCCTGCTCTTCCGGTCCAGCCATTTAAAGTCAGTAGGAAAGTTTACTGACCTCTTTATTTGCAGACAGAGCAGATATATACAAGCCAGTGGTGGAGAGCAGCTAGTTTCAACCTATATTTAAATTCTCAAATAAGCATATGGTTATTCAGATTTCTCTTTAAACTTCAGGTCCGAAAGTTTCTCCTGTATTACATAGGCATGTGTTGATATAATCTGGAATTTTGAGTTGACTGTAATATTGCTACTAGATATTAGCCTAGGGTTGTTTTACCACCACTTCATCCTCAAAGAAGAATTAATCATTGACTTAACTAGAATGCTAATATGAATGATTGTGTTGTTATGCATATGTTGATTTATTTAACTTTTTCAGCCTTCTAGGTCCCTTTTGAAAACAAGCTTAGCCAACCAAATGTAACAAGCTTTTACTTGAGTGTGTATGAATGTTAAGTAAACAAAATATTTTTGCTGCTTATGCTTGCAGTATTCAGCTTCATTAAACATGTTTGTACGCAGTCTAAGGCCTTCTGCAGCATACGTGACTAACTTGCGAGGCACATTTCATTCAGATAAAAGAAAACTCAGGAATTGTGTTCTGGAGAACTCGTCTGAATGCGGCTCTCCCAAGGCACTCTGAAGGTGTCCTGCTCAACCAAAACAGAGAGCTCAAATCTTGAAAACTGAGAGGAGAAAAAGGACTGTTGTGGTTTAACCTCAGTCAGTAGCCACGTCCCTCACTGCCCCAGCTGTGGGATCAGGGAGAGAATCAGGAGAGTAAAAACTCGTGGGTTGAGGTAAAGACAGTTTCTTAGGGAAAGCAAAACTATGCACACAAGCAAAGCAAAACAGGAATTAATTCCCTGCTTCCCATGGGCGGGCAGGTGTTCAGTCACCTCCAGGAGAGCAGGGCCCCATCATGTGCAACAGCTACTTGGGAAGACAAGCCCCATCAACCCAAACATCTCCCTTCCTCTTTCTTCTCCCCACTTTATATCCTGAGCTCAATTTCACACGGTCTGGAATATCCCTTTGGTCAGTTGGGGTCACCTGTTCTGGCTGTGTCTCTTCCCAACTCCCCAACTTCCTCACCAGCGTGGCCATACAGAGAGCAGAAGAGGCCTTGTCTCTGTGTAAGCCCTGCTCAGGCATAACAAAAATATCTCTATATTATCAATATTTCTATTAATATCTATATTATTGCGTGTTCAGCACAAATCCAAAATACAGCTCAGCACAATCCTAACTTAATGTTTGCAAAGGTGTTTCATTACAGTAATGAGTGACCATGGAAGATGCTGGCTGTCCATGGACACAAGCCATGGAGGGAGCCAGTTACTTAGAAGAAATAAACATTCTAACCATGGAAATACACAGTGGCAACTCTGAGGATGACAGAGATGCGAGCTAACAATAAGAACAGTGGACAGAGGGTTGTCCTAGAATATTTAATATTTAGAATAAGGCACTGTGAAATAAGTTCTTAGTCTTTAGGAGCCATGAGTGAGGATATTTCTTACCAAAGAAATATTTCTTACCAAAGAGGTCCAGGAGCCCACCTTTTAATAACTATAGGGGACATAATTCTTAGAGAACAGCTTTTTTTTTTTCTTTCAAAGCTGTCATTTAAATTTAGTGTTTGAACTTTCTCTTTAGTCTAAATGGTTTTCAGATCACAGGAGATGTAAATGGGTGAAACAGCTTCTAGGATATTATATACCTGCTGCATTCAATTGATCAGTGCTTGATTTCATCTTCCAAACCTAAATGTTATTTAAAGACATCTTTCATATTTAAAAAGGAAAACCAATCCCCCTCATGCCAAAGAACAGAATAAAGAGTGACAGGATCTGGCTGCCTAAAGGAAACCTATTAGCTATCTCAAGAGTCAATCTTTCAAAGGTTATATTGGGTGTCAGAGAGGCAAAATAGACTCTAAAGATGCATTCTATCTGCAAAAGCAAAAACTTTTCTTAATGTACATGCATTACACAATAACATCTTAAAAATGCAAAATAAGACATTTTTAAGAATTCATTGCCTAAAGTCAGAACTTATATGAACATTCAAATTGATTAGCTACAGCCAAAAGCTAAAAGGTACATAATGGAGCCTGAAAAATTAATAAAAGCTTTGCTATTTTAGTTTAACATCCCTACTTTTTTGCCATATAAACACTCCTACCATTGCAGACATCAGTTTTGTAAGAGAATGTTTTACCAGACCCTGAAGCAGACACACAGACAAATGAACTCAACATCGTCCTCAAAAGTCTGTGAAAACACCTCAGGAAATGTTGACTCTTGCAGTCTATGGATCAAAGCTGAATTATCTGAAGCTAAATGATTTAAATCCTTCATATGATGACTTGCATGTAGTTCTTCATGAATGTTTTGTTTTCTAATTATGAAACATTTTTCACTTGAAATACAAACTAGTTCTTTGAGAGTATGAATAATATTCAGTATTTTAAGGCATCTTTTAATGTGTTAGAACTGAACTTTCTCTGACATTTAGCAGTGTCAGGAAAAAGGCCCTTGCAGAGGAAGCCTCATATTTCTAAGTGCTCATGGCAAAGCATGGGTTTATGGCATCACGACTTCCACAGCACTGAAGAAGCCTTGTATTGCAATGGTCATTAAAATGCATCAGGCCAGATCCTGCTGTCCAAGCTGAGCTCACAGCTCCAGAGCATGGCCAGTGTCAGTGTGCACTCAGGCACTGAGGACTTGCTGCCTCTGAGCTCCAGCCAAGAGGAAGGGCTTGTTTAGCACAACTTCTATAGAACTGGTGGTAAAAGGCAATCTTTGATTTAACACATTTACAGTGCATGGCTAGCATTTAGACTTTATGCTGTGGGAAGCTGGTGTGCTTCCACAGAACCCAGGGTGAGCTTAGATGACACAAAGCTGGCAAATTCAGGAGTCACGAGTCCCAGGCTGCTGCTCCCGCCCTGCAATCTTTTCCTTTCTGTGAAAATACTAAATGGCTTTTTCATAGGAATTATTCTGGGATTTGATTGACATTATCCCTGGACTAAAGGTGTGCATTTAAAGTGCTTTGTTGCTGATTTTTACAGGACAATGACTGTTACCTTTGGTTATATATGGACTCTTAAATAAGAGAATTATTTCTGTGTTTATGTCCAATGAGATCTTGGGACTTTGATCATTATCTTTTTAGACTCCAAGGCTGTAACTTCATACATGATTACTTTTACCTATCTAAGAAGCTGGAATACATCAAAAGGATAAGAACCAACAAGAGCAGGAATAGCTTGTGGTTAAGATGCTGATTCGATTGGGAGATGTGATCTTGGCAAATTCTCCTCATCAGCTCTGTGCCATAGCTTTCTGCTTCTAAAACAGAGATTAAAATCCTGCTTTTTTTCTCTTGCCTTTTGTCTAAATTGTAAGCATTGTGGAGGGTACATATGTGCAACACCTTGTACACTAGTGCTTCTTCTTACAACCATAACATTTAATCAATAAAAATAAGCCTTGTGCTTCTTTGATTAATGAATTGCTGAATGTCTCATTAGTCTGAGCCAGAGAGGAACATGTATTTCAGATGACCTTTAACTGGAAAGAGTGGGAGATCACTGTCCTTGCTTTCAGATGCGGAGCATGAAGCCAGTAATGCAAATTTTTAGGCTCCTGGCATGCAAATTAACAAAAGAGGTGGCAGTACACACGTCTTTTCAAAGCTCAAAGCATCACATGTGCACAGGAAAAAAAAAAAAAAAAAGGTTACACTTCTGTAGTTTTCTACAGTCAAGCATTCTTTCAAAGAGAAAATCCATCACTTTGAAGAATTTACAGAAGAAAACCTCCACAACAACTAAAGCTGCAGGCAAGGGAGTGAATGCAACTGCTGAGAAAAATAAATAAGGGCCTTTACAGCAGTCCCGTTGAATTGAAATTTTCCTTTATCACAGACAAGGCTGTTCTAATCTTCTTTTCTACCTCTAACCACACATTTTAAAAGCAGATTTTTCTAAACATAAAAAATGTTACGGTAGAGGCAGAGGTTCTAAGTAATGTATTATAAACCATCTCTTACCATACTAAAACACTACCTGAATCTGCCAAAGAACCAGTTTGGCTTAATTTCTCATTCCTGTTGTCCACACGAGAAATATTGGTATAAAAATATGGCAGTTGGATCACAGGTTGACAGAAACTCCATCTTCCATGGGAGCTGGCAGTCAGCAAGTCCCTTAAAATGCTTGAAAAGGCCTTGGAACACGGGCCAAACTGAGAGTCACAGCAAAGAAGCTTTCTGCAAGACACATTGTCCCCAAGGGTCCCAACAGCCACAGCAGCCCAGGCGTTTGTGACATCTTGTTTTTCCAGGTAAGCTTAAAGAAAACCTCAGGCAACCTAAGTTCATAGGTTGCTTTCTACAGAGGCCACATACTTTGACATTTAAAGTACAGAACGAACGAAATGGTCTAAATAAGATGGAAATTTTATTTACTGGTAGATGTACCAAATACTGGCCTGAAAGCTCTGATGAATCGAGCTTTGAGGATAAAGCTAAAAGCCGGGCAAGACTGTAGCCACAATTTTATTTGGGGTTGAATTGAATTTTCTCTGCTCAGGAATGAGGTGCTACAGAAGGAGTCACACACAGGACAAACTAGCAAGTGTAGAGAGAAAATGAGGAAAGGGCCTTGAAAAGCTGTGTTGGTGATATTCCTATCTGAGATAGGAAGGGTGAAAGCTGATGGTGCTTCTGAATCTATACTCCCATGGAACAGGAACCACTCCTCTTCTTGTTGGTCTCTGGTGGAGGGTGGATCGCAGGAGCCGCTCTCGGTTCCTTGGGCTGTAGTCAGAGCAGGCGGTGAAGAATGACCAGCTCACTGCCCTCAGAAATCAACAGTCCCTCAACATTATCCTATTTCTGTGGCCTCCAGCCAGCCCAGACTTGGACAGTAACATTCTGCTCAGAACACAGTGTGTTAATGCACTCCACTACAAAAAGTGCATTTCATTTTGGGGCCAAATCTGTCAATAGAAACCCCCCTTTATTTTGCATCTGTGATAATATTTGCTAGCACTCCTTTTGCTCCCCCACAGAAGATGTGTGGGCCAGGCAGGATGACCAAGGCAGCTGGGCCAGAAAATCAAGTTGGACCAAAGATGTTTTCTGCTGAACCTTCTGGAGTGCAGCTACTTGTAATTTCCAGAACTGGTGTCGAGCTTCCGAAGTGGCTCTGCGAGGAGTGAACTTACACCCAGCCTGACTTATTAGCTCTGGCTTGTTAAAGCCTGCGAGGCTCCGGAGCAGCTGGCCCAGCTCCAAGCAATGCAAGGATCTGCACTAACGAGAGGGTGATACCACGTTTACATTAGTTTTTTTGAATACGCGCCTAATCAAGACACGTTTGGAACCACCAATATATTGCATTAATAGTGCTGTGCGATCAACACAGCCATATGGTATCCCTCGGGCGGCATCCCCCAGACCTCTGTGCCCGCGGTCCTGCAGCAACGCAGCATCCCAAGGCACGGGGACGGGATGTAGGACAGCGGGCTGGGCTGGGCTGGGCTGGGCAGACGAGGGACACGACACGCTCTGTCCAAAAGCCTGCCCGCCGCGCTCCGCTGATGACACTGCGGCCTCGAGCGGTTTCTTTGGGCAGGTGCCGCGGGAGAGCCGAAGGGGCAGCTGGCCGAGGGGTGGCCCAGGGGTGGCGGGGAGGGGGGCGCCCGCTGCCTCCCGCCTGGAGAGCGGCTCCCCGCCGCGTCCGCCGGGCGCATCCCGCCTTCCATTGGCGTGGCGGCCCCACGTGGGAGCCCCCGCGCTGGGCGGCGCGGACGGCGCCGCGGGGAGGGCGGGAGGGAAGGAGGGAGGGGGCTCGGCGAAGGGCGGGCGCTCGTTGTCCTGGCGACGCCAGAGTGAGTTGTGGCGGCGGCGCTGGAGCCGGAGCCGGGTGCGCAGGGCGGCCCCTTGCCCTGGCCCGGGCGCATGGGCCGCCGGCCCGCGGGAGCAGCAGCGCCCAGAGCCGCCCGCCCCGCCGCGGCAGCCCCGGCAGGTACCGGCGGGACGCGGTGGGCGCGGGGAG
>JAYDZK010000268.1:2831945-2849790 GCA_034509185.1 Euphonia xanthogaster
TTGTGGAAATACACATGCAATAAAAATCCACTGAGAGGGAGACCTGAGAAAATGTCAGCTGCTCCTTCATTTTAAAGATATTTAAAACCTTCTGTAAATAGAACAATCTCTGTAGAATTTCAGTTCGTGATAGGATTTTATATTTTTATTACATTAATTAGGATGGTTAATAAATTTACTTTAAACCTTATAATCATAGATTTGGGAGATTTTACTTACATGGATGTGCCTTGGTGGTGTGTCCAGGGCTTGGCTTCTGCTTTAAGGTCATAAGTTTCCTGCTCTAAAAGGTGCTTCTGTAACACTTTTTGTGGGTGTGTTGTCTGCGACAATTTTAAACCACTCTTCACTGAGAAATTGGCTCAAAGAAACAGGTAGTTGTGTTTGTTTTAGTGAGGCAGATGTTCACCTTGATGGTTGCTACAAGGTGTTTCGTTCTTCTATTTTGTCTGGAACTTCTTTCTACAACAGTTTTAATGAGAGAGTCATAGGAGTGTGATTTGGTATTGCCAGCCCTCTCCCAGTCAGACCCTGGATGAAGAAATTTTCCATATTGTCAAAAATGTTTATATAATATATATACAAAGGATCTTGCTTATTCAGCTGTTGTCTCTTGTAATGTTTGTCTAGTTAAAAGAATTTGCAAACTTTTTAAGATTCAAGGGTGATTTTTCTCCAGTTTGGATGAGTTTGTGTTAGGATGTGATACAGAGGGTCTGTGGCGATGTCAACCAGTCAAAGATCAGACTGCAAGTGTTGGATTTCACGTGCCTGAGGACTCTGCCATAGTCTCCACTGGAACTGACTCGTGTAATTCTGTCAGTCTTTCATCTCTTTGCCCTGACCTTTCCCCATGTCTGTGTTACTGTACAGTGAAAAAAGCTCCTGTGTGATTTCTTGGGGTCTTAGGCATGGCCACATTTTTGAGCTTTACCTCTGTTTTGTAAAGTGAGTAAACTGTATGTGGCACAGGTACATATGCTATTTCTCTTCCTCATACCAAGTGAAGTTCATTATCCTGAAAATAACCTGACTGAGGAGTTTCAGCTGAAGTTCCAAGAATGTGGAAGAGATACCCATGGGCAAGCAGGTGGCTTAAGCAAAGCAGGACAATCATGGCTTTCCACATGAACTGTGGCTTAAAGCCTCTTGGTGAGGGAGGGAATGAAGTTGATCAGGAGGTGAAACCAAGGAGCTGATGAGATGCATGAACAACTGCTGCTGATGCTGTGGCTCTGAAGCGATGGGAGAAATGTGAATGGAGCATTATTCTACAAGGATAGGACTCTGGAAATCTCTGTGGAAAACATCTGTGACACCTTTTGCAAATTTGCTGCTGGCACTCTTTGAGCAGGACGCAGAGTTTTGGATCTCTCTCTTAACCAAAGATAGAGGATGGGAGTGGTTTACAATATGCTAGGGGGAGCCTGATATCCACCTTCCCTCACATGAACAAAAAGAAGAACAATTATTCTTGAGGGTTTATTCCCAAGTTCTGGCCTGCATGCCTCTGAAAATGCTTGCATGGTAGACAGATTACGCAGCAGATAAGTGCAGATGCTGTTAATAGAACAGTACAAAATCAGTCAGAAATTATTCCTGTTTGCTGAAATTGTCATGAAAAATATGGAGCAGTTGGTTATTTCCAGTCTGAAAGAAGTGAGGATCAGTGCTGATAACAGGTTTATATGTTACCCCTGACTCTGCTCATGCCTGGAAGAACTTCCCTGCTTGCATTTGTGTGTATCTACACAACATGTAGTTTTAAACTGGCTTTTCCCCCCTCCCTCTTCTCTGATGGTAGAGAAGACTACACTGGTGTGATCTGCCCATTCAAATCCTGCAGCAGTGTCTGGTGTGCTGTACTGCCTGTGGTGCTGATCAGTAGCTGATCTTTCAGAGCTGGACAGAAACCCAGCAATATGGTGACGGTGCATCAGCTGCTTGCCTTGTGTGGAGGGAAGAAATCTAGCCCTGCTTCCAGCTGCTGCTGCTGACCACAGGCTTTAAAACCCTAAGGCATGGTGGGTGATTATTGTTCTTACCTTGGATGACTATGAGTATTAATGGTCATAAGTTAGCTGGGATATTTCAAATTTTAGCCAGACATCTTGATTCTGTGGAAAATCTCCGCACAATCTGTGGGAAATCTCAATCACAGAATCTGGGGTGGATTATATATTTGGTCTCCTCTCGCTGGCTTTGGGGTGCCTTGTCTGGGACCCCTGTGGGTGGGGGCTAAAGAGTGAAAGCTGGACACGATGCTGTAGCTGTGACTCAGTGTGGAGGGATGGATGTAAGAAAACAAAGTGCAGAAGGCAGTGTCACACCTGAGGAGCTGCAGCTGTACTGATCACCAAAGATTGGGAACAGGCCTGCCCTTAACAGGCCACAGCTGTGTCCAATGAGAAGAGTGCTACAAAAGAGAGGGTTAGCTGGGTGAGGAGGGAGATGGAGTTGTTGGTTGTGAAGAAGAAGGAGTCAGTGCTGTGAGGAGCTGCCCATGAGAAATCAGCGAGAAGGTAGGAGAGCTCTGCAATGTGATGACAACAGCTCAGTGCATTAGTGAGCCTCTTACTCCAGTTTTCCACATCCTGTGGTATAAAGGAAGATTTTATAGCTAAGATCTTAATGGCTTCATCAATCTAATTTCATAGATAATGAAACCAAAAGGCTTAAGCAGTAAATACAGGTAAGTGCTATGTAGTATAGGGTGTATTCTTTGGAGTATAAGAGCACTTGTTTCAAATAAAGTTAACTTCTGATATTAAAAAGGGTTGTAGGATGCTGAAGAGAACTCTCTGCTTAGTAAAAAAATTCTTCTGTTACTAGTGAGATTGTAAGAAAGTTTACCCCCAATACCAGAGTGTACCTGGAGGTGCCTCTGCAGCTGTGAAATGTGCTTTGTCTCTCATTCTCTTCTATTACAGTGGTTTAGCAGAAGTTGCTGCATATCCCTCATTCTTTCTGTGATTAAGATGTAGCAAACCAAACTTTCTGTGCCATAGGATGCATTTCACCTGGTGCACTGCTTCAGGAGCCAGCACACTTCCCAGCCCTTACACATGGGAAAAGTCCAATGGAAATTACTGACTCAGTGCTGTGGGAGTCATTAAAATTAGAGGTTTTGGGAAGCCGAGGTGCGTTCCTCAGCAGTTGCGTCCTGTTTGTGATCTGTACCTGGACCCCCGGCTGGCAATAAGTGTTGCAAAAATTGCTGGTATGTCCTGTGCATTTAACAGGACAGGTGTCTCTGTCTGTTTCACAAAGGGTGCAAGAAAGTAAACCCTAGAGGTTTTGGTTTTAATTATTTTTGTAAAGCAAGTGTGGCTTTCAGATAATATACATTCTAAGTCATTAGCCTGTGGTCTCCTGCACACCTCCTTAGAAAAATGTTCATTATTATGCAAATGGCTGCCCTCTGGCTTTGAAGTAATTGTCACTTGGAATAATGTGTGGGCCATGGTATAACATACTTCAAAACCTAAATAGCTGGGAAATTCAGATTGAGCAGTCAGACATTGCCTCTTGTTGTGTCTGTGCCTGGAAGCAAATTTGATATCCCTGAGGTCTGCTATCTATTGTGATATTCCTGGTGAAGGGAGTGGTAGGAAAGGCAATGGGGAAAAGGAGGAAGGGGTGTACAGGAAATAGTCTCTGTGATAATTCAGACTTCTTTACTATTTTTAGGGGGTATTGCAAATCTTGAAGTCTTCTAGACTCAAGGGTCTTCCAGAAAGGGAGGCATTAGGGAGAGATGGACATGCATTTGTCAGTATTTATTTTTAGGCACTCAGTGTTAGGGTTTTTTCTGGTTGATTATAGTCCAGTTTGACAGATGTGCTATAGATTTATTTATGCTTGCCCACTGCAGCAATTCATAACTTTAAGAAGCAAATATTAGTGACATCTTCCAGTAGCAGCAACGCTCTCATGTATTCTTTAACAAAGAAATTAGGTTTCTCTGTTAAGGTGTAGACCACTTTAAGCATATAACTTTATAAGCATATTTACTGGTGCAGTGCAGATGAAGAAATTCTTGGTGAGTGTTACAAATGTGTATTTCTTAGGTATTCCTGCTTGAAAAGCATCATATGTCTGTTTCCATTCATGTTGATGTGTTACTTTCAAAGGATTGTTAAGAGGAATACTTAAAATGTAACAGAACCTGGCAGGAAAATAGGTATGTTACAGATGAAAATGCATATTTTATTCTAAAATTGTTTAGGGTCATACTGGTTTAGGTCTAAAATAACTGGTAGGAGGCTGCTGGACTAAGTGAACTTGTTCTCCAAGGTGAATTCCCTTTTGTAATGCAGAACCTTATTGTTTTCTAGATCAAGTTGCAATTTCCCTGTGCAGAGGAAGACTGGAAGGGATGATACATCTGAGTTACTTGCCTTTTCCTGCACAAACCCTTTTGCCAGCCAGTGCACTCTCTGTTTCTGCTCTTTGTCTGGCACTGCAGGGTAACCCAGAAGAAGGATGTGACAGTGACCCAGGGTCTCTGTGCACAGCCTTATGGGGAGATGGAGCCAGTGCAGATACCTCAACCTTTCCCCAACTCCTCAGGAGTCTGCTGCAGCTTCTGATGGGAACCAGACCCTTTTTTGGGAGACTGACAGACTTCTGCAACATTCCCGTGGAAATAAAAGGCAGTGAGAGGGTGGACATGATTTTGTGGTAGAGTGAAAAAAAATCTTGCCTTTTTTGTGGTAGAATTATAAAAATCCCTTCTTTGCAGAGGACTGTCATTCATCCTTTAGAAAGAAATGATCTGGGTTACAAATTAGCTTGTCCTTGCAGCATTAGGGAAAAAATAGCTTGGTGTTGAAGACTCTGATTCCTTTTCTTGCTAACAGATAATGATGCGTGGATGTCTCTTGAGGCTATCGCACATTGATGGTAATAAATATGTACTCAGACTTGGGTAGCTATTTTTCAAGTATTCTGCATTAAAAAAAGGAGCTGAGGGGCAAGAGGGTAACTTCTGACATCTGATAACAGTTGAGAAATCGATAGAGACAGGATAGACTTGTTGTGGAAAACTTTCCACTTATAGGTGGAAAATGAGAGTTCTACATGCTGCAAGCATTTAGCTTGCAGTTTATTTTCTAAAGTCTTTCAGTTCTTCATTGTGATGACAGCAGTGACTATCAGATCCTCAGCAACTTGGAGGGTTTGTTTTGGATAAGCAACATACATCCAATATGACTGCTCCAAAAATGTAACAGGGCAGATGGAATTGCCTGTGTTATTTCACTGTCTCTCTCTGCAGTCTCCTAATTCAGATGCCTTGTTTTCTTCATTGATGTTTGCTGTATCGTGTGAAGCAAGGTAATGAATTTTTAAAATGTCATCGATTTAGTACTGTGATACTCAAATTTTTAAAGTAAATCCTGTGAACACAGTAGGAATCATAGTGGTTAGAAACTGGAGAAATCAGAGAATTGTAAGGCTTAGGGTAAGGAAAGTTGGGTTGTAGTAAAATTTTTTTGTGATATGAGCATGAACTGGACCTCAGTTTTTCTGTTACTGCTCCATTGGTTCATAACATGAATGTTCAACTGATCAAACAAAAACTAGATGGTGCTAATTCAGTTATTGAAAGTGTGCCCTTCCCATATCAGCCTTGATCAAAATCAACATAAGATATTAGAAATGAATGAAAGTTGCATCAGCCATCTCTTAATTGTATCATGTTTGAGCTTTAATGTTATTTAGGCTGATAGCTCACATTCTGTGAATGAGAAGACCACCACAAAACACCAGAAGAGATCTTTATTTCAAACATTTAATTTTTTGTGGGTTTTAAATACTGCTCTCTATGGATGTGAAACTCATATTAATCTCATGTGCTGGGTCGTTGTTGTTGTCTCTTTAATTTGCCTTCCAAACTGGAATAATTTTGATTAATCTGCTGACTGCTGGAGCTCAGGCTTGGCAATAGGAGTAGCCTATCTTCAAACTCCTTTTCCTTTAAGATGCTTGACTAAATAAAAGGAAGATTAGTTATAGTGTGTATGTGTCAGGGCTGGAATAAAATATTCATAAATATTTATCAGGTGGGGAAAATAAATACATGGGTGCATCCTTTTAAAACTCAGATGATATGGCATAATAGACCAGCTGGCAGAGGATGAAAGGTGAGTGTGGGGGAGATTTTTCACCTTGTGTAAACTATGGAGTAACCTGAAATGCAGCACAGCACATCCAAATGCCAGAATAGATGGAAGCATGTACAGGCAAGGGCCTTTCTGGATAGCTAGACAGATGATTGCTTTCCTAAGAGCCTGGAACTTGGAATTGATGGTGGGTGGTCTAATGTCATGCACTATATTTACAGTGGCTGAGTGTGAAGTCAGTGTGTCTAATGCATTGACAGAATCACAGTGAGAAGGAAGACATGTACCGAGTGGCATTAGCAGGGAATCCAGATTTTGTAACATAAATTGTGATCAGTAATGGCATAAACACCATGTTTTAAGTCTTCTGTATTGACCTGTCTTTATCTGTAGGTAATATATTTTTTGGCTTGTAGATGTAGCTGTTGGATTTTTCCATGCATGTAAGCATATGTCTTCACAGAACCTAGTGCAATACAACATTCCTCTTTCTTTAGCTATTGCTTTGCACTGGGTGGTTGGGATTTTTACACTGACTAGTTTTTATATTGCACTGAATAGTTTGTTTGTATCACATGGATTGTTCCATTCTCCCCTCTCCCCCCAAAGCCCTGGTGGTGGTGGTGGTGATCTTGCTCTGGGTTACTCCTGCCCTCGCCCCTCCTATCAGTTGTGTCCCATTAAATCTCCCGTCACGAGGCTGATGACCTCTTTTCCTCCTGGGCATCCTTACCTCCCTCCTGGACTCTCACTTTTCCCTCGAGGTGTTCCACAATGAAGTTGTGGGATGATGGTCCCGAGAAGCAGAGCGCCTTCTGCCTCTTGCTTTTGTCCTTGTCAATTGGAGCCGGGGGTCCAGAGCTGCCCAGAAAGCCCCTCAGGTGTGCAGAGGAGAATGTTAGATTCCAATTGTAAATAATAGCACGGAAGGTGGAGCTCCGTGGTTCAGGAGGGGGATGTGTGAAGTGCTGAGGTATGAAAGAAAGTCCTCCCTCCCTGCTTCTCTAGGTTGTTTTGGCACGATCTGGGTTGGGAAGTGCTGCAGCTGGGTGGTGATAATTGGCCCAGCCTGGGTATGTTCCAATAGTGAGAAGCATCTCTGGAGCTTTTACTAAAAGTTCAGCCAAAAGAGCCCTTCACAATCTGAGTGTGTCACAGGGGTTGGACTGACCTGTCTGCCACTGTCCTGCTGCTGCAGCTTCAGGTTGCACGGGCTAACTTGTTTGGGTGACCCCTTCAGTGCTGCCCTAGGCAGATGAGAATATCTGAGACACACAGCTCCCACTATCGGGTTCCTCTTGGATTAAGTTAATTTTTTTTTGTTTTGGGTTTTTTTCCCCTTTTGGAGTTGGGCATAATTTTCAAATTAATCCAGCTGTCAGCATGGCTTGTGTGGTTCCAAGGTCTTTGGCTGATCTTTGGGAGAATAGAAGAGTGATGAAGGATGGGAAGCTGGAGGAGAACTGGCTTGTTCTTGCAGTGCTGGTTTTGTTTTTTATTTGGGGCTTTTCCTGCTATTAGTAAAAGAGAAGTTGGAAATGGATAATCTTGATAAATGATGAGAAATACTTCTTTGAGTCTTACAGGAAAGAACACAAGATGCATGGAAAATAAGTATGATGCAAGCATTCACCTCATATGAGGAAATCTGCTTCAAAATTGAAATGTCCTTATTTCTAAACAAGAGCAAAAACCCCCTAAACAAACAAAAAAAATACCTCTTGCAAACCACAACAAAACCACAGTGCTCTGCAGCCTGTAAATGACTGTACTGCTCTGTACATAGTAGCTTTTCTTTTTTTTTTTTTTTACTGTTCCACAGTGGCTTTTCATGTGTGCATTGAGGTGCAGACAATTCCTGTCTGTACAGAGTTTGGTTGTGCTCTGAGAAGAGAAACTGGGCTGAGAGAAATGTCCCACAGAGCCAGAGGTGTGTGTGGGAATGGAGGTGATCCCTCTCTGCTGCTGCCTTGTGCTCCTGGGGAGCAAGGACAGCTCAAGCACTTTGCCTAATCTACATCAGGTGTACATGGTTTTGAAGATGATGAAGCAGGAACTGCTGTCCTCTCCTCCCTGTCATTTCCTCTGCCATAGGGTGATGGATTGTGACTGATAACACTTCTGCAGTAAAAGCTGGTCACAATCAAATGCAGAAGCATTTAGGACTGAGATTGTTCCAGGATGTTTTGAATGTCTTAAGAAGGGTTTGTGTATAAACAAATCATACATGCTGATTAGTTTATCTTGCTAGGTATCTTCCAAGTAAGCCACTAATTTATTTATTAGATCTCACGATTTTGGGTGAGAGCGTGGTATAAAGGTCTCTCATGTCCTGCTTCTTTGGCTTATCAGTGGTTCTGATAGCAACTTCTACAGTAAGCCTTTTCAGCAGGTGTATTTCAAATATTCAGGAAGAGAAAAGTGGCTTTTCTTATTTTTTAGTGAATATTGTCTGGGGTGTGGGAGTCTAAGCCAGGGAATGGAGAGAGGAGGCCAGAGTCTGTCCTGTCTCAGCCCTGGCAGGTGCAGTCCTGTGCTGGCAGATGTGCTTCATTCACCAGCAGCTCCTCAGGTGCATCTGTTTCTGGGGGCAGAAGGACAGCCCCCATCCCTGACAAACCCCCAGCAACACCAACAACCCCACACAGCCACAAGTGCCCCAGAGGGTGTTGTAGCTGCTGTCCCAGCTGGATTTGAGTGTTTTGAAGAGAGGTGATGTAAAATCTGTTGGTGTGGTCCTTGGAGGATACAACAGGGGCTAATTATGTTTCCTTAAAGCATGCATGTGTTTTTAGCCAACTTAAGGGATGTCCCAGTTATTGTGACCACATTCATCTGGGAGTTTGGAATGGCTAATTTTCTTCTGAAATTATTCTATTGCAAGTCAATTGCTGTGATGAACTTCAGTGATGATCTTTTGTTGCCAATTAAGATCAGTGATCTAGAGTGCTTTTTATGTTATGAGTTATTTTCCATTCCTATATCCATTCCTATTAAACTAGAAAGTGGATTTCAATTTAGAGTTTTTTTACAGCCTCTAAATAATGAAAGCATTCAGTCTTGATTTGTGTTTAATGGCTGAATAAGGATTGTTTGCTTTTATTTGTAATGTAGTGTTGTCTCCTTCGCAGATAATGTCAAAAATACCATAAAACACTGTGGTGACTGTTTAAGAGGTTCGTTTCATCCTTAATGTCCGAGTGGGAAATGTGGCTGTGCACTTCAGCAAAGGGTTCAGAATGGAGTCTTAGGCTCTGCTCTCTTGGGTGTGTGCAGTGTGTCCAGGTGTGGCAGTGCCCTTGCACCCCTCTGACATCAAGGCCTTGGTGAGGCAGATCCAGGCAGCCTGTCAGATGTCTGAGTGCTGAACTTTGGAAGCCAAGAACTGTTCCTAACCATTGATGATAACTTAATATCCGTGTCTGTGGGTTTTTTTCCTTTTTGGCTGCATGCCCAGATTCTATACCGATGAGTAGTTATCTTTGCAACCTTTCACATTGTTGACAGTGATTAATGATGTGTTGTGCACACTTCCATTGCATCAAATACCAATTTTTTGGGTAATGGGAAAAGAATATCTCATTAGGTAGTTAATATCATTGACTTCACACATTGTGTATAATTCAAGGCAGTTTTTTTGTTTGGTTGGTTTTTTGTTTGTTTGTTTTTTTTTTTGAAAAGCAGGGATAGGAGTAGTAGATTAGAGTATGACTTTCATGAAGTCATGAGAGTAGAATATAAGGTTTCAGGTTAATTTCTGTCAGTTTCCATAATACAACTGAAATGCAAGTATGTGAACACAGAAGCATAATTTTTAAGGATTTTCCTGTGAGGAAGAAAATCTTTTAAATCACTTGATGTTTTATATACCCTTCTGAATGTTAAATCCTAAAGCAATAAAGATAGCAGATGCTTGTAAAAATGAGATGACTGCAGCTTAGGAGTCTTGTTTTTCCTGAGCAAAACTGCTTGAAATTGCTAATGTGTGCACTGATAAGCACTCAGTGATAGGCACTTATCTCTTAGGCAATGTGTAAAAAGTGTAAAACTGATTATTGGAAGTTAAGAGGTGGGTACTGCTATCATAGTTGGATACCCTTCGTGTGAGCACACGTCCTTCAATTGCTGTATTCTATTTTTTTTTGGTCAATGCCATTTAACCTGAAGCACTTTTTTTCCATTTCTTCTAGTATTGAAGTAGTTTGCATATCACTGTATCTACTCAAGAAAAACTGAACCATAGATTAGGTCACCTATGCTGATTTTCCACATTTTTTTCCATTAAAGTGAAATTCAGCTTTTTTACTGTTCGTTTATCTGTTTTTCTTCTGTTCAACATCTTTACCTTTCAAGATTCAAGGGGTTTTTTTGGGTTGTTACAGCTGCACTGTTTAGCAATGCAGAGCCTGTAGTTGTTTCATTATTTAGATGATATCTATGTGTATATATTAATTTCTATTCATGTGGCTAAGGACTGACATATTAAACTGGTATTCTTTCTGGTTTGTGTCACGGTTACTTCATTAACCGTGTTGAATTATGCTATAAATATTTGCAGGAGCCCAGTCTTTGTAGTCATTCTCTGTGGGGAATTTGCATTGAAATTGATGGGGGATCTGAGTGTAGGAAAGCTGCTTAAGTGGGCATCATCTGCTCTTGCAGGCACGCACGCCTAAGTAGTAGAATATATATTTTTTTAACTGCTAATGTAGTGTTAGGGCAATCAAGGGAATGACTTCCTCAGTGATGTAAGTGGTTAGGCAGGAAGGGGATATGTGTTTCCCCAGAAACAGAGGAGATTTTTATCCAGAAAAGCCCTGGGTAAAAGCAGAGGCCAACAGAGAAGATGCAGGAGTATTTCAGTAAAACTGAGCTATGAGATGATGATGGGAGGGATGCAAGTTCAATGGAACAGGATTGTGACTGTGTAAAAGCCTTTCATTTGTTCCTTCCTCTTAAGTATTTTGATCTTTCTATGAATATTCTACTAAAGGTGATATATTCTAGAAGTTTTTTCTAAAGCTGCTGCGTGCTGGGATGTGAGCTCACACAGGGGTACAGCAGCAGGGAAAATTATTTTTGAAAATGAATTTAAACAAAATTCACACCACTGTGGAAATCCTCATAGAAAGGAAGAATGATACAAATTTACTCCTTGCTCTCTGCAGCCTTGGGAGGGGAAGGTTGTTGAGTAGCAAACCTTTTGTTCCACGGAGAAAAAACACAGTTGGAACAAGTTTTGCAGATATAAAAGAACAGCAGAGAAACAATACAGTGCTCTCACTAAAAAAGCTCAAAGTGTTATTTCCCTTTGCCTTGACTATTTGGCTGTGACCTGCATTTCAAAAGCATACACCCGAGGCGAACGAAAAACCGTGTTAAATTGGGGAAAGTTTGTGTCTTTGCAAACTCCATCTTTGTTTGTGTAAATACATGCTGAGAGCTCTGGGATGGGGACTCCATTGTTTCTTTGTGGGAAGGTGCCCACCAAACTGAAACCAGAGATAGAAGGTGCTGGTTTTGCCTGGATCTTTCTGTCTATAAAGATGCACTAATATTTTTGGAACAATAATTGCCACTCGAAGCAAGGAAAAGGGAGAACCAAGAAGCTTGCCACGGAGCAGCTTTGTGATGGCTCACTGTGTTTCAGCATACATTCTGCTGGGGGTTTTAGGTATAATCTTTCCAATTTTTGGCTGACGTACATCAGTTGTGTTTGTACTCAATGACCCCAGTGGTTCATCCAAGCCTCAGTGAGAGGGCACGGTAAACTAGAGAAAGAGACACAAAAAAGCTGAAAATTGTTGGTTTTATTGGTTTTCAGAGGAGGGAAGGTGTTTGTATTCTTTTTCACAGCCTAATTTGCATTTTGCTGGAGACAGGCAATGGTGATATTAAAGTCTGTGTTATTTCCTAGGGACTTGGAATTTATAAGTCTGAGTTAGGTTCTTCTGAGTCTGCCATGAGTTCCCTCTGTGATCAACAGAAGAATTTTCTGTCTAACAAAAATAAGGTCTTGTGATTATGCTAATATGCTCCAATGAAAAATGGATTTTCTCATTTGAGCCCTTGCATAAGGGGCTTTATTTTTCTCCTGTTCTTTTTGAACTTGTCCTTGAAGTATCCTGGCCATTTTAGACCAGGGTAAGCTCCTAAATTACATCCAGAGAGGCCTGAGAAAGGTGATCCCCAGTGGTCGTGCTTGCTGGAGCCCTGCTACTGGGCAAATAGAAAAATACTTTCCAGGAGACTCCAGGATTTTCCAGTCTTGCATTTCCAAAGGTACCCTTTTCCCAGCAGCAGAGTCATTTGGAATTGATGGCTTAGAGGCAAGGAGTGAAGCACAGAATAACGTGAGAAGTCCTAGGAATATCAGCCACAAAACAGTGCATGTCTTTTCCATCAGAAATAGTTGATTTTTCATTGAAACGCTTGGGGATGAGTGCTGCTGTGCATGGGAACAAGTCTGTCAGTGGTTTGGAAAGCAGAACTGGCCTGTTGCACTGCATTTGCAAATTGCATGGTGGTCACATTGCTTTGAATGTAGGACTGGGAGGCTCTCTGTTCTGAGCCTTCTCAAGTTAATGGCTTAGTCTGAAATCCTCATATTCAGTTGAAAAGATTCCCTGTTGGGTAGGGAATTGCTGGCTTGTGATATTGACAGGGTCTTTTTTCCCTAAAGAAATACATTTTACCTTAGTGAATTGAAGGTGTGGGTGGGATGCCACTGGAAGATGAGCACTGTGTCTATTGCCAATTTGAGCACTCTAATGGCTGCACTAGAGGCAGCTGTTCTAGCAGAGAAACTCGTGTGTTATTGTTCATATTATTTCACCACATAAAGGAATCCATTTTAGTAGTATGAGTTGATTTACAATACACACCAGTGAATGAGTAATAAAAAAGCCAGCAGATAAAGAAGTGTTTCCTTCTTGCTTAACCTGTGTGGGTGGTAGCTGAAATACCTGTCTTAGGCAAGAACAATGTGTATGACTTGTCCTTGAAACATGTATTTTGAAAGTTAGCCCAAAAGTTTTATCCATTTGTGCAATTTTGATCAGGTACTGTCCGCAGGTTCCCCATCAGATTCTTGTGGCTCTTCTCTCGTGCTTGAACATACATTCCTTTCACCTCTGTTGAGTGGTGAGGTCTGGTGAAGGCACAGATCCAGGAGTCGTGGGCTACTGGGAGAAAGCCATAAAAAGTATTTTTAGCCCATCTATTACGCTACTTCAAGTAAATGCTGGATAAATTGAGGTCAGACTCAAGCCTTTGCACTTTAGTTTCTTTCCTAATTGTATTCTGCTTTTATTGGATCGTCACTCTAGGCCTTTGAAATATTATGAATATTTTGCTAAGCAGCATTGAAAATACAAGGGTGATGTGTGGAAAGATAAGAGGCCCATGTATAGAAACACTTAATCTGTGGTTGTTGCCACTCAGGTTCCCAGTGTAGCCATTACTGCAAGGTTTGTGTTTCATAGTCTGAAATGAGGCTTTTTGAGGTACCTCTGAATTCCACGGGCCAGCTGATACCTGTAATTCCACGGCTCTGTAATGGCAAGGAATGAACCAGAGTCAGAACTTATTTAGCACTCCTCTTTCTATATATTTTCATTTAAGGTTAAATTTTGTTCGGTGGTGCATCCAAGTTAGTCAAAGCTTTTTAATGCTCATCTGAACTGATGAGATAGGAGTGGGAGTGTTGTTGTGTCCTTAGGAATGATGTGTTTTCCTTGAATGGCGTGACAAGGATGTTGCTGAAGAAGTATTTTGTTGCAATGGACTTCTAAGAGCAGGAGAACATCTTATACAAGTTGGTGCAAACTCTCTAGTGATATTCTCTTAAGTACAAGTAAACGCTTAAAATTTTGGTTTTGGAAAATTTGGATCCATTTGCAGGAGTGCAGAAAAAAGAAAAGCTCAGTAGACATGGGGCTGCATCTTTTGGTCTGGAACTCAAAAGCCAACTGTCTGTCTAAACCTTGTCTTGCCAAGCAGCTGCTTACCAGGCTTGGTGTTGTTTTTAAACTGAGTCTCTGTCAATGAGGCTAATGATACACAGCTCCACTTAGCCCATGTTGTCTGTGTCTCCTGTTGCATCTGGATTCCAAGCTCATCCAGGGGTTGCAGTAATTCCTCCTGTATGTCTTCTAAAGTGGTTAATGGCTTCTGGTGAATCTTGTGGCTTCCTTACCCTCTTATCACAAAGAGGTGCATAATCTCTGTGTGCCAAAAATTGTTTGGTCTGTGCAAATCGATATCCCAGATGAAATTTAAAGAGTGCCTCTCCAGAAGAAAAGGAAATGCTGAGTTTTCACGACATGGCTTTAGGAAGCATTTCAGACAGTGCCAGCAGGTCTGGAAAGCTGTCCCTACCCGTGTGGCCATGGGAGCATGGCAGTCTCACCCATCCTTGGGTGGCACGTGTGATGTGGGCGTCAGGGCTTTCTCACATCAGTGCAGAGCACCAGCATGTTTGTTCCTGAGATCTTCAGGGCACTAGGTGATGTGTGGTTTACAGATTAATATTATTATTAATAGCATTGATAGTGTTATTAATAGCATTGATATTAATTATTATTATTATTATTATTTAATTAATACATTGTTATTATTCTGATATACAGAGCAGTGTTGCATGTCCACAGCATTTCAGTGATTCTCTAAGGTTGTGAAGATGGATCTGTGAGAAGAGTTAAATAGTGGAGCATAAAGTGGAAGGGATGTGTTCATCTGAACTAACGTGTGTGCGTGCATATTTATTGCACAATTTGAAAGCCTGAAACCCCCTGTTCTTTCATAAATATTTGTATGTTTCAGCCTTTCATTTTGGTTTAAAGTATGTAATCTACCATGGCAAATACACTTTTTAAAAAATCCCTTGACAGACCTTGCCAAATGATTGCTGTTCCCAGCTGTTCCAAATACTGGAAGAAATAATGAGCTTTAAAAAAAAAATCCAACAAATTGTAGCTTGCTGCTTCCTCATTCCAGTGTCACTAGAAGATTTGGACAGTAGCTCTGTCATTAAGTACCTACTTACTTTAAAGGTTGTGGTTGCAATGAAAATAACATTTTTGCCATTTAAATTTGTGCTTGAAAATCATTTTTGAGGGAAGACAGTAATCTACAGTCATGTCGGCCACAAGTACAATGAAGTGACAAGTGCTATGTCTTAAAAATAGAAAAATGCTCAATTTGCTCCCACTCCTATCTGAAATTTAAGAAACTCTAGTATCCTTAATGATAATTTTCACATTTCCTCTGTGCAGATGGTTTCATGAGGATTTATTTTTCCATTTTTCCATTTTTCCATTTTGTGTAAGATCTAAGGATTGGCTCTGTGGAATAGAGCCCACCTTTGTGAAGAATCACAGTGGGTGTTGTGCAATGACCCCTTGTTGAGTTGTACTCGTGATTTGGATGGTACAGTGGGGTGTTTGGGTTGTGATTTCCCAAGAGTTTGTGCCTTTTTGATATTTCCTTCCATGCAAAATTGGCCCCTTATTTTTTAACACCAGCTGTATTAGTGTTTGCTGAGGGTGTGACAGTGTAATTGGAGGCTTAGGGTTAATACTCACTTCAGATTAAGCTCAGACATTTCTCAGTGATGAAGAGTAAACCCAAAGTTTAAAAGGTTAAGATCATTATTAAGATCACTTATTATAGTGGTCACAGATGACCAATCAAATTGTGAAGTTTATTGATATAAATGCACTTACAGTGACTAAGGTGGAGTAGTGTCTTTGGAGTGGGTCTTTCTTGCTATAGGCAATTCAAAGTTAAGAATATTATTTCAGTACCTTTTTTCCTATTTTCAGGCACTTACTTGTCTCTCCCTGCTGATACAGGTTTGGGGTTTTTTTGTGTTGAGGTTGTTTGGGGTTTGCTGGATGGGTCTTTTCCCCAGTATTTTCCTTGCTTATGGTGCCAAAAGCATAAAAGCTGGAACTCACGACCTCCTGCTTTTGGTGCTAGCCTGTGGTCTGTTGTACACATAATTATGGGCTGTAGAAACAAACTGATGATGTCATTGATAGTTTTGCTAATGGAGTGTGTTTGCTCTTCTGGTAAATAAAAAAAAAAACTATGTAGATTCCCATTTGAAAAGATGGGGAAACCTGGAAGGAAATGCCAACAGTCACAGTGTGGGTGACTTGCCCTGGCACACGTTTTCTTGTGAAGCTTGTTGTCTGTAATATTGACTCACTGCTTATGCAAGGGTCTGTCTGGTGTTTAGGGGAGGTCCAGAGGCTGTTGGTGTGCGTGAGCCATTTGTTTGATTGCCACTGCAGTTTTGGGGGTGTGTGTTTGCAGTGTTCCTCACTTACAGTGCCTCCTGTAGCTCTGCACTTACTTCAGCCCCCAGCAGGGACTGGCACTTTGTCTTGCCCCTTCTGGGGAGAATTTCCTGTTTTCGGGGGAAAATAAGAAACCAGTTCCTTCCTGGATGTCTCTTTTAGATGAGACTGCTACTTTTCAGATAGCTAACCCTGTAAAGGGGGCTGTGGAACAGGGATTAACCGTGTAGGTAATGGAAAGGTCCAGGTTTTGGCTACAGTGAGGAAATGTTCAAGTTCTGTGAGCAAATGTCCAGGTCTGAACTAGGCTGGTGCATCTGTTGTGTGCTTAGTGTTCTTTCCAACATGGGCTAAATGATGAATTTGGGAAGCCTTTAGCATTTCTCTCTGTACAGCAATGATTTAAAGTAGGGTAAGCGCTCTACTTTTGCCTTTTCCTTCTTAAGAAAAATTTTGCTTCTGTTTGGCATCACTCAAGATGTGCCCCCCAGCTTAATATGCTGAGCATGACACCATATGGTCCCTTGGGTCAGCTGGGGTCAGCTGTCCCACCCGTTTCCCTGCCCAAATTTTTGTGTACCCCCAGCCTGCTTTGCTGGTGGAGTGGCAGGAAGAGCAGGAAGAACCTGAGTCTGTGCAAGCACTGCTCAGCAGCAACTCAAACATCCTTGTATTATCAGCACTGTTCCCAGCACAAATCCAAACCTCCACATCAGCTGCTGTGAAGAAAATTAACTCTACTCCAGAGAAAGCCAGCACAGGCATCCCGAGTTCCTTCATTTAGTGAGTTTTCCCAGCTATGCCTCTGCAGTAAGCCTTATCTGTGTGTTAGATCCTGAATGTGAAATGAACAGTCCTTTGTGTAAACACAAATAGATAAAATTATATCACTGGGAACAGCCATTTCCATGTAGTGAATTGCATCTAAAATGTCGAATGACTGATTAAGGAGAAGATAAATTGGAAGATGTTAGCAATAGCATGTGAATAAAAATGTTAGCACTATAGGTGTCAGGGAAGGACTGTAAACAATTAGTGGTTTTGGAGCTAGAGATTAAGGTAAGAAGGAACTGGAAACAAGAGCTGTGATGCTGGAAGTACACAGTCCTGCTGCGTTCTGTTGTGTAGTCCCTGCTGTCCTGTCGGGGTCTCTAGCTGGTCAGAGTGACCCCGAGAAAAGTTGGAAAGTCTCTTTTCCCAGCCTGGTGCTTGAAGAAGGAGTCAGGGCTCTCAGTTCTCGATCCCAAGGTTGTTTATTGTATCTCATCTATAAAATTCTTTCTCCTGTCCTGCCGAGGGCAGCTCAGCAGGACAGTCCCAGGCACTCTGCCTGCCCCCAGGGTGGTGTTGTGTCTTTATACTAAAAACTACCTATACAATGTTTACAGTTACTTTCCAATACCCATCACCTGTGTT
>JAYDZK010000268.1:2857202-2871077 GCA_034509185.1 Euphonia xanthogaster
GCCTTGAGGGCAGAGAATGTAATATCCAGCATGAACAGAACACACGGCTGGGGATACAAGCATCATAAAGTCACCCTAGGACAGCTGTGAACCATGAAATATTGGAGAACAGAGGTTGAGTGAGTATTCTGCTTATCTACCTAAGATTTGGCTTTCCTTTTGCTTTGAAAGAAAAAGAAAAAGTTGACTGTCTTAGTTTAGAAACAAACAAAAAAAAAAGTAGAAGGAAAACTTGTATGTGTGAAACAGCAGTGGATTGAACAAAGCCCCTAACAAATGTCTTTTTTTCTGTATTATCTCCTTCCTGACAAGCAGAGAAAGCATCATGTTTGGAGCACAGGAGTAAGCGCTGCAGTCTGTTCTGCTGGCGTCCAAGATCAGTTTGTACAAGTTGCAAGATATAAACCCCCCCTATCTTCCCATTTTATGATATCAAAGGAGGTCCCTTCCTTCCTGGCTGTTGCTGTAGTTTGCCTATCTGAACTTGTAAGGGAATATTAAATAACACTTGGTGGAGGCCTTAGTTCTGATTTCTGCTGAGAAAATCCTCTGTTTTTTTTTAGGAGGATCTATGCAAAAGGCTTATGTTTGTCTTACTGAATATTTTTATTTGTAAACTGTTTGGTTTATCTGGGTAACTGTACATCCCCAATTCTATAATTTCTGGTTGAATGCTTGAGCTTTTTTGATAATGCTGTGTGTTTGCTTCTTCTGCTTTCCTTGTATTTTCTAATGCAGAGACATAAGCTTGAGCCTCTGCTGTCAAGTCTTTCTGCCAGCCTGTCTGGCTGCTGGTCTTCTTCAGACCAGTTTAGTGTTTGTAAATAGGCTTGATGTAAGTCATGTCACAGCAAAAATAATGAAGCCCCCTGTATTAAGAGCTCTGCTAGTTCAGTGATGCTGATAAGATCGGTTCATCCCTACATCAATGTAATTTAGAGAAATTGCTGTGTTGTGGATGGAATTTTAACAAGAAATCCCCACGGAAAGAAAGGGTAGTTAAATTAAAATGATGTTTAAATCAGAGCAGCACTGAGAAGACATTGACTATAAATCAGCTACGTTAATGGCAAACAAAGCTAATTCTGGAAAATGTGGTGTGAGAAGGTTCTGCCTTGGTTTTGTTGCTTGCACCTACGCATTTGTAATATGTTGCCGTTTTAATTTTGTTTTCCTATCCTGTGGATTTGATGTTAAGTATTACAGTTTTTTCAATGTCAAGAGTCAGCTTGACCACAAAACATAAGAACTGCTATAGTACCAGTAGGGGAGGAAAAAAGACTTGCATACAAAGAGTTAGTAGGCAATAATGAGCTGCAGGATCTTTAATTGTGTAATATTTGTGTCTTGGATTTAAAAAAAAAAAAATCAGCTATTCTTATCTAGATAGAGAGATGCCATGAATTGCTTGGTTGTGAAATAAACCTGTAATGCATCTTGGACATAATTTAAATGCCCCCACCTTCCCACTCCAGATAAAAAAATAGGGAAATCAGATTTGTCTTGGTTGCTCTGAAGCAAAGTGAGACAGAGGCACTAAGACAGATGTGTGGAGACTCTGCAGCGAGAGCACAGATCCCTCCTGTGTGCTGTGACAGAGAGCTTGCAGCTGGTCCTTGTATACACGAGCTGTCCTTACATCCCTGGTGGGGAGGACTGTGGCTGGGGACCCTTTTGGTGCAATGTACCACCCAGACAGCTCTGCCTGTCCCTCCAGAGTCCTGCTCGTAGCTTCTGATTTTACCAGTGAGCTCACTGGCACTGCACATCAATCCCTACCTCTCCTAGACCCCTGGAAAGCTTCCTCTCTACTGGCTGGTTGAAATGGCTTGAGCTAAACAATGCTCATTAACCCCAAAAAATTGAGACTGATTTTTTTTTGGCCTTCTTTTAAATAGTGTTTGTTGAGCCAAGCAGCTGGAGCTCCAGCTCATTCCTGTTCAAGTCTGGCTTTGGAAGAGTCTAGAAAAGCTGGGCTGGTGTTACTTTGTGCTGGAGAAAGGGACTTGTTTGGGACAGCCAGCGGTGCCATGGGGGACTGTTTGCCCCCATCATGAGATGTTATTCTGCTGACTTGGGAAAAAAAAAAGTCCCTAGGACTGGACATTATCTTCAAGTAATGTGGGATCAGCACCTTTAGCAAGGCTCAGGATACACATGGCAGACTGTGCTCTGAAGGAGCAGGGTGTTTTGTTCCTTTGTTCCTTTCCCTGCACAGTTTTTACTCTATGGCATGATTAGGTTACAATATTTTATTGACTGGGAGGAGGGAGAGAGAGGATGATCATGGTGATAATGTAATAGAACATTATAATGACAAGTGGTAAAATAATAATCTACATGAAATCAATAGCTAACTCTCTCATGGTCGATCAGATATGCAGATGCTGGGTTTGAATTTTACACCTACCTTATCTACTGCAGAAGTGCCAAGCAATTGGCTCCGAAATGCAGCTGCACTGTAGCTGCAGCTGTAGAACTCAGAATTTGGGGATGGAAAGCACTATCTTGAGTCTTCTTCCACAAGGTGAGAGTTGTGGATGTTTCTTTATTTGCCACCAGGTGACGTTTTGCTTTGTAAACCTTGGTACGCCCAGGATTTAGCTCTCTTCATTTTTTGTCCTTGCTTCTGTTCCCTCAGTTCCGTGGTCCAATTTCACTTTGACTCCTTCCTGTGGTCCCATCTTCCCCTGTCTTCATCCAGTCCCTTCCTGTAGGGAAAACTTGCTGGGCTGGTGCTGACCTCCAGCTGATGGGAGAGGCTGTTGTTGAACCCCAGCTTCCCAAGGATTCCAGTTCTGCGTGAACCTCTGTGTGCTGGAAGCCTCCCCATGAGGTTCCATTGGAAAGACTGAGGCAAGTTTTGATTCTCTTAGAGGAGAAATTAAGGAATAAATTACCTGTCAGTAAATTTAATCTGAAGCCTATAAAGAAGAGACAACCTGGTACCATTCAGAGCAGCAGAATGATCTCAACTGACCAGTAGGAGGCTCTGATGGATTTCACTGCAGCATTTATATAAAAAGCAATTCAAAAATCCAAATTTGCCTCTTTTTGTTCTGAGTTTAAATGAATTTAATTGCCAACAGCAAGAGCAAGGCCTGAGGCTGAGAAGCTGATGGCAACTGGCAACTTTCAAAAGGCTCTTGGCAACTTGCAGTGTCTGTCTCTCTTTCTCTTTGGGTGCTTTTACTGTGTCTCTGGGGGAAAAGAGAGCTGTAGCTGCAGAGAATATTTATAATTATCAGCTTGTCACAGTTCTTTGTACTACCCTGTGCAGCACAGCAATGCCTGAAGTTCTTGTCTTCCTGTGATGTACACATGTTCTACAAAGTTGGGTTAGCTTTTCCTGATCATTTTCGTGGTTAGTGGGATATGAATTTGAAAAAACACATGGACCTTAACTCTCTAGGAGCTGCCACACGACCTTGGTGTCCTGGGTAAGCTGATGCAGGAAGTATGAGAGGTAGGAAACTTCAATATGGGAATATTTCTGCTCATGTCTTGTAGATCCTTACTGCAATTATTCCTTTTCCATCTTTTGGAATTAATCATTGCTTACAAACAGCGTGGGGTTTTTTGTGTTCTGGAGAGTAGAAAGTGATGTTGGCAGAAATTGTTGTGAGCTGTTGCTGGAGATCAGAGTTGGGTTTTCAGCCCCTTTCTGACCGCAGAGATCTGCTGTTGGTGTGCACACTATTTGAACTTGCATATCCCTGAAGTCTTCTAACCAAGCTTTTCCAAAGCAACACATCAGGATTTCCACTTAATCTCCACAGTGCGTGCTGAAGGAGTACCTGGGAGTGGAATTTAGGGAGAAATCAAATTCATTAAAAGCACTGAGTGTGTGTCAGTTTAAATGCCGTTTAATCATGGTTGCTCTTAGCTTTTTCTCCTTCTAATTTCTGAAAATCTGAAGGAGTTAAGTTCAGTTAGTCAGGAGTATAACTCATTAAATGGTCCAAGAATTTTATATTTGGGCTTATTAAATTTGAGGTATTTGAGATTTGCTTAAATATTTTTTACTTCTGACTATGACACAGTCAGCAGGAGAATCTTCCTTATTTTGCTTTGTTCCACTCTAAAAGAAATATTAAATTCCTCTTATAGTCACAAGAGCTTTGAGACAGGGATTTTAGGAGAAAAGACAAATACTTTCTTAAACAAAAGTGAGATTTTGGGTGGACCTATGTGGACTAAATTTCATAGTCATTTTTAGGTGATTATAATACAGGTGCAATTGAATATCATCCAGATGCTAATTTGAACCTTTTTTTGGAGTAGTTATAGTTTTTTGGAGCAAAATTCTGTCTTAGGAGCGACGTGGGGCTGGCATGGCAGTAGTGAGAGATCATGCTGGATAAGAGCAATGTAGGAGAAGGTGCAGGCAGCTCACATAACCTATGGCAATCAAGGTTCTCCAGGGATCAATCCTCAGCTGGTGTGAATGATCACAGCTTCATCAGTACGAGTGAGTGATGTCAGGCTGGACCCAGCTGGTGCTCCAGCCTGGTGGCTGTAAAACCTTGGGTGGACAGCATGGTTCAGTGTTTGTCTGCCTGTTCATGTGTGCACACCATTATTTAATGTATTAAAATGTATTTAGTGCATTAACCACAGGAATTTCAGACTTGACGTGACTGTGTCACCGCAGAAGGGCATTCCAAGGATTTCTCTGAGTGGGGCATTAAGGCAGAGCAGAAAAGATGCTACATCCAGTTGGAATCCCTTCTAGGCTGAGGTGTTTGGTACTTCTGCATGCCTGTTTGAAGTTCCAGCCTGGCTGGTGCACTTCCCTTCCCTGTCTTTCCCTTTGGAAGGCTAGCCTGGTGCTGTAGTGCTCCCTGAAGCCCACATTTTGGGCTAAATGCTCCAGGAACTGAATTTCTGGACGTGCCAGCCCTCTGACAGCACCTTTCTACTTGTGGTTGTTGTAAGCTGCTGCTGGCTTTTGACTCCCAAAAAATTCAGGCTCTGGCTGCCCCAAATGGGACATCCCTCCTGTGGTCTCTGTGCTGCTGCATCCTGCTGAAGGAGAAGCAGACTGAGATCTCATCTGTCTGGAGCCAGAATGCTTTGATGAACCATTTCCCTAGAGATGATGAGCTAATGGTTTGTCCATAAAGCCATGCAGCTTTTCCCATTTCTTTGGGAAATGAATAGAGCTGGAGCAGAGTCTCATATGCTGCATTGTGATAGCCTAATGCTCTTACAGAGCTGGGTGTTATTACCCAAGCTGCTTCAGTGGACAAATTAGACATGCGGAATTTCCAGATTTTATTTTATTCAGGTTTTAATTAGCTCAGTGTAATAAGCTGTAAGCACATTAATATCAACAAAGTACTTTGTACTGTGTCTGCTAATATTTAGGTGAAAAAGCCAGGAGTATTGCTTTCATACAAAGACTGATGAAGTTAGAAATAATGGGGATCTTTCTTAGGAATTTGGAACATGCTTTTGAATCAATCCTGCATTTTCAGTGGTAGATTTCAAATAATAGCTGTGCAGTGGAAAGTGCTTGTATGGGATTTTTTACTATCACATGCTTTTGCTTTTTTTTTTTTTTTAAGCTTATACTTGAAAAATTGATGGAGTCATTTGCATTCACTAGCTTGGACAGATGGTGTGATCCATAACAAAATACTCAATAGCATACTAAAAAGGATCATTTCAGCACCTATCCCCTGCAAAGAGCTTTCATCCAGACAACAAGGAAAGGCTTCTAATATCCAGCATTCTCACACATGCCTTTCCAAGGGGAAAGCATTACCTGAGCACTGGCAGGTGCACGTCTGCAGTGGCTCTGCTGGAACTCAGGCTGCAGCAGCCCACCCTGGTGGGCATCTACACTGGGCAAGGCTGGAAAATACCAGCTGGAAAAAGAGCCAGCTCCTGCATTTGCTGAGGAATTGGGAGTTCTTCACCTGCCATTAGCATCGCTTCTGGGTGCAGTTAGTCCAGTGGCAGGAGATGCTCAGAGCACTGCTGTGTAAGGAAATCAGTAACCGAGGAGGATCAGGGCTTCCCGAATGCCTTCAAGGCACTGAGAGCAAAGGAGGGTGGCTGTGCTTTGTCTTTTATCCCAACAGGAATGTAGATGTCCTTTGATGAGCTATCTAGGCTGTGTGTACAAGACTAATTGCATGGAAATGTTGTAGAAGTCCAGCTTATTTTTATTTTAAAAAACTCAAACCAAAGGCCACTTTATCTTTTAAACAAAAGAGAAGCAAAAAAAAAAAAGAGTTTTGTGTTTTCCACCATCTGCTTACTCTAGCATGGTTTAGTGATTTTGATCGTGTGGAGACCTTGGAAAATTTGGAACTGATTTCAGTAACCTCTGTTCTGTGTAACTCGTGTCTTCATCCTGCATGGAGACCAGGGAAAGACTGATCATCAGAGTGTTTTTTAAGAACCTTCATCGGAGAGGACAATTTTTTTGGTGATAGTTGGAAATTATTTCAGTTCAAATAACCACTGGAATTCTATTAAAGAAGACTTTTGTGGTTGCAAATTAGGAAGAAAGAAAAATGTATCAGATGCTGCCAACTGAGCAAAGCTGCAATATGTTCTTGAAGTCAAGATGTGCTTTCTCATTTTTGCACATCACGATGAGAAGTCTTTGGGCCTAAATCAGATACTCTTTTACTTCTGAAACCTCAATTTCTGTTGTCAGCAGCAGCCCCAGTGTAAACCAACCTACAGAAAATAAGATTTCAGCAAGGTGCAGTAGGGATCATTGCAGAACGGCCTGGGAAAGTCCCAGCTGGTACAGCAGCATTTCTTGGAGATAATTTTGCTCTCCTACAAACCATTTTGTACTACTCTGCTAGCAGTAAAGACAAAGACCTTTAAAGTCTCAAAAAGTTGTTTGATAGAAATGGTTGGTATTTTTAAGATAGAAGTCAGCCCTGGAAAGATTCCTGCTCACACAAATGTGTAATTTTTGTTCTTTTTGCCTTATGGGGAACAGGGCTAATCACTAAATATTCATTTTGTGCCACTGTTTTGGCACGGATCTGGCAGCTGTTGCTCATCATCCAGTTCAGCCCAGCATTTATGGTGATAAACAAGGCATGTTTAAAGCACACAGCTTAAAAGTTTTGTGCGTTGCCAGATGTGTTTGCAGTGAGGGTGGTGGAGGTGTGGGTTCTCCCAGTTCAGCTGAAGCAGCCTGTGGTGCTGGGTTTGAGTTGAGAGATGCTGGCCAGGTTGCTGCCACCGGGGCTGGGATGGTGTATTGGGCACCATCCTTTCTCTGTATTTTTATTTTAATGAGAAAGAATGGGTTTGTAAATTGTAAAGGTTGTCTCTTGAGTCCCCACTGCCTGACCCTGGTGCATGAGGGACCATTACAAAGTCCCAGGCACTTGGGGATTTGTTTTTAGGGCTCCTATACTTTGTCAATTTGCTTTTTGCATAGGAAAAATATGGGTTTAGGATGTAATGATACTTTCATGTGAGAGTAAGTTACAGAACACAAAGTGATGATTATTACTGTTTTCTGAGCCTTTGTTTTCAGTTTGGCTGAACTGGTTTCTGTCAACACTCATGATCCCCATGTCTGGTGTCAAGTGCTTTGGGCACTTAGTTTGGGACCAAAACCCAGAGCAGGTATTTCACCTAAAAATAAACCTGGTTTGGAAACATCATTTCCACCTTCCTTTGCTCTCAAAATCTGGATGGCAGCTCTATTAATGATATTCCATAAGGATGAAAAATGGACATTAGTCATGCTCTCTAAACTAGTTTATATTAAATATTTGGACCATTCCATTAATTAATCTTTTGGTCAATCAATCCTTTGATTAATCCCTCAATTGCTGAGTCCACTTTAGTTATCTAAACTGTATGGGTGTTTGCTTTAAATGAAAAAATCTAATTTTTGCTTTTCAGAGCTTTCATTACCTGTTGTTTTCAGTTCAGTATAAGAACCTGGAGATCCCTGCATCTGTCCCAACGTGCTCTCTCAGGGTTAGGGTTAGGCCAGTAAACTGGCTCATTTCTTGTTTCTGTCACAGATTTCTTGTGTGATGAGTAAAGTGCTTTATCCTTTTGCACATTGGTTCCCAGTTAGCAAATGGCATCCTGGAGCACCAGCTTGCCCACGCTTGTATCTGCTGTGAGATGTTTGGCTGTCTGATTATCAGAGCCTGATCCTTTCTGGCCCCAATCTGAGACTTCCTTGGCCATCAGTGCAGCCAGCAGTAGGAAGCAAATATGAACAACACGAGCCTGGAATCTTCACTTGATTTTAGGACTGTCTAGATGGACAATGGCTATTCCTGATGCTCACATGCCATATTCTTGGGGAAGTACGTTGCTTTTTTTTTCTTGAGGTTGCTGATACTCCCTTTCTTTGTGTTTGGACACAATTCTGGTTCACTGTGTAAGCCAGTCTGTTAAATCTGGCTTTTTCAGAGTATCTTGTTGGTAATAAAGATGTGGTGATCATTTGGTGGTGGATTTCCAGATGAACATATTGAACAGCTCTTAATTTGCAAGCCCATCTAGGTCATGTGTCATCTACTGCTGAAGCATAATGGTCTAAAGGCTTTGGTGCTTCCTCCTGCCACCCAAGAGAAATAACTCCAGATGGGTACAGCCAGGTGTGGAAGAGTCTCCCTGCTAGGGAAACAGAGGCTTGAAATTAAAGTTCATCTAAGGTAAAGGCAGAACAACTTCTCAGCTTTGGAAACAGTGCACGTGCAGATGGGAGGATGAAGTTGCTGAACGTGGCTTTGCTCCTTACCAGCTCAGCCCTCCCAGTGCCCGAGTTGGTGACGAGGCTGCTGCTGAGCCATGATTTTATTTACTGAGCCTGATTGTTGCTAAGGTACACCAGCTTATTACTGCAGCCTGTTATAGCAGCAGAAATATCCTGGTGGTTTTGCCAATGAACATTGTGGGATTAGTTCTTTATGTGAAGAGGACTGCCATGTTAACACAGTTTTACAAAGTCAGGCTTGGGCTTCAAATGTTCTCTCCTGAAGGGAAGGGGGCAACTGTGCTGTGGTCTGGAAGGATGTGAAAATTTGTAACTCCCTCCCAATGTAGATTAATTATGCTGTCCTGTTAAGACTTGGAAATAAGAATCCTCTATGTGTTGACTAAGCAATGTGCCAAAGACAGGACTGGCCCCGTGCCTTGTCAGGCTTTATGTTGCTGAGATAATTCTTCTATGTTCCCTAGTTTGTGTGTCAGATTTCCCCCGTGCAAGCCCTTGGCATGGTAGGGCTGCTGTGTATGTCAACTTTATTCCTGGCATCTTTCAGATGCATTGTGAGAAGTAAAGGAGACTGGGTGTCCTGGGTCCAAAATCAATGTTAATAAATTATCAATTGATTTAATAGATCTACCAGTCAGGCAAGTCAGGATCTTTAACTTTTGATTAGTGACCTTGATCTGGAAGGGAACATTTGGGTTAAAATAAAACAAATCACTGGTGTCTCAGGCAGGTGGAGGCTGTGCTTTTCCTTTCTTAAGGTAGGCAGAGCTTGTTCCTGCCCTCGTTCAGCGATACAGAAAATGTGCATGTCAGGCTGAAATGACTTCAGAGGACCTGGGATGAATGCAGTGTTTAACTTGCTAGCAGCAGCTGAGCATAAAGACTGATTAGAGCAGTTACTCAAGATGGATTCAGATTATTAGGTAATGTGGAACAGACGTCAACAAAACCAAGATGAATAACTGTAGGCATACCCTGACAGTGATTTATTAGGCCTTCAGTGCAGTGGACTGCTAATAATCTCCCACGGGATGGTGGAGTGATCCCCCTTTAGAACATTTACAGGTGGGTCAGTGACAGTGTCAGCAAATGTGCTGGAGACCTCGTGGCCCTTTTGTCTGCTTGCCACCATTCCTGAGCTCTAAATATCATCTCCACTCTGAACAGGGTAATAACAATAATGCATATTTTAAATATTTTTTCATAAATGTTGTCATCGACCTGGAAGTAGCAGATAGCACAGGTTTAATATCCACAGTACTTAGCTGGTTTCTTGAAAAGAAATCTAAAGGATCTCTGAAACAGGCTCTCTGAACCTTGCAGTAAAAATTAAGTGTGACTTGAATAACTTAACATCAAACCCAGTTATTTTAATGCTTGCTGGTCTTCTATTCAAGACTTTAAAAATTACAGTTGAAATAGCTGAATAGAGTTCATACAGTTGAAAGTAATGATTTATATTGAAATCTTCAAGAAGAACAAGACCTCTGAGTAAATAATGTTTCTGAATCATAACAATGATTCTCGAAAAATAATTTATACTGATATTTTATATTTAAAAATAATGGAAGATGTGCTAGGTGTTTTTGTTTTGGTCCATTTCCTAAGTGTCACAGTCTGTGCAGTGTGAGAGTATCTTGTATTATTTTTCCATGGTTGTTAGTTCTTTGTGGACTACACCTTTCAAGTTCTCGGTGTTCATGGAATGCAGCATTGAGTTGTCAGAAGGAAAGTCAGGAATACATCCTATTCTAAATGAAACAGTGAGATATCCAAATCACAAGCTTTTCTTGATATCGGGAAGGCACTTCTGCAGTTTGAAGCCCTAGGATCTTGAATTGGTGTTCCTTCTGTAGAGTGGCTTGGGAATCTAAAAGCACCTGTTTGGAAAGAACACAACCCCTTCTGAACCTCTGCCACTCCTGCATCTTGTATGAGCGAGGAACAAGGGGCAGATGAAATAAAAAAGTGGATATCTAAAGCTGGATGGGAGTCTTATTAGTGGATTAAAGTCTTTGTTGTGGTGCTGTAGCTGTTTTTAGCAAGGTGAGGGCTGTCTGTGGGTTTAGGAAAATGAGAATCTCTAAATGGGAGCTTCGGGTGCATAAACTAGTTCTGTGGGAGGGCTTTAAAAATATTAAGGTGTGGGAGACCTCTGTCATGAGCATCCCTGAGGAGATGGTCCCAGGAGGCTGATGGGTTTCTTGTTCAGATCTTTTTGTCTCATCAGTGCTCTCTGAAAGCTTTGTTCATCTGGCTTGGGTGCAGCCATGGGGAAAGCGTGGCTTTGGCTTTTCCCAGGAAGAGCTTTGTGGTTTGAGGCTTGGGTTCTTGCAAAAAAAAAAAAAAATAGTTGGTAAAATCGAGCTTTAACAAATGTTGAATCTTGGAATATAATATAGTTTTGCCTGTGCTGCTGCTTCTCTGGAAAGGAGCTGCTATCAGTGAGTATAAAGTTTGGTTCCATCTGGCATAGCTGCTGTTCTTTTGTGTGAGGTAAGACAGCAGTTTGCTATTGGTTCTTATTTTTGTTTCTGTGTTTATTTGGGGCTTTCTGTGGGTTTTCCCCCCACCCACCTGCAGTGTGCATTAGAATCAGACAGAATTTCCCTGTCTAGCCTGTATCTTTCTGGGTGCTCCATTTGAATCTGCTTTCATTGGATTCTAATGCAGTCTTGAGGTTTCAGTTTTCTGTAGCTACTAGTGAGGGAAATACCATAATTTTCAGTGACGTGGTGGTTTAAATGTAGATTTTCTGACTACTGACACTTTCTATAAACAAGATTATAGCTAGTTATTGTTTTTGAAAGACATGTCAGTTTTCAGTAATTTAAAACCCCCCCAAAATGACAACAGAAGAACACAACATTTAATCACAAAAAGCTTATTTTGTTTTCCTTCATGAGATGTTGTGGTTTAATGCAGTGGCTTGCTGTCTTGTGTGTTGTATTTATTTTTAATTCACCTCATCCAGGAAACTGGCATTAGGTACTGGGTCCAATTCCAGTTATCTAGATTTTAATGCCATTCTTGGGGATGTGGTTACTTCTGTGGCTGAATATAACCCATCAGAAACCAAAATGCCCACCTTGTTTCTGGCTGCTCTCTGGGGGTGAAGAGCAGAAGCTGTGCTTTGGTCTCGCTGTGATTAATTGGGGGTGAGCAAGTTCCCCATGTAAATAATTTTTAATTTTCATTTCATGCCAGATAAGTCATCTGTCTTGTACAGATGAGAGTGGCCCATCTAGCCATGAGCTCGCTGGGAGATGGGGAGAGCTGGACCCTCTGAGGTTCTCTTTCTTCTAGAAGAGCTTGACAGCCTCTCACCTTTAATTCCCCCCATCTTCTGTAATGTGCCTTTTCCTTATTCCTGCTGGCAGGGTAAACTTTTTGGTTTTTTGCTAAATCTGTCTTGCAAAACATGATGGTTGGGTAAGATGCAGTTTTGCTTTAATTATGATTAAATTACTTTATGAATTAACCAGAGGATCTCATGGGACTGGAATCTTTTGACACATGAGAAAATTGCCTTTCTTTAACAAGCTGCTTCAAGCATGCAAGGTAATATTAGCATTTTTCAGTTATAGCTTCAGGGGATTAAATAATAAGGGGAAGTATTGTACCTACAATTACATGATGTGCATGTGTGTGTTAAAATCTTCAAGACAAGTAGGCACGGAAGGAATTAGTTGAACTGCTGAACCTGTGACATTCTGCAGTTAGTGTGAGTGGGGATTTTTTTTTCTTTATAAAATGGATTTTTAAAAAAACGTAGATATCTGAAGAGTTTTATGTTGTAGAGTTGCAAAGGTTGGTTGAACTTTGAGTATATTCAGCAAAAAAACCATCCTGAAGTAGATGCACCTGTTTCACCTTAAGGGTAATGAACTCAATGCAACTTTAAGGGGAGTGAGCAGTAATTTTCAGATGTGTTACTTTGTTTTACTTGATTTGGTGGTGATAGCAAATGGGTGAAACCCCGGAAGTGGATGTTGAAAATACATTGCACAATTAACCTTTTTGTGGAGTACACGTGAAAAATAGTGCATGCTGTCCTTAGGTCTGTGAATAACCTGTGAGGCCTGTGCTGTCTCCAGACTCATGTTCTTCTGTTTTAATACCTCTGAATGCACCCCTAAAAATGTTTATTTAGATCCACAATGTCTGATGAGTTACTGTTGTTCAGGGTGCTGCAGACATTGAAGGTGATGATTTATTTTTTTTAAATAAGGGTAAGAAAACAGTCCAACAGCTTGTGTCAAATTGGGAAGGAAGGGGACAAGCTGAGTTGTATGACTTCTGCATGTGTTGCATTCAGTGTGGACTTGCACCTGCGTGACCCTTCTTGGTTTCAGAGGGTTGCCACTGCCTTGTGCCATCAAATCCAATGAAGTGGAAAATTGACAATAAGGGATTTAAGCTATTGTTGTCATTGCCCCAGCTGTTTGGTTGTGGTTTTGATGACAGGATTCATTAATGTTCTACACAAATCCATAAGGTAACAGTAATTAGTGGGACTCGGAAGTTGGGGGCATTTATACAGGGATAGGGAACCACATGACAAAGAAAAAATTGTTTAAGCATTGTGGCAGTTTGGTTCTAAAAGGAAGGTGTGTGCATAATACATGATAGATTAATTAATGTGCTCCACTAGAAAAGGTAAATGACTTGACTTGGAAACAGTCAGTGACAGAAACCCAACACCTTCATCTCTAGTTGTATTTGAGGCAAAATTGTGCATGTGCCATAACAACCACAAGCAATGCTGGTGTGCAAATGCTCTCAGTAGGGCAGGAACTTTTTCACTTATGTTTGTCATGTGCTTTAATCTAAAATTAAATGCATATTAGCCATTACAACTGTTTTTACTGCTGTTGAACTGTGCTATAACTAGCCTGTCTACATTCACAGCCCGGAGACTAAATGAGGCTGGTAATTTTAAACCTGAAGCTGTTCTGTGCTGACAGTAGGTAATACCCAGAAGACAAACAGCACAAATGACAACCTTGTGCAGGCAAGATCAGATCAGTGTTGATACTCTCTCGATTGCATGTGGCTGAATGCTATCAGAGAATTTGAGAAATCCTTCAGAAGAAAGCCATGTTGTCTGGTTATTATATATATATATATATATATATATATATATATAT
>JAYDZK010000268.1:2876631-2928677 GCA_034509185.1 Euphonia xanthogaster
CCGATCTTGTGTCTGTGCCTGGATCCTCTAGGAAGGGTAAAAATCCAGCCTGAATTACGTGCCTTTCTGTAAATTAATATCCTTTAAATTCAGGTAACAAACCATAGCTGTAGATGTGTGAAGTAGATCTGGGGGAATAGTTGAAGCTTGGAGTGTAGGCATAAATACTGGAGAGTGGGAAGAAGTGGGAGACCCTTCTGTTCAGAAAATAACACCTGCTTGTGGGGCCCACCCTAGGAATTGCTGAGAAGACAAAGGTCACAGCTCTTTTAAGGGGTTTGGGGTAGTTATTTCCCAGCTCTTAAGAGATGCTAAACCTGTCAGGCCCTCACTCTGTTCCACAAATGTGGGATGTGAGTCGTGCTTGTATTCTTTAAGATGGTACAGCAGTGTGTGTCTCCGTTTACTTCAAGTGTGTGATTTGTGAGATAAGTTACATTTATTTTAGTTTTATATTCTGATTTCTTTTTTCTCCCCGTCAGGTTCTTCTCTCTAAGGTCTCTTCTAAAACGGAGGTTATTTCCCTGCTGTGAGGTGGACCAGTGTTTTTTACTTCAGTCGATAACAGTATTGTTGTTTTGCAGTTCATAGTCTCTTGCTATTCAAGCCCATAAAGCAGAGGAACAGCAAAAACCATCCATCTGGCCTGGTGCCAAAGGCTGGTGTCCAAAGATTGGCATCCTGGCTTGGGAACACATGGAGCAGGAGCACGTTTGTTCCCCTGCCACAGGAAACGCTGCCAGGAGAGCAGCGCTACTGTGGCTGGCAAAAGCCAATTGAGCATTTGAGGGCAGCTACAAGGGCTGGAGCAGAGGTGGTGTTGGGAGCAGAATATCAATATCCATGTGCACCACATGCTGTTGTTCAGCTGCAAGGAGAAGGACTGAGAGAAAGTATTGATTAGGAGGTGTTGCCTTTGCTAGGGATATCCTTGGATGCAGTAGAGCCTTGAAGACCAATGGATGCAAAATATTTGGGATCTTGGAAAAAACCCCAAAACCCCAGCAATTTGTTGTATTCTTAGTGTTGCTTTCAGTATGAGCATGGCTTTAAGGCTGGTAGTTTCCATTAATATTTGTAGGGAATTTATTACCTGACAACTTACACTGGTGAAATACAATTTATTATTACTTTCTGATGGTTTATCTATTAAGAGGAAAAGAGTAAAGGAAATAGTCAGCTGTGGTCCTTCAGAAAACAAACCACCAACTGTGTAGCAGTAGTAACTAATGTCCTATAAAGCTGCTGTGCAATAATCCAAAGCATCCCATTAAACAATCACTGCTGGTTCTTACAGAAACCATTTTGAGCCCTTGCCTGTGAGGGGGTAGTTGCTCTCTGTCACATATGAATGATGTAGACCTTGGAGCTGCAGTGATCCAAAATGGGTTTGTTTGTGGGTTTTTTCCACCCAGTTTGGAGGCAGTAATTTATTCTGCACTGAATTGTTTTGTTTTGTGATCAGGATGCTTTCAGTAGAGTTCAAAAGGTAAAGCAGATGATGAGTCACTGAAGACAAGTTTTTACAAGATTGATTAATCAAGACTCAGCAGTGTAGAAAAGCACAAAGAAGGAGTGTTAATATTATATACAACAAAAGGAAGGGCAAATAAGATGATTGTTCATAACAGTAAACAGGGTTTCTGCATATTCATTGTGTCCTTTTTGCTTTCTGCCGAGCTTTGGCAAGGATGCAGCTGTGTACATGGATCATGCCTGATTTGGTGATAAGCTAATCCTTGTAGCTTGAGATTAATCCAAGAATGGAGAACGTTTGTTTTTAAGACACCAAAGCATTTTTAAAATGGAAAATAGGATTTTAGATTCCTAAGATAATTCATTATCTTTTAGGGTCAATGCTTATGGGTATGAAAAATAGGCCTGCAACTCAAGAAGCGAGTATTTCTGTTATTTCTCCATCCCATCATTATTTTGCTTTTTTTCTTCAGCTCTTAACTCCCTCCTCCTCTCATTTTCTTTGCTACAAATCAAGAGCAGGTCTTTTGCATTTGGCAGACTGAGGCTGGTATCAGACTTGTGTAGGCACGGTTTTAATCAGAGCAGGATGTGTTGCCTCTAATGGGAGCCCTGATAGCAGTAGGGGAGGAGCAGCTGGGACCTCGGCCAGTCTGGTGGCCTGTTCTCCTGCCAGAGGAGAAATTTATCTGGCAGCTCTAAAGCTACTCATTGGAAATAACTGTGAAAGAGGGAGAGTGATGAGCAGGCTAGGTATGTTTTCAAAAGTCTGTGTTGAATTTTTCCTCTCTCATGTCAAATAATTCCTTTTTTTTTCCTTTGACACCTAAAATACTTGATTTTGCAAGAGTACTGAGCCATACTTGAGATGTGCAATAACTGATGATTTGGAACAAGGGCTGGTAGCAAGAGCTGAGGCTTTAGGATCCTTGGAGCTGGGTACTGAGTGACACTACTGTAGCTGGTCAGAAGTGCTGCCCTGACTGAAACGCTGTGAAGGCACAAAGGGGACCAGCTCCTCTGGCTCCTCTTTTCTGTTTGTGACACAAGAGCCAAAGAAGAAATGTTCTGTAAGATTCTATTAAGCTCCCTAAAAATAATGGCTGTGTTTTTTCTCCATCTTCTAACTCCAGCTCTGAATCCCACCTGTGCACATATTCCTGCTGCTTCAGCACCTGATTTCACACATGGATAATTCGGTGCTTTCTCCCTTCTCTTCCACTCCCTGTCTGCAGTAGCTGGATGTCTGTCCTAGAGCACATCTTGCCCTTCCTCCATCACTGCCCTTGTCTTCTCATCCTTACACCCCAGATTCCTGCAGTTAGAGCTCCTTTTCCCACACGTGTCCTTACACCCTGTGGTGTGCTCTCCTGCTTCCCTTCTCCCTTTGGCACAAGTGGCATCTCCCACCCCTGTAACTTCAGGGAAATTACGAGAAGGCTCTTCTGGGAATGTTTTTTGTCCTAATTGTATTGTAGTCAGGAGGATGCAAACTTCCACTTCATCTGTGGAAGAAACCATTTCCAATCATTTTGCCTAGAGCTGCATGGTGGGAGGCTTGTGTCAGTGGCCAGGAGCAGGCCAGGGGCTGGATGGAGCCCTGCCTGGCAGCATCACTTGTCTCGGGTCCTCCAGCCCTGAAGTATGAGAGCTGCTACCTTGAGCAAGAGAAATGTGATGCTGCAATTGCTTCTTTCAACCTCAGTCTTTACAGTTGTAGCTGAAATAATTAGGGACACCTTGTATGTGTTTTTCTGACTTGCTGAAAGGCAGCTGATCTTGCATGTTTTCTTCCAGTGATCTTGTGTTCCACTTGGAAGTTGCAAAATGTGAGCAAAACACGGGCATTGCCTTTGGCTTTCTAACTGCATGCTTAAGGGCACACTTAGCAAATATGGATTGTTCTCTCTCATTTTGGAACGCTGATGCCCAAAGCCGTTTCTTCTAGTTCAGAAAATAGCTTGGCCTCTTCTAAAAACCCTCCTATGAATAGCTTAGCTAGATGCTTTCTTGTAGCCCACGCCTGCTTGGCTTTGTGGGCTTTGCATGGAGTGTGCTGCTCTGGTGATGTGAGATCCACCTATTCAGGGGGTCTCAAACCCAGCTGGTCTTGAGGTGAAGCAATAAAGATACTAGGTGTACTCTTCATACCCAAGGGAGCAGTTGAGCCTTCTGTTCAACTGCTTCATCCCATGGTTTTCCTTGCCCCCCAGCTGGAAACCACAGGCTGTTAAAATCCTTGTGTGCAACCTTCAGCTGTGTAAGAGTCAACTCTTAAGTGTATTTTTAAAATACAGCTGAGGTGACCTGCTGGCAGCTGCTCACGAAAATGTTGAAATTGATATTTTTCCTCCTGGCTAGAGACTCCTCCATGGGGGTTTTTTCCTCTTGAGTGAAAAACCTGAATCCTCATTTAGTTTCTTAAGCTTGGCTACTTTGATGTCAGGTGAATGCCCGTGCTGGCAGAGGGGAGGATGTGGAGCTGTGGCCAGGGTTATGGGAACAGCATCACCTCCTCTGTTTGTTGGTATGGGGGTTTGATTTCCTGTGTCTTTAGCCAGCTGCCTGAATTTGACAGTGCAGGGCAGCTTATAAGAAGTGACTGGCTTGTTTGTTTTCCCCTTTGAGATCTGGCCCCTTCCATGGAGCTGCCTTGCAGGAGCATTAAGGTTAGGGGCTTTTGTCCTGTAGCCTTCCTTGCACTCAGGGCAGAGGGATAGATGGGGGGGGGTTTCATTCTGAGGTTGCCTTGCTGCTCTTTGAGGCGTTTGTGACAGGGCATGTGCGTGAAATTAGGAAGAATTCAGAAACTGTACATATGCAAATTCCCTCAATCACTTATGTGTGATTTTATTGTTTTAGCCTTGTGATCTCATGCCTAAAAATCCCATTCTCTCCAGTCAGTAAAATTTGTTTTCTCTGTGTCAAATGCCACTTATGTGTGGCAGAAGGCCACTAATGCAAGTTAGATGCACTGAACCTGTGAAGAGATGGTATTTCAGGCAAAGCAGCTTACCATTTATTGGCTTTGTTCTTTCTAGAAACCTTATTATTATATCTCTCCAGAGCTGTCGAGGAGAAGGTTAAAGATTCTGTGCAGCTTCCAGGAGCGTGGTCATGGTGAGAGCAGATGGTCCATTCTTGGAAGCCATCCCAAACGATGGATTACTCATCTGATGCAGAATGATGCACCAGAAAATTGCAGATTCACCAGGACCACTCTTTGACTCCTCTAAAGCTTTGATTCTTTTAACTTTCTGTTTTACTTGTCTGCCTGGTTTGTTGCTCAAAAATCCTTCAGTAGAATAAGCTCAGCCTGAACCATAAAGGCACTTAGAATTTAAAAGGGGAACTAGTATAATGCATCTGAATTGAGGGAAGACTTTGGAAGTGCAGTTTCTTGTATTGTGAGACTTAAAACAAAACCAAAACCAAAAAATCAGTATTCATTAGAGGTTCCAGTGGGAAAGAAGGAGCCCAGTAGTACAATAGAATACTTTTGTCCTTGTCAGTAGTATCTCTTACTAATATTGCACCTACTCAAACCTGCCATCAGGATCACTTCTTATATCTGCCTTGTTTTGTGTTTGCATTTGATCCTCACTTAAAGCCACTTTAACAGTCAAAATGTATTTGAATTAATGTGATACATGATTTAGGCATGAAAAACCAAGTCATAAGAAGCTGAGAAGTAGATTATTAGTCATTGTGAATGTATTCAGTGTACCAACCATTTTGGAAGCTGGTGGCTGAGGTGTTGCAGTAACTAATCTGGCAGGAGTACTTTTAGCTAAGTCCCTGACTGATGCTGAAGGATAGCTATTAAGGTTAGCTATTATTTTTTCCTTCCTGTCCATTGCTCTGATTTTTCCATGTTGTTTCCCAGTATTTTCTTCCCTGCAGACAGCCCCAGCCTGCTGCTCACTGCAGCTGCAGTGAAACATCCACTTGTCCACCTCCCTTTGTCAGCTGTTGCAGTGTCACTGAGCGATGTAAATGGATTTTTTTAGCCAGGTCAGAATTATTTCTCCAGAATACATTGAGTTCCCCCTGGCTAGAATGGAAGCAATCTGGAACAGGTTTCTATGAAAATCAGATGAAGTCACCTAGGCAGTGGAAGAAGCAGCTGCATAACTCCATAATCTCTGAAGTCCAGCCTTTGCTGTGCTCTCATTGATTGTGCTGCTCCAAGCACTCTGGAGGTGTTGAACAAGGGGATGTTCTCCTTAATGTGCTGAGCAGTGGATGGGAGAAGGGTCCTGGGCCCTCTTTAGATGCCCGAGGCCATCACAGCCTCTCAGGGCACCATGGTGTGAGGGGACTAGCTGTCTGTCAGGTTTTGGTCCCTCCTTCACACCTGCCTGCTAAAAATGTTTTAATTTTACAAACCAAAGGTGTGAAAGGAGTCATGGTGGTCTGGAATTATTCGGCATTGGTTTTCTTTCCTTGATTCTCCATCCGTTTAATGGCTGTAATCTTCATCTTTGGAGACTGATTTAAAGGAGATTTCCCTGACTTTCCTGAAAACATCTAATTTTCCCAGGATCAAGGCACTTGAACATTTTCTGCTATTGTTAAGGTGATGAAGACTTTGTTGTACCTGCACAAACACAAGAAAATGGGCTTCTTTTTTTTTTTTTTTTTTTCATTTTCCCCAATTTAACTCCATTAGCTACAAGAGAATTGACTCTTTCTTCCCTCTTCTTCAGTCATAAAGAGATTTAACTGCACTGTTTTTAATCTGGTGAGAATTTAGCTCTTTGGGGCAATATCTTAAGACCACTGTTATATTTAAGACCCAAAAGCAGAACTGATTGAACTAGTTAATTATCTCCAAATTTTCACCAACACTTTTAAAAATGAGCCATAATATGTTTCTTGAAACTGTAGCTTCATGTCAATATGAACTATTCTTTTTGATATACTTCATGAGAGGTTGAGGCATGCATGTTAATATATTGTATGTATATATTTTGAAGTTCTATATGTGAAGAAATTTTCCAGTCTCTTAAGATTCTTGCTATTATTATCTTGGTTGGTTGATCACAATATAAAATGAATTATTCTCATTTAATGGAGTTCCTAAGTACAGTACCAGTTTTTGAAATCACTAAGTTGATTTCTTGGAAGAACAGTTTGCTGCTAACAGACCAGTAATAAAATGAGTCGTGACAGCAAAGCATCCTGCAAACCACGGGATTTATGTTGCAGTGCCTCCACTTATTTAAACCTAAAATAATTTAAAGTCCTGCTAATTCACAGGAGGTAGGGTGCTGCAGAAATCACCTGGAATGTACCTTCATATTCAGTCTTAAGTCACGAGTTCAAATGTCATGAATGGAAGCATATATTTGCACAAACATTAAAATAATATGGATTTTTTAAATTGGATCTTTATTAGAAATTTTCCTTCATTTGCACCTTTGTTAGGTGCCTTCTTAATTACTCATCCAGAAGTCATTGTATTTTAATCAATCATGTGCTTATGCCTTTGGTAAGAATGAAGGATTTTAAGGGCATGAATATTTTTTAGGAGTAGGGTTTGAGGAAATTTCATCACTCCTGTTTGGCTCTATACCATATGAAATTATACATATTGCTTGAGGTTGTTTTACACTGTGTTCATACCATGCTAGATGCAGAGTAAAAAAGTCTGCAGGGGGATCAGAGGAAAGCAGAGCTGTGCTCAGACCTAACAGTGCAGTTTCCTGACCGGGGTGAGTTTCTAAAGCTGTGCCTTGCTGTCTGCCAGCACACTCCTGCCCCTTTTGCAAACCTGATCAAAGAGTTTTACCTTTCCCTCTTTGATCTTCTTTAAAGGAAGTCAGATTGATTATATGCCCAGTTTTCTCCAGTTAATTTCCAGTTCTTTCATTAGTTGGGTGAGAAAGGTGATCTGACTCAGGGACCGGGGTGCATGTGATCCCTACAGAGGGAGTGAGAATGATGTAGATAACTTTGAGGAAAGGCAAAAGTAAAGGCAAAATTGGTGTTAGCACAGTATTATGTTGTCTTACACTCTTCTCAGCGCTTTGTTCTGTGAATTAAATCCCCTTCCTTGCTGTCCCAGTGATGAAAAGGAAGAGAAAATAACTGGTGTTATTCTCTCTGTTGGTGGGCACAAGCTGCAGAGTTTGTAAAGTGACTGACTAGTGGGGTTTAGGATGGGTGTGAGAGGGAAGCGTGGTTGCATTCTGCAGATGATGAAGAGATTGGGGGATTGAAGGTGATGAAGAGATCCTGAGGTTGCCTCAGCTGGTCAGAGCATGGTGCTAAGTAGCACCAGGGGTGTGGGTTTGACCCTTGGATGTGTCACTCATTCAAGAGTTGGACTCGATGATCCTGCTGGGTCCCTTCAACTCCAAATATTTTGTGATTCTCTAAACTCTAAAAGTTGAGCTCATCCATCCTAGTGGGGGAAGAACCCCATGTGGTGTTCCAGTTGAATTAAGAAATTTGGTTGCATTTTTGTTTCTCATAATAATCAATACTTTTAATTTAGGAACTCCTAGTAGTTCAGAGAGTAACTGTGTTATCTCCAAACTGTTGATGAACTAAAATCTATTCTTGGTAACTTAGAAATTTTCCCTATAAATTATTCATCCAGATTGTGTGAACCAAAAAGTCATCCAGATGATTAATTCCTTTTGTTCAGGTTGTTTTACTCATCACCATATTTTAATGACATTAGAAGTGTTGATTTTTCATGTTTTTCATTTATTCCAAGTGATTTAAGTGCAAAGCAAGTTAGGAGTATTTTGTGTTTCCTCTTATAGATTTGTAGTTGTTTGGTGAAGATACAGTGGGATGCTTCTGTCCTGTACAGCACAGTGCTGGACTTTTATTTAAAAAAGAGAAAGTCAACAACCAAGACCAAAAGACCAGGTATCAGACTTTTTGAAGTCTAGATTCCAAGCTGCTTTTGAGTCTGTGTGTAGGTATGAGGTGGCAAAATTACATTAGAATATTACCCAAAATTTAGGCCTTCTATATTTCAATTGTAAAACAAACAAAAAAGATAAAATCTTTGTATATTCCCACCCATTTTCCTTCAGGGTAACTTGGTGAAGGATTGAGGAGCTATCGAAAGCAAACTGGAAAAGCACAATCCATTTTGTGCAAAACAGTCTTGTGCCTGGACTTTTTGATCCATAAGCTGAGCTCAGTGCCCTGCTGCTGACATTGGCTTGTTCTTGGGGATTTTTTTATTTTTGCCTTCGCATTGTTAAACCCAGAAGATTTGTTTCCTTTCATTCTGGAGTGAAAGAGAGAATGTGACAGCTGAGCCGTTGTGAAAAAATGAGATGGGAGAACAGATAGGATGTATATAAATGTGTAATTTCACTTCAGGGAGCAAATGTCACTTACATCTCTACTCCAGTTAGTTACAGAAACTAATATATATTAATGTAAGCCTGCTGCCCGTTGAAAGAAATGTTATTATAGGGCAGGTTTGGACATGTGTGTGTGTCTGGAATCCTTAGTGCACCCCCAGCAGATAGCGCACCCAGCGTTCTCCAGGACACATTTTGAAAGGTGTGCGAGGGCAGGGTGGTGCCTGCCTGTTCCACTGGGGACTGTAGGGCAGGGGTGGGACCCTGCTCCTCTCCCATCTTCTCCAGTTTCCCTGCAGCACTCCCTTAGGACACCTCAGCCCCCGGAGCTGCAGCATTCTGCCTTTTCTGGCACATCTCTGTGGCAGGTCACTCCCTTGGGGTCCAAGGACAAGATCTGGTGTAGACCAGTGGAGGGTTTAGTATTCAAGGAGGCACTAAGTGAAGCTTCTGGCTCTTTCCTGTAATTCAGGGATGCACTTCTAAATCTGCACTGGGGAAGGTGGGACTGAGTGGGTACCTCTTTTTGATGGTAATAAAGTCAAAAGTTTTGGTATTGACAAGATTCAGCTGTGTTTACTGTCCTTTTCAAGTGCTATGCAGAACAGATGAGTGACATCAGCAGTACTGGCTGAGATTTTCATCAGTCTTTGTGTCTGTGCTCTATGGTGACATGCACTGCAGTCAAAACCACACACACACACACAGTACTTCATTTTTCTAAATCTGAAAATAAATTTTGTAGCATATTCTTCAGTCAAAAGTAATGTGGACTTTTCAGCATCCAAACTTGTGTTTTTTCTTTTCCTTTTGCTTAGATGGAAGCAGCAGCATCACTAGGAGCTACTTCCTTTTTATTTCACATACCTAATGTGCTTCTCTTGTCAGACCAGCAATTCTCATTCAGCTGTAATAGCATCTTTAAAAATGAGATTATTAACTGAGATAATAACACTGGTGGCCGAGAAAGGGGGAAGGAGGATTTTGTTTGAGTTAAAAAGAATTTGCTTTAACTATAGACAAATGTACATTGTCAGGAGATTTTTGTATTCAAGCCAGTAGTGATTGTGAAGGTTATTTTATATTCAAAAGCAAGTCAGCACTGATAGTCAAATCTCTAAATAATTTGGAAGGAAGTCAGAGATGTTGTGCTTGCTGATTATTTTAACTCATCCATAAATAAAACCCAAGACTTCCTTTCAGCTATTCATGCTATTTCCATCTCTCCTGTGGGGTATAAATTCAAGTCCCCAAATCCCTCCTTGAACCTAAGCGAGCTTGTGTCTTTGTAACATGCTAAAATAGCCAGCCCTAATATTTTTTAGGGCTGTTACCCCTAATGGATGTGGACTTTACCTTATTTTCTTCAGTGGCCAAGTGTGTTTCCATTTGTGTAAAACAACTGCGTTGTTATATGGCTCAGTTGTTTCCATGTCCTAAGTGGAAGAGGAATAATAATAATAAAAAAGTGTCAGTTTTAATCAATATCATCAGACATGATGGGAATTGAATTCTACCTTGCTGCTAATATATTAGGTATATTCTGCTTTATCTTCTTTCACAGAATTGATTTGCCACTATTCAGTTCCCCTGGCTGTTGTTATGCAAATTGTGCCATTTCTCCCCCATTGACTGCACAAACTGAGATTAGACTTGAAAATCGAGTCTCACTGACCAGCTGCTGCGATATTTCTCATTTGATTTCCCCTTCCTTGCCTTCCCAGAGCCCGTGCCTTGTGCTCCCACCTTGGCTGATAATGCCGTCTCCGGGGAGCAGGCTGGGAATTGCTTGCCTGCAGCTGGGACTGCAGCTTGGGAGCGAGCCTGGGATCTGCTGCTCTTTTCAAGCAGCTCTTCCTCATGGCCCTCAGAAGTTTGAGGGAGGATGGGAAAGGGAAGCATGATTTTTTTTTTGCTCTGCAGGTGTGTGTAGAGGAAATGCAGTACAGGCAGTGAGCAGTGGGTTTTGTTTTGTCTCTGCCCCATGAGGGCACGGAGAAGAGCGTGCTGTCTCCCCTGAATGACCTGGCATGGCAAGAGGGTTGTTTTAAATCAGATGTAAATTGGTGTTGTGGATGCTCCATCCCTGGAACTGTTCAAGGCTACTCCAGGGGCTTGGAGCAGCCTGCTCTGGTGGAAGGTGTCCCTGCCCATAGCAGGGGGCTGGAACGGGAGGATCTCCGAGGTCCCTTCCAACCCAAACCACTCTGAGTCCAGTTTAGGACGGGGGTAGCAGAATGCAGAATAAGTAGCAGAACAGGGTCTGTGCTTAGAAGCTTTATTGTATTTTGTCTGCTCTGTCAGAGTGCTGATGGCAGTGGTTAATATCAGGGGTTTTGCATTGTGCCTGCTGGTTTTGAGGATAAATGGTAGATAAAATAATTGGCCTGGGAGCAGCTCTTAGCACAGGCTGAGTTTGCCATGATCTGAGCTTTCATCAGCTCCAGCAGGCAGAGGTCAGTGATTTAGTGGCATGTGATATTAGTTCTTGTTTCCAGTGCTAGAGGTCAGGGAAGGGACCAAAACCAGGTGGGTTTCTTTGGTTACATGCACGTTATTGAGTCTGTTGTATCAAGAAAAATGTTAGAATGAAGTAACTTGAGGAAAGAAGGAGGGAAAAAGAGAAATTTTTGAAGGAAAAAATCCCCAACAAGTAGATGAGCAGGCAGGATGGAATTTCTTGTGCAGATGGGAGATTGTCACCTTAGCTGTGTTTTGGTCTCTAATATCTGAATACTGCAGAACCCTTTGTGTATTTATCTTTAGGGTTTCTGCAAGAAGGGGAAAGATATTTAAAAAAAAACCCAAAACAATAGAGGGACACAAGAGTTAATGTGAACTGAGGCCGATTATTTGCTTTTCCCCAAAAGAAATTCGAATATTGTAGGTCTGTAGTGATGCTAGACTTACATATATTTATTTAATAATCCACTTCACCTGCAGTTGCTGGGTGCAAGGGCTGGAAATAGGCCTTGCTTCCCTTCTTGTGTCTCTCCTTCTGCTTCCCAGGTGAGCTGGGTTTACTGTGGCAGTGCACTGACTCAGGTTTAGTGGGGGACTGCAGCCAGACCTGGTACTTTCTCTGCTGATGCCTCATGCCACAAATTTTGGCAATAGCTACTTGAACAATTAAGGCTTGACCTTGAATGCTCTTCATCAACACAGTCCCTGCCTTGTAACTTTGCTCTCTTGCACTACTTGTTTTTAGCCCTTAACATTTGTAGCCTCAAAATTCAGCTACAATTCAAAACAGTATTTTTGACATTATTCACTTCTGTTGCATAGCTGTCAGCATGGCCAGTATATAAGTTTGGATTAACTTTATAGGAGTATCTTGGAGATTTTGTTTTCATTAATGAAAGCTTTTCACATGGGAGCACATTTGAGATCTAATAATAAATTTTGTAGAAAGTTTTCCTGAAAGGCTCTTAATGATGGCTTTCTTTGTAAGTTAAGGGAAAACATATTCAGTACCTGCATGATAAATGCTGTAACAGATGAGAGGAGAGTATTTTTTTCTTGTATTAAAAATAAATTGGATCTCTGCATAAAGTATAATGTAATTAATTCTCACTGAAGGCAGACAAACACAGGAATGGTTCAAAATGAATGGGTTATTATTGTGTATCCATTTCCAGATAAGTGATGTGTCCTTTGGCTCAGTTTTGGATTCTCTCCCAGCAAATAGGTACATGTGGTGCCACACTGGGGTTGAATGGATGAGCAAATCTTTGTGGGTGTGGGCTGTGCAAACCCCTGTGGCCCAGCAGCAAGAAGTGGCCTTGACCTGGACAGACTGACGGATGCCCTGCTCACAGCATCTGCAACTGCTTGGTTTAAAAAGCCTGGATTCTTGTCAGTCCTAGGCCAGTGTTTATTTTCCCCTTCATTCTCCTCGGGAAGGGGTCACCCTGTGGGTGTTGAAAGCTGAGTGACTGGCACCGTGCTCTTGCCTGGACTCTCCATTCCCGAATTAACAGTCCAGAAGTTGCTTTTCACTTAGAAGATGCTCATTCAGGTTTCTAGGCAACCGAGCCCATTTTCACTTCCCCCCACTGAGAGATAAGAGCTGACTCCTCATGCAGGGAGGCGAGACCATGACGGATTTCGGCAGCCTTTAATTGGAGCTGAAGAAAAAAATGTAGCCCTTCAATGTCAGGGCAAGTCAGCTCTTAAGAAAAAATAAAAAGAGAAAAAACCCAAACTGATGAACAGCAAAACCAGCCCAGCACAGGTCTGGGAGGGATAGGGAGCAAATTGCTGCTGTTAATGTAGGAGTGATAAGAGGTGTCTGCAGGACTGGTGACTGCAAGCAGGAGCCACGTTCAGCCTGACTGAGAAGGGCTGTCGTGTCTTAGTCCAGGTGTCCAAGGCAGGCTGGAAGAGAGGGATTTTTTTCCTAGCTGGGCTCTTCTCATCTGGTCCCTGCATCAAACAAAGGTGGCTTTCCCTCCTGTCCCTGAAGCCCAGTGGCCAACTGCTGGTGCTCCCTCATTTCTTACCCACCCATGCAGAAGATGCAAAGGCATGGCTTGCCACGGCATCACAAATCAAACTAAGAGTTGATTGTGGCAGCATGAAAGAAGCTCTTGAGAAGACCTGGATATCTGACAGCAGCATTTGGGCAGAGGCGTGATAGATGTTTGAGCAGCTTCAAATAGTCATGTTTGGAAGATGGGATTTGGCACTGTCCCTTCCTTAGGGAGTTTTGCAGGCCAAATGGTTGCAGTAGTGGATGTTGGAGGTGTTAGCAATTGTACTCTTGGGGATGTTGAGGCAGTTCAGCACTTAACTGAAGTTGTTTTACTGTTGGATGCTGTGCTGTGTACTGATACTGCACCCCCTAATCTGCATTAACCTGAGAATTCCATTCTGATGCCACGGTCTCTGTACTTGTCTCAAATAGTGCAAATTCTGCTCAAAGTGAAGGGAAACCGGGCTGGTTCTCTTGCCTGCCTTCTACCCAGTGATTGTGTCTAGGTTAATGAATTTATAATCTCAAGTAGTAGCTGTGTATGTTCAGTTAATGTCCTGCATATTTTATAAATCCTTTCTTAACAAGGAATTATTTTATCCGTGCCAACTGCTGTGTAATACAGCTGTGGTGGTGACAGATACTGGCTAGCAGACAGATTTTCCTTTTTAGCTTTTTGATTTTTCTGGAAGTGCAGTGACCTGCAGGGCTGCTGCATGGGGAGAGCAGATGAGCTGCTGCTGCCGCAGGTGCAGGTGGCTCTGCTGCTTTAACTCTTCCCCAGCAGCTCTCGCTGGTGGATTAAAGACTTCTGATTCTGTGGCTTCTCCTGTAATCTGGAAGACAAAGAGGGATGGATGCTGTTAGGGGCAGGGGTTTTGTTGTTCTCTCTGGGCTTGTGTTTGTCCTGCCTTATTGACGTATTGGTATTCATTTAATGTCTTAGAGAGCCTAAATTGAGGGCAGAGGGTTAAATGTTATCACAAATTGTAGCTGTGTCCCAGTATTCATCACCCTTCTGAGGTCCTCCTCCAGCCCCCCTCTGCAGCTCCTGCCTTGCTTTGCTAGTACTCCTATGGATAGTAGGTTTATTTCCCTGGACTGGAAGTGCTTTCCTCTAATTAGACAACTGTGTTTTGGATGCTGCCTGAAATATATCGTTTAAATTAATTTTTGGCACTGTGAGAAGCAAGACACAAATAGCTGGAAGTGGTATTAAATAGTCTTGCACCTGCAGTCACAGGAGTTGTGGCTGATATTCTTGAGTAATTGAAATTTTATTGACAGGTGTTTTTGCTATTGTACCTTCTAGAATTAGGTCAGTTATCTTTTTTGTGTGTCCTCATGTGTTTGTGTTTGATGCTGTGTAGCCAGTTTAATTGGCAAAACATTCCCAGGAACATCAGCTCTGTTAGAAAAGTTGTTTTTTCTTGACTTTAATGGGAACTATATCAAACTGTATCATATATTTTTAATCTAAACAAAGCCTTTTCCCCCTCTATCAGTAAATATTTCTTTGTGATTCTGTTTAAAAAATATTTTCTTGTTTCAGCCTTGGCCCCTAACCTTTATTTAAAGTTGAAACTCTTACATAACTTTTTGCAAAGGACACATTGAATAACCTAGTGAAAAGTACTGAATCTGATACACTAATTGTATTTAAATAAGATCCTAAATACAACATTCTCTTGTTAGCAGAGACAGAGAAGCCTATTAGTCTATTTGAATTTTCACAGCAGGAAAGCAAATTGAGTTAGGAAGGGGATTGTGTAGAAGGGCTAGTAGACAAAATTGGTCAATTAATGTGGGAATTTCTTTTTACTTACAAGTTTTGTGGGTAAGTTGTACAATCTCACTACAAAAACGGAAAAAAGCAATGCAGGGGGAACCAGTTTGAGATAGCCCAATTATATTTAAAATGTGGCATCAGACATGCTAGATCAGACTCCATGAATAAATAACTTTCCTTGTGTTTTGATGCAGTGTTATACTATTGTCAGTGTTTTTGGTATTAGATGTTAAATTAACTCGAAATTGTCTTTTTGGGGGCAGTTGAAGTGCTTTGTCAGATTTGTCTTTCAGATTGGTAGGTTTAATTATTTATACTTCCACGTCTGGTTGGTGTGCTAAATCATTATGACAGTGGAACTCTTGCCTTCCAACATTATTTTATTAATCTTACAGTAAGATCTCGTGAAGTGTGACTACTTGAGATGCAAAACTTAATAAATAGCCCTAGTGGCTCGTGTCACAAGTTGTGGGGTGGATGTCAGCCCAATGAATGCAAAGTTGCAGAAAAAGGCAGGCTGCTGGGGTTTGTAGCAGGTAAGTGGAAAGGAGAATTAAAAAATACACGCCCCTAACTCTGTGGTACAAATTATCGATTTCTCGGTGTTGCAGTGTTCTCGCTGATGCTGTTTGTTTGCAGTAAAGATCTATCAAATGCAAGAGGGCAGGTTTAGGTTGGAAATGAGGAAGAAATTCTTTACTGCAAAGGTGGTGAGACCCTGGCACGGGTTGCCCAGAGAAGCTCCATCCCTGGAAGTGTTCAAAGCCAGGTTAAATGGGGCTTGGTCTTGTGGAACCAGGGAGTTGGAACTAAATGGTCTTTAAGGTCCCTTCCAAGCCAAACCAGTCTGTGATTCTGTGATCTGGTGGCACCCAGCTGAAGGCTGGAAAGGTTTCAGCTTCCTGTCAGCACCTGGACCAGCTGGCTTCTCTTCTTCCCAACACTCTTGTCTTGGTTGCTGGGTTGACTCCTGCAGGAGTTTTCCACTTTTGCAAGTTGAACAAGATGGAACAGTTGTTCTACAGAATGTCTATGAAATAGAATTGTAATTTTATGCCAGTCTGACACACGTGTATGGGCGTGGCTAAAACTGCTTATTCTTTCAGATTCTCTCCTCTGCAGAAGATGCAGCTCTCCCAGTGCTTGTGTTTTGTTGTGTAAATTCAGTATAAATCAGGCTACTGACTGTGCTGTTTCTGATGTGTGGGAATGCCCAGGCATTTTGCTTGATCCTTTACACATTGTGTGTGCGTGGCTGAGTAGGGACCTGCTGGTCAAACTACAGGGAAAGAAGCAAAATCACAGTGGAAACCAGGACAGGTGACCTGGGAAGAGCACAGAGAAAAAGTATAGTTGTGTAGGGAGGGGGTGAGAAGGCCAAGGTGGAGCTGGAACTGAACCTGGCAAATGATGCCAAGAATAGCAGGAAGGGCTTCTACAGGTTTGCTAGAAAAGGAAAGGTCAAAGAAGGTGAACCCCCCCTTGATGAACAGTGCTGGAAAACTGGTGACAGCACCTGCATCCATTTGTACCTTCTAGTTGAACCTTTTCACATTCCTTGGTCATTGCTATTAAACTAATTGGAGGTAATTTCCTTATTCTTCCCCTTTTAAAGTAAAGAGAACGGAATAAAACTGAGACAGGGTTTTTGTATTTTACCCCTTCCTTGAGTTGTTTTTCTTTTCCTTGAGTTGTGATAAATATACATTGGTGCTTTGCTGTTTCAGAACTCAGAGCCACTTTTCAAAGCTTGGCCTGAAGGTAAGCACCAAGTACAGTTCTCATACGCTTGCTACTGCCAGTGACAAGATTGGCAACAAGCCTTCAGCAAATCACTCCTTTTTATTTACACCTACAACTACTTGCCATTGTGGGGAAAAAATTATGCTGTGTTTCTTTCTTGTGGGACTCATGTCACTTTCATAAGAGTGCAATCTCAAGGGCAGTGACCAAAAAAATGAAAGTTTCTACTTTCTCCTGCCATTTTATTAGTGTTGGGGAAATCTTGCTTTCAGCATCTGTTATTCCTCAGTTTTCCCTGGCTTTACTAGGTAGGGGTGATAATTTGAGGCTTTTCTTCTTTCAGCAAAAAGCAGGGCTATATTCTCTGCTCACATGATGCAAATGTCCTTTTTTTTTGTCTTTCTTTGGGCAGAGAACAGTGAGTGGGTTAGTGACACAATGCATTCAGCACAGAGACTGCAAATCCTATCTGCACACAATGATAAAACATATCCCTAAAAATGTAAATTAGCCCGCTTAGTCTCTAAGCTAATTTTCATGTGTATAGTGGAAACAAAAACATAAGAAGATGTAGCTGTTTAACCAGATTATCTTTAAAAAGTGACAGAGATGTATGCTGGCTAATAGCCATCTCCTGGTGAAATGTCTGCCTTACAAAGCAGTTGAGGCCTTTCCTTCCCAAACTGTGCTTTCTAATTGGGAAAAGAGACAGAGTTTAATTCTGTTTTGTTATGTGCTGATAAACTGGGCTGCCTGATTTACCACCCTGGTGCTCAGATGCCTCCAGGGGCCGTGTGGCTGCTGGAACAGGAGCTGCAGGAGGTCTCACTGGACCAGGACCTCCAATCCCAGTCCTGTTAACAAAGGTTGTGATTGACTGCTCCTCTTTTTGGGCGCTAATTTCTCTTCATACTCACTAGTATCAAAGTATTTTAGATATTTTGGATCTGAAAAGGAGCTAAGAGTTCACCTAGGCTGCAGGTTTTGGGCTGGGTCTGATCTATTCTGGACTGACTCCAGTGAGTGTCTGGGCACTGCTGTAGTGGGGAGCAGCTTTCCCCTAACTTGGCTGCCTCCTTGCAGAGACTTCGCTGTCCTGGGTGAACAAACTTAATTCATAACTTGAAAATACAACTGAGGCTTTACCCAGGGTTTTTAGGTAATCAGATGGTTAAAAATGTATTTTCAGGATCGTATTTGTTCAGATTAATCACAGAATCATTTGCTGATTTGGTACTTTCTGGATATTCTTGGACTAATCTAATTTTTGGTCATTCCTAGTTTGGGTGTCTTCATGTACTACTGTGTGCTAAAATGATTAACCTGGTTAAATTGAAGAAAGGGGTGGAAAGTCCCACAGAAATTCATATGTACAGTCCTCTGGATTTGTCATTTCTGTATCTTGATAATTTTTACTTGAACATCCTTACATTGATTTCTGTTTTTCCAAATGAAATTGACTCTGCTTTACATGTATTTTGCTGTGTTGTAGCTGATTTTTGAGCTTAAAGTGGGATGAAGGTGTTGGAGAAGTATTCAGAAGTGTTACAGAGCAACATTCATAGTTATTCTCTGTAATAATGTGACAGTACTATTAATATGAACCGATATGCAAAATATTTAAAATGTTTGTTACCTTTTTTCAGTTTTTCCACTGCAATACTGCTCTTTTTTAGCTATGCATTGTTACACCTTTCTTGCAAAGCAGGCCCTACCTGGCTAATAACTTCTGTAGATCATGAATGAATGACTCAATACTGCTTCAAAAAAAAATCTAAGCTATGAATGTACTTGTGCATTACCCACACTTATAAACTGGGAACTGTAATTCTTTCAGCACTTGATAGGCTTTGCGTATAGATTTGCTTAAAAGTAGAAAAATTAATGTACTGGAACAATTTTGAAAGACCCATAAATAATGAGCTGAGGACCAAAAGCTTGAAACATGTCTAAGGTTATGTTAATTATGATAAATTACTGTGAGAGGTTTGTTAGAAGCCTTTTAGCAACTATTAACAGTAATTATTGCATGTCAATGAAAGCACAGAACGACGGCTGAAATTTCTCACCCTGGCTGAAGGTTTATCAATGCAACTTTTGTTGTAACTGTGTCTTAAATAAGTACATATAAGCTTAGTTCCTGGCTGTGATTTGGCTAATAAACTCTAATGAGGGCTTTCTTAATTGACTCTGAAGCTGATCCACCTGTGTCTTGTATGTCGTGGTACAGAGAATTGGTAAAGACCTTGCAGTCCCAACACCAAATCCTGGTGATGTTTCACTCTGACCTGTTGCTGTCTGCTGAGTGTGAACTGAAAACGGTTGTGGTTTTTGGTTTTTCTTAAGCAATTCATGTACATCTTTCCCTATGTATGTGGCTGAACAGGACACAGAACCTCTGATCCCAGGGCAAAGCTACAGGGTATCAAACCCCAGACCTGGTCCCCATGACTGCAGATGTTTGGGTTTCTCTCTTAGGAAGAGAGTAAGAGAAATCCATCTTTTGGGAGCTCTTTGGTTCCTGGTGCTGCCAGCACACCCTGCAGCCTTTGGAGAGCTCATCCAGCTGGGACTGAGGAAAGACAGCTTTTCGTATCCATCTTCATCTTTGCAGAGACTTCCCCTCCCAAAGCTGCTCTGTTCTCTTCTTAACCAAAGACAAGGCATCAGGCCAGAAACTGTCAGGAAGAAATGTAAGAAAAAAGATCCAGAGCTCATTCTGTTAGTTCATTAATGAACCATAAGGCAGTACTCGTAAAACACTTTGCCCTCTTTCAGATGAAATATGTATCCTTGCAGAGAAGAGTGAGGAAAAAATACAGGCAGTGTTTTGTGTTGAGAAGTAAAGACTAAAAAAGCCAGATATTTGATTTTTAGAATTTACCTTTTGGGCTTTTGTTTCTATAAATATTGATTAGCTGGCTTATCTGAGTTGTGATCCAACCTTTCTCCCACTGAAAATAATGGCAGACTTTTAATTTTTGCTTACATGTAAAGGTAGATTTGCTCTTGCGGGCTTTTTTTCTCACTCAAATGTCTTCATAGTCTGCACATTATTCCCCATTAACATTAATGGGACTTAACTGAGAGCAAATCTCTTGGGAAGGCCAGGCTCCAGTGACTAGATCACCTATTTGCTCTCCTGCGATATGATGGCATTTCTGACAGTATTTTGCAGGGCTTTTTTTAAAAATCAATGCACCACAGGATGACTGCATCCCTGGTGGCAAGGGATGAGCTGATCTTTAATGAGTTATTCTGGCCAAAGGAGGGTGAAGCACATGGTCACTGAAATGAGAATCTTCTGAACTGTGTTATGAATCTCTTATGATCATCACCTCTGCATGTACATGTGGGTACATATATTTATTTTTCCTCTCCTGTTGAACCAAATCCGATGTAGTTACAGTAGTGTTGCTATGGTGACCCAAAGTGACAGCTGTTATTTTGTGCTCCTGGGAGGACTCTGTGATAATGATGGTCATTTTCCCAAGGGGAATGGTTTGATATCAAAACTAAATCTGAAAGTAAACTAACAGGTAGCATGTAAATTAAGAAAAGAAATTCATTCTCATTAGCAGTAATTAATCAAGCCCTGTAGGATTCTAATGGGGAAAAAGCCAATTTTAGATGGAAATATCTTGTACTTGCATGAATGTAAATGAGCATTGTTTGCTGCAAGGAGGATGCAAACCCTTCACGTTTCATTATGGTAGTTTTCTGCTTACACTTGACTGCCCAGTCCCAGCCTAGGAGCTGTTTTTCCTTGGGCTGAATCCTAAGGCATTCCAAAAACCCCACTGTCCTGCTTTCACATGAAGTTGATAGAAAGAAGTATTGAAAACCAAAATACAATATAGACCTACCATTTTTGACCCATAAATGCACATATACACACTTGCAAACTTTCCCTACTCTTTGGATATTGCCAGAGCTGGGGTTTGACTGTAGAAACCCCCAAAGATCAGAGGGTGGATGGTGGAAAGCACGGAGTTGTCCTGCCTTGTCCTACTGCTGCAGCCCCCAGGTAGCCCAAGCACAGAGCAGTGCCTGCTTTGTTGGCTCTGCCTTCATGCTGGGGCTGTATCCAGCCACAGCCAGCCTTCCCTGCAGATTTTAACTTCTTCCTGGATGCATGGTCCTGACAAGAGGGATTATTGTCCCTTCTTCACTTCTCTAGGCAAGAGGTACTCCTGGATGCCACCCTGGTGGTGGGCACTGTTTTGCTTGGGGAGGGGATGGAGGGGAAAGCTGAAAATACATTTCCATGGAGGCAGAGAGTGATTTGTGGTGGAAGGCACTTGAAAGATCCTCTAGCTCCATGCTCCCTGCCAGGGGCAGGGACACTTTTCTCTATCCCAGGGTGCTCCAAGCCCCATCCAACCTGGCCACGAACACTTCCAGGCACGGGGCAGCCACAGCTTCTCTGGGCAGCCTGTGCCAGGGCCTCACCACCCTCACAGGGAAGGGTTTCTTCCTAATTTCTAATCTGTACCTCCCTTCTTCCAGTTTGAAGCCTTGTCCTATCCCTGCATGCTTCTGTCCAGAGTCCTTCCCTGGCTCTCTGGTATGCCTTCTCCCTGGAGCCTTCTCTTCCCAACATCCCCATCTCTCTCAGCCTGTCCCCACAGCAGAGGTGCTCCAGTCCTGTGGGCATTTCTGTGGCCTGCTCTGGGCTCAGTCCAGCTACTCCAAATCTGTTTAGTGCTGTTCTCATCAGCTCTGCTCCTCTTCCTGATGTTAGGAGACTTGGTGCAGTTTTAGTCTCCCACCCTGCTGTGTGAATGAAAGTATTTCCTGTACTGCTGTGATCCCACTGCCAGCATTTCCAGAGCTCTCCCAGGTGTGCCTCACCTGGGATGCAGAAGTGCTTCCACAAAGGTGGTCCTCATAGCTCCATCTGATTCCTTGGAGTCTGAGACATTTTTTATGTCACCCTGTTGAAATGGGCAATAAAAAGGCCGAGTTCTAGATTTATAGGTATCCTAATTGGAGCTGGGAAGCTTACAAGTGTAATAAAATATTGCTGTTTCTAGTTCTTGTCCCACACAGCTTCTATTCCTTTGTGTTTCAAGGTGTGAATGTACATTTATATGGTCATAATTAGTTTACTCCCAGTTATGATTTTTGTTAAATATTTTATGTAAATGTCAAGGTTTACAAGGGAGGTGGCAAAAAGCTTCTCTGTGATCACCAAAAAAAATAAAGAAGAAAGAAATGTGCATTTTGGGCCAAAACATGTAGACCTTCAGGTCTGAGGTGTGCTTCTAATATGTGGGTTATCTCTATTGTGTGACATAGAGATAAAAATCTGTTCTTCTTTATCTAACCTGTTCAGTTTTCAGTCAATGCTGGGGATGAAGTGATGGTTGTGGATTGTTTTGACACAGAGATTTTATGTTCTGCCTGTCAAAAGGAATAAATGAAGGTGGGTTGATTATAGTATATTACTAACTTCAGTGTGAGAAAATACTGAATGGCAGGAAAGCTGTAACAAAAATCAACCCCTGGAAAATGAAGTCAGGTAATCCAAGTGTGAAATCCAGGATGTTTTCAGAAGGGAAGGTGTTAACATTGCAAAAGTCTTATCAGAATTTGGAGTGCCTCCCATGGTGCTTTTAATTCAATACTTGCATGGTGTTGAGAGCATTAGATTTAATCCATAACAAGTTATTTGGCTGAGCTTGAAACTTAATGGCCGCAGTTTGGGAGGGAAAACCGAAGGGACAGGGATCCCTTCTGCCCCTCTCCTCTGTGCAGCTTCCTCTCCTGACTCGGATTTTGTGCCCCATCCTGAGAGTCATGGCGTGTCTTGGAGCTTTAGGGTTTTTCTCAGTGCTGTACATGCTTTCCGTAAGAAATTAGTGTTTTCTGCATCCTCTGGCATCCAGTTTCCAAACAATGGAGGGAACCTCTGTGCTGGGATTGGCTCCATTCAGGAAGAGGAGCAGCTACTCAGGGGAGGCTGTTGCTCAAATGCAATGTTGTGAAGAATGCCTTCACTGTGTCCCTGTGAAACAGAATTACTTTGTGCTATTAAAAACAGGCAAGCAAATGAAAAACCAAACCCCCAGACCCCGTATTTAAGCCTGTGAAAATAATCATGCTACTAACATTTAGGGCAAAATCCAATGGGAGGAGTTACTGCTGTCTCATGGGGTGAAGCTGCTTGCCATTAGTGAAGCTCTTGATGATATATTAACATCCTGACTTGCGTTTATTAGGCTAGAGAGGGTTTTTTGCCTTCAAGTACATTTGTTTGGTTGCAGCTTCTTGATATGTGTTATGGCAATGAAGGAATTTTGAGGTAACACAGCTGTTCAAGAGACACGTTTGAGACACATGCTGTAATGCAGAACTTGATTTTGGGAAGGTAGATGAGAAGCTTGAATGATGGGGTTGGGGTTTATTGCTGTTAGTTTGATATTTGCTGGGGTTGTTCAACAAGTTCTAATATTAAATGCATCGTATTAACATTAATTTCTGAACAAGAAGTTGCCAAATGCACTGCTTAGCTATTTACCAGCACGTCTGTAAACCACTTTATTCATGGTACTAAAAAGAGCTATGAGAGGTATCAAACCAAACACTAAAAACTCAATTATTTGGCCTGTTGAAAGAAATAAAATATGGACATAATAGTTCTTAAGCAGAACTGCTTCTCTTTGGGTCTCTGTGTGTGTTAAGGTTTGGTTCCATGAATTATTGCCATTTGACTTGGAAGAATATTTGTCCCTTCACAGCATTTGCAGCTTCACTGTGATCTTAATTAGATGTTGTTCCTGTTGCTTTTCAGTTAACCAGGGGCACCTGTTTCTCTGCTGGGAGATGATTTTCACAGGCAGCCAAAAACCTTTTTAAACATGTAAAATTTGCTTGTTAAGCGCTGGCTGCCTGCGAGTAGCTGCCCTGAAGTCTGTAGGTGGCAATTTCATATAGAGCATAAAATGCTCACAAAACAATTCAGCTTTATGGAGCAATTTAGACTAACTACATAGAATTTGGTTTGGTTTTGTCCCAAAGGGTTTGCATCTGGTGGGCAGAGCGAAAATTTAAAATAAAAATAAAATTTCTCCCTTGTCTCAATGTCCAGAACTGGTCAGTGGAAACATAAGAGAGTTTCTTTCACAGAGAGTGGATAAATAGTTCATATTTTAATTTCAAAAAGCCTTTGTGATTTTTTTTTTTTTAATATTGGCTGATTAGGCACTTTGGGAATGAATACGCATGGAGTTTTCTTGCAGTGTTGAAAAAAGCTGAATTACAGAGAACAGCTTTTGTTCTAAGGACTAAATGGCTCCTCAGTGGGAAAAAAAAAAAAAGGGATTTGTATGTTTTATAATGTGCAGTAGTGCAAAAGCTTAACATGAAAATATGCAGAACTGCAGATCTGTGAGATCCAGGGGTAGCAAGTTTTCCAGGAACTTATGGGAATATTCAACATTGTGAGATGTATTGCATGAGACAAAATAGGCATCATTAAAGTTCCTCAGGAGCTGCATAATTCTAATATTTTAACTTCTCTGTGCCTAATTTCCCTAATTTTTCCATGTTAATATTGACTGGTGTCCATTTTTTGTAATTATCTGTGCCTGTAGGTTTGTATCAATCATTGTCTTTAATTACCTTGAAGTATTATGCTCAGTAAAGCTTGTGTTGTGTATCCTGGAGTTGTTTATAATGCTTTACTGATTTACAGTTATTAAATTATATTGCCGGGGGTGCTGGTGGGGGGATGGCTAGATTATTATTCTTCCAAGCATCTGACTTTAGTAGATGCATAATTGTGTGTGGAACAAAGCACTTTCCTTTCCCAGGTGATACCTTGACTTTTTAGAGATTTAAAGGGACTGGGTAGTTGTTGAATATTTCAGGATGTGAGTGAAAGCATTTTTTGGTGACACACAGAACAGCTGTTGCTGCTAATGTCTTCAGATCTAATTTGATGTGTTATTTTTCTTTTAATAGCCCCTAAACCTCCTCCTGCATGCTGAAGGCTCTGTCAGCATGCTTTGGCTTTCACTGCTTGGCCATGGATAGTATGAAAATATTTATGTTTTGTTTTTTTTTTAATGTGCTAGCTTTTCAGGGTTAAATGAGAAGCACTTTTCTTCAAACAGTGAATAATGATTTAATTTATTTTAGATTTGTAATACATGGTAAGCATGCCTACTCTTTCTCATAGGGTTTAGTTCTACCAAGACTAGTATTATGCAGCTGCACTCTGCTTATTTTAATAATGCAGTTCTTTAAGAGAGGGGGTGAAAAAAGTTGCCCCAGATGAGAGCTGTTCCTGGTCCATCATGGACTGTTGGGCTGCTCTGCACAGGGATGGGTGGCTGGCATGGCAGTGGCTGTCGAGTTTCTGTTTGATTGCTCAGCTATTAATTGTGGCAAATGACAACTTTATAGATCCCAGGGATCAAGGTTCCCAGGCCAAGCCATGCTGTATTTCTCTCTGAAGAGAGGGAAGGAAAGGGGCTGTGAGCTGCTGCACTGGTTTAAAATGAACACGGGATTTTTCATTTCAGCTGGGCTTGTGACAGTGTGGTGAAGAGAGCAAATAAGGCTCCGTTCTCTTTTTTTTTTAAATATAATAGGCAGAAAATGTCCACAGGAACAGCCATGTTGCTATGGTTACAGGGTTGTGTGCTCTTTTGGACTGTAAGGATGATAAATGGATATGACCATCCTGTACTAAACCTGAAGGGAAGCTAAGTACTAAACCTAAGGGGAAGCAGGAACATGGCACAGGTTTACAAAATCCTAGGTGTCTTGCACCTGGGAGCTCCTTTGGACCTCTCTGCTGGTCTTGGACTGCCCTAAAGTAGGAGCTTGCCATAAAGAATATTAATACCTAGGGAAAAAGCTCAGAAATAATAAAAGCTAATAAATGCATTCTTTCTTACAGGGTCTTATTTCTAGTAACTAAATTAAAGAAGTAGAGGCAATTTTACTGTTGGACTCGATTTAAAACTCTTTTCCACCCTAAATGACTCTATGGTTCTCTTTAGTTTGCAGTTAACTTAAGTCAGAATAAGAAAAACATCAATAGAAGAAATTATGAAATCTTGATAAAAATATTGTAAAGCTTCAGTTTAGTTCCTTTATGTATCTTACACTGGTTTCTTAATGCTACTGCCAAAATAGTGTGTAAAGCAAGCCAATCTACTCGTCTGAATTATGTTTTGTTTCCTTAGAAATAGCTGGAGAAGTTTAATTTTTCTTTTTGCCCGGTGTAAAATAAAGATATCTGGAAGGATCCAGTCAATGTTTCTGATGGGGTTGTGCTAAATGAAGATGAATCCAGAGCAAAGCTGGGTCAGGTATGGTTTTTCTGGAAGTGGCAAGTAGTGCCAAATGAAATATTACAGGGTTACAGTGTTGTCAGAGGGATTGGACATGATGCTGCCGAGGTTGATTGGATTATGAAGGGTTTAAGTGGTAATGGGATTGAGAAGTACTTCTTGAATGAAGAGACAGCTGTAGAGGATTTTGAAAGGGAGGTTTATGGGGTTGAGTCAGTTCAGCCTTGGGGTCGTAGCCTTGCCCAGAGTTTGGTAGCTGGATGAAGGCAGGAAGTTCAGTGCTTGGAAAGCCTAAGTAGAAATGCAGAACCTGAGCCCCTCATCCAGGGAGTAACAGGGACTTCAACAGGAACTGATATAAATGCCTACAAAAAACCAAAAAAGTCTGCCCCATGAAATTTTGCTTTCTGATCAAGGGTGAAAATGTTAAATGCCCTACAGTGGCATGTTGGAGAAGATTTGTTTTCATGAGATGTTACCCCACTTTCACCTATATCATTGTCCAAGACTTGTAGTAATAAAAGGAGTTTGTTCCTGCCCCTAGACCATAACTAAAAGCAGTTAAGAGAAAAATAATTAACCACAGGAATACACTTGTGTACAATGTGCTCTTTGAAAATGTTTGTGTGGAGCAGAAATATCCTTGAAACTTGGAGGTTAGACCCCTTTTAACCTTCACTGTACTTGCAGTAATTCCAAATGTGTTTGACAAGATAGGGTTTTAAGAGAAGAGGAAGAAAGTGTTGTTAGGAGTAGGTTCTCAAGCCCCTTAAGGAATTTAAGAGTTCATGCTTTCCAAACAATGGCCCAAATGGTGGGATGTGGAACAAGGGGTGGGTTTTTGGACTGCCTGGATTTAGGCAGTTTAATTGTGCCTGGAACTGAGCAGCATGTGAAGCTGTGAAGCTACAGGGTGGGAAAGGCCTTACAAATGGAAATAGATGTCTCCTGGCCTGTGCTCAGTTTTATGGCCAGTAGGAGGGAAAATATTTGAGTACTTTTAGCTGGTTGAGGCCACAGAGTCTATTGAAAATGTCAACATTTAGCAATATGTGGCACAAGCCCTGTTGCCCTTAACAGCTGTTAACTTTGCTCTTTCCTTTCTGTTTTCTTCCTCAGACCAGCATTTATCCAGGATCAACTGAGTTTGTAATTGGCCTGTACCCTTGCTGGTCTGTACTGTGAGCTTAGTAGACACCAAAACACCACAGGTGTGTCCTCATTCAGGGAAGTGCACGCCTGGTTTTGAAGGAAACTGTCACTGTCAGTTCACTTTGGGCAACCAACAAATTGAGGGTCAATTTTTCAAGTCATTTATTGCCTTCAACTAGAATCATAGCTTGAAACAATGTGTGATTCCACTGGAGACAAGATCTCTGCTTTGCAAGGTTGGTGCTACTTTTTTACAGATTGTTCCAGATTTATTTTTTTTTAATATCAAATAGGCTTTCACACTAGAATAGGTAAGGTGCTCATCTTCTTTTTTTATTGGGAGACTCTGGTAACCACATTAACCCCCTGCAAAGAAACTGCTGAACAGGCACAGAGATTACTGCAGGACCAGTCTCTGAATACCTGTGTTTCTCTTACTTAGGTGCTTCCTTATATCCATGTTTCCAGAACTTTTGATAATCCAAGATAATTGACATTCCTAATATTCAGTGATAAGCGTCCAGCTAAGCACAGTTCAAGGCATTTTGTCATGTAATTGCTTATTGGCCATAAATGCTTATCTGTTTTCTTCCTTTTTTTTCCTTCAAGAGGTAAATCAACTGAATCTAGCCTGTGAGGTGATAAAATTTAGCACTGCATATCAAGTCTCATTTCTGTGACCTGCTCTGGAGACCAGTACTATAGGTGGGAATTGTTGTTTAAAATTTCAGGACACTTTACCATTTTACAGTCGTTGAACATCTATAAATATTCCTCAGAGAGTGTTTTTATTGAGAGAATGAGCAGTGGCACTGTCTGTTGGACAGCAGCTGCTGCAGTGTTCTCACCTTCTCTGCTTTGTTTTGTTTTGCATGGGGAAGCTCGTTCTTTGGGAAATACTGGAATTTTGGCTTTACATATACAATGAGAAGTTAGAGAAAACTTCTTATCAGGAGTGGGCACCTGAATGTGGTGTGTAACCAGGCTTTGGGGGCAATCACGACTGCAGCTCCTGCCACTGAGCCACAGCCATAGCTCAAACATCATCTGTGAATTACTTTTTGGCTATGGTGTGGCAATGTTTCGAAAAATAAAAATACTTGGGCCACCTCTGTTAGTAATTTAGTGCTATGTCTTTATAGTCCAGAAGAAGAGGTTATGGGGGTGTGATTTAGGACTTCCTAACCATAGCAGAGGGGTCTGTACCTGAGAACCATCTATCAGAAAGGCAGGACCACTGACGAAGGAAGGAATGATGAGGAGGACTCCATCTCATCAGAAGGATAATTAACTGCTTTATTATACTATGTTATTCTATATTATATTACATTATATTACATCACATCTAAACTGAGTCTGCCAAGCACTCAGCTGCACCCACAGTCCCAGCACACACACACACACCTGGATCCAATTGGTCAGGGAATCACAACACTCACACCAGAATCCAATTCCCAATCAATTCCCTTCAGGTAAGCAATCTTCCACAATGCATCCCACTTGTGAACAGCACAGGAGCAGTAAATGAGATAAGAATTGGTTTTCCTTTCTGTGTGATTCAGGGAATGTGAATCCCAGCATATCCTTGGGAAGTTGTGCCTTGTATTTCTCTGTGAGATGTGGAGACAGTCATCATTGCTGTTAGTCTGAGGAGCCAAAACAGTGCTGTGTCCTGTGCTTGATAGGTGAGAATTGAGTCTTTGCCAGTGCTGGTGGAATGGCAATGAAACAAAAGGCAGGAAGATTTAAAGCCCACTGATAAATGCAAGATTTAAGTAGTACAATTGGTAAATCAAATATGGTTACTTGAGTGTTCCTGTTGTCTTAATGTTTCTTTGAACATCTCATTACTTCTCCTAATTAAAACCCCCCACTGTAGCCCTGTACAAAAGAACATTTAAGAGTCTTTTGCTTGTATTCCCCTTGCTCCCCATATATGTGTTGGGGGTTTTAAATTGTTGTTTTTGTTGTTGTTTTTTTTGTTTTTTGTTTTAACAAATATATTCAGTATATTTCAGACAGAGGGTTGCAGGCTAATTATGATTTAACTAAAGGCTTTGAAATGATGATTATTATTGTACAAATACGAGTGTGTGTGGATGGAAGAGGGATGAAATTATGTTTACCACCTTTCTGACAGATTGATGCACATCTCACGTAACCTTTAGGCCAGACAGCTTGGAAGTCTAATGAGCCTGAATTATTCAGAAGCCAGTGAAGATAAGTTTGATAGTGAGAATAGTATGTATTGATCTGCCAGCATTCTTTTTGCAGTGCTGAGCTTCCAAAATCCTTAATAACTTTAAAAACAGGCTTTTATTTTGACCAAAAAAGGAGTTGGCTGGCATTTTTTTTAGAAAACTTACAGGCTTTTTGTCAGTCTTTGCTAAATGTTAATCTAAAAAAAAAACCCCAAACCAACCAATCCACACAATGGCTCCCCCAAACCCCACAAAAGCATCATGCTTTTTCTTCTTTCTTTCTTTTTATTAATTTTTTTTTTTAACATAGTGGGTAACAGTATATCTGACACTCTCTTATATCCTTCCACAAAAAGATCCATTTCTTTCAGGCAATTACCAGCCTCTCTTTCAGATAAGATACAGGCTTATTGAGTTTCCCACTGTGCAATTACAGTTCTCAAGAACAGATTACTACATATGAGCAGCCTGGATGATGGAGTGGATTGCAGTGGAAAGTAGGCAAAAGATATTGCAGCATTTGGGGTTTTTTTTGGTGGTGATCTGGAGTATATAGGAAGGAACTTGGGTGTTGCTGATTGATTTTACTTTGTGGTCAGACAGAAGCAACCTAATTCTTGCACAAACTAGTGATGTGAGGAGCTGCAAAATGGATTTCTTTCTTTGATATGGAAAATACTAGGACCCACCATTAGCTTAAAACACACTTTCAAATTTCCAGCCTGTAATGAGGGAGACAAATAACATTCCTTTGTATAAACTGCCAAGATGGGAGGGAATGTTTCAGCAGTGTTGGAAATAATGCTCCTGTTTATGGCATTTATCAAAAATTATTAAATGTTAGGGACCCAAAGAGGGGCTCATTCATATGCAGGCGCTGTGCTTTCAGGATTAGCATTCCATTCCCAACACCAACTGTACCAGGATTGCCTTGTGGGACTGTTGCTTCTGGAAGGTGAGAACAATTATTCTAAAGCATGTAGGAGGTGTATGTGTTTTTTCTAAACTCTGTTGTCTAACGTGACTTCTCAGGACATGTGTCTTCTTTTTAAAATTAATAAGTAGCTTTGTGTTTCAGCAGAATTATGTCTTGGTGAAAACTGCTTTGTATTCCCATGCTTCACCTACATGATGCTTGCTCAGGTTACAAGCTTCTGCAAATGCTTTTCATTCCGTGACTGCTCAGCGAGGCTAAAGATTTTAGTCAAGGTTTGGAAGCCCAGCTTAGCTGTTTGTGCAGGAGTTATGCCTCTGCTGTAGGAAGCTGCAAATTTCAGGGCACAGCATGATTTTACATACAGCATTTTTTTCTAATCTCACTTTATGCTCCTTGTCTTTATTATGACTTGATGGAGTGTAGTTTTGTATGCTGTCTTTTTAGAAAGAACGAAGATGGTGTCTCTCCCTGCAGAAGGGTGCTGCAGATGGAATCTATTGCCATTACACTACCTGAGATGAATCTGTTTGAGTCAAGAAGCCTTAAATTAATGTGAATTTTTGCTAGTAAAATAAGCGAGTCTGTGCAGTTGTGGAAGATTGATATTGTTCCACAGAAGTCAGCTGCACTCTGCTTCAATTAAAAGTAAGGCAGCTGAACCATTTTATCATATGTTGGCACCCTTATTATTTCTGTGTCCTTGAAGCATTGAATAGGTAAAAAATCAGTGCTTACCTCTGCTACAGGCTCCACAGCATTGCCATGAATGTAAACGTGACTGTAGTCAGTCACAAATGTCAAATATAATGCCAGTTGTGGTATTGCAGGCATTTAGAAAGTGAAGCATAAGTGTTAATGTTCTATGGCTTGTCCAATTTTAATAAAGCAGGTTGTTTTCCACTGATCACATTTTGATGTCTGCCCTTGTGCTGGAGTCCAGAGGGATGTTGGTACCTGTGGAAGGGAATGTGTGGTTCTACCTCAGAGTAGCTTTTGTCTGCAAGGCAGAACTCGTAGACATGGACATGGCATGTGGTATCAATGTAGCTGTAAATAGTCCCTGGGTACGAGATCTCCAGTCTGGGCTTTTTCCTGCTTTAAAAAATGTCTTGATTTCCATCGCTTCAGAACCTTCAGCTGCCATGGGATCTTGGCCATCAGCAGGGATCAGAGTGCAGGTCTCTTCTAGCTGCATTTTACAGGAACCTTGTAGTTTCAACTCTATTTCCCAGGAGCCAGTTGGATCTATATCAAGTATTACAGGAACATTTCCCATCCATGAAGCATTGGGTGTCCTTTATTTTGGCTCTCAGTAGGGTGCCTTTGCTGGCTCGTGTCCTGCACACACCCTCAGTACTGTTTCTCCTTTTCTCTCCTCACCCTCCAGTCCAATAGCTGTACTCAGTAGTAAGAGCTTTTATCCATTCTCTAAGTCTGGATCTTAGTATAATTCAGTTCAATTTTAATACTACTTAAACATTGATCAGTCAATTTATCATCTTGTTAACATCAAGGCTGGCACTTTCTATAGAGACAGCTGTTGTGTGCTGTAACCCTGAAGATTCCCATCATGTCTTTGTAAATAAGAATTCAGTGAACAGTTTTAAAAAATGGTAAATACTGTTTGTGTTTTCCCTTAAATTAAGCTGTTTAAAGATTTTTTTTTTGCATGTGTCCTTTGTATATAGTATAACATTTGCAATCTGGCAAATGATTCTGTGCCTCTAAACTATGAAACAGCATAATTTATCTAAGCTGTAGGATTTTCAGTGTATGTTGCTGTGCATGTTCCTAAGCCTGACTGGATGAACCATTGCCTTTCTGAAATAGCAGAGTTTAAAATGAAAGCCTTAATATCTCATTTGGTCAACACCTTGTTGGTGCAGTTCAAATCAATCAGGCAGTGTATGTAGTTGAACTTGTTTTCCCTCAGAATGCTGTGCTTTGGTGAATATTGAGAGTGATCTACTGATGTTCTAAATGCATGTCATGCCTGGCTAACTGCTGATGAATGCTGTTGAAATTGGAGGGATTTAACCTGTAAAACTCGGTGTTTGACATTTTGTATTTTAAAAAAATTGTTATTTTCTCAATTGTTGCTTACTAAATATTTTATTATTATGTACTGAATTATTACTTTTTATTAAATATTTTATTATTAATAAATATTGTTCACTGAAGGGGTGCTCTGGATGCCATCAAAATGAAAAAAAGACTTCAGAAGTCTTAGCAGGTTTGCAGCATTTAAAGAGCTGGCTTAGTGAAGCTTTCTCCTTACAGATGGAAAAATTAGGAGTTGTTGAAATCTGTAATGTAAATCACCTCTGTATTGCTCTCGTAGCTGAAACTTTGTTCTGCACATGGATAACACAGCTAGATGGTCTTCTGACCATGTGGTACAGCTGGCATCTCCTCTGAGTACAGCTGCATCAGCTTCTGAGCCGTGTTTCCACTTTCTGTAACCATAAAACATAATTATTTTAAATGACTTGGCTGTTTCTGGAAGCAGATTCTTTCATTACTTTATGAATTTTTGAGTGTAAGTAAAATATATGAGTGCAGAGTATGCCATCGGATCCATCCTAAAGGATATGAGCTGAAAATGGACTTTATGCCCCATCCTGTGGGATCCATGAAAGGCACACTGGAGAGTGCAAGGGCAGAGTGTCCACTGGGCCCTGTTGGTGCTCTCTGTGGATGGAATTGTCTAAATTGGTTCAGATGCTTTTCACTTTTAGGTTGAGCACACGGCACCTGACTCCTGCCCTGCTGCCATACCCCATGTGCAGGGGGTCTGTATTTAAAATACTGACTGCACTGAAGTTGGCTGTCAGGCTGCTGGTGTTTGACTCTGTGTTCCTAATTAGATGGATAATCACTTGAACATCGCTTAAAATTTTACTTTGGGAATTTGGCTCTTATAAACCCCACTTTATAATTAGTTTATTTGCATTCTGTTTATTCCTTATTAATAAATCATGGTTCGGATCGAGCCGACTGCTTTGATCGCAGGGTCTGGTGCTCTCTGCACAGAGACTTTTGTTCCCTGTTGGCATTTGAAATGCAGCACTGTGGCAGTGCAAGGAAGCATGCCTGGGCACACAGCTGGGGGAATTTGGGATCCTGAGTATGGTTACATCCTCACAAATGACTCTCTCCTGCTCGTATGTGGTTTGTTCATTGAGCGAGTGAGGCGAGGTCATCCGTGGGTGAATCCCTGGGGGCGTGACCTGGTGCTGGAACTCTGGCAGTGGGATATCAGTGCTTTATGGCATCTGTTACCATCGATTTTCATTCATTTATTTATTTACTAAAGTCCAGGAAATGCGTTTCAACCGAGGGAGAAGCAAGCAAAGGTTTTGCTTCTAGGAAGCTGCAGTTTGGGAAATATTCCTCTAAAGAGGGATAATGACAGGGGAAAAAACCCACCAAACCAACAAATAAACAGGGAATTCATGGGAATCAGAGAGCTTAATGAGAAATAATGATGGTTGTGGGATACTTGGACATATGCTTTGACTTGTTTGAGGTAGCTGTGTATGAGAGAGCTGAAATTTCAGGCTCTTCTTTTGGACCCATCTCTTTTCACTAAGGCTAGCTGACCTAAGGGGCTTCTCGTCTCCTGCAGTACATAAGCCTGAAACCTCCTCTGAAGAAAATTGTTTGCAGTGGAAATAGGGTGCTTTATACTGCTGCTGCAGTTTCTTTTCTATCCCTTTTGGTGCTGCAGAGCTGCCAGGGTACGTGGTTGAAACATCCTCCCTTCTGCTGTAGGCAGAGGGGCCCATCTTCTCTGCACATGTTCCGTGACAATAGAAGTAGAAATTAATTCTGCTCTTTTCCATAAATTCAAATACCACCACTTTGAGTGCAAGAAATCACTCCAGCCAAAAGGTCTCTGCAGCTTGAATTAGTTTAAGGCCTGTAAATCCTTCAGGGATCAGGTTCATTTACCTGAATATACTCCATGTTTAATAAGAATTGCTTCCTAACACTTGAGGCAAGAGGGACATGTAGGAAGGACTCTTTCAGCTACATCAATGAACTTGTGCCTGACCTTTGATGTAATCCTTCTCTGCTATAGCTTCATTGTATATGGAACGGGGGAAAATATCAAGAGCTGCATCTCATTCACAGAAGCACTTTGAAGTTAAATTCCCCATTATAAAACATTTTTAGATCCCTGGAGGGGAAACAGCAGAACTGCAAGCTGCTAGTCACTTATATATTGCATACATGAAGCAGGAGGAAAGTTACATATGCGTTGTATTATGATATACTATATCCAAAGGGTTGAGTCTAAATATAATAGCTGAACAAGAGCGTGTGGGCTCATTATGATTCAATAGTGTAAAATTAAGTTGGAAGCAGATATTTTTTGGATAGAGTTTGAAATAATTATAAATCTGAAAAGAGAATTATTTAGAGAAAGAGATGAAAGAAAGGAGCTGAAACAAGGGGGAATGGTTTTTATGTATGGACACAAGGGTCCTGCCTTTTTTCCTACATGCTCTCTGTTACACCCATTTCCTGCATACAAGGCTACAAACACAGTAACTTTGTCTGGGTGTCTGAAACCCTGGGTTCAAATATTCTTATTGTGCAGGGAGCACATTTCACGTTTTCAGTGAAGGTTTATCAGGAGATTATGGCAGTGAGCAGTCATGAAGCCAGACTTCCTTATCCTGCATCTCTGATGCCTGATATGTGTGCAAATTGGATAACCTGAAAGCCAGGAGAAGGGTCTGTGGTGTCTCCCATACAGCTGGACACAGAGTTCTGCAGTAAAATGTAGGCAGTTGTGCTTCCTGTCCATCTCAACCTCTGCATCCCCATTACCCAACCATTGCTGTAACTGGATGGGCAGGAGAAAATGAAAAATTCAGAGAAGTGTATGCAAGTTTTGTACATTAGTGGCTTGGTAAAAGAAACAGACCCAAGCCAGTCCTTGTATCTGAGCAGGGAGAGCCCAGCCTTGCTTTAACCTTCCTCTGTCTTTCTGCATTACTGCATGTGTTTTAATGGCTTTGAGCAGCTTCACGTGTTACTGCTAAAATGAGCAATGGAACAGTATTCACAACTCAGCTCACTTAAATGGTTAAGGTTTAATTTGCTCTTGCAATTAATTAATTCCCAGTGGCAGTGGCAATGGTGCTGAGATAAGACTTGTTTGTGTCATTGAACTGCTGGTGTTTGTTCCCATAAAGTGCAGCAAGAGCTGATGTTGTCTTGAGTCAAAAAAGATTAGCTTGATTCTGCATCCTGAGGAAGTGTATCAGTGTCATTGCAACATTGCTTTCTAAACAGGAACTGGTTCACAGAACTTCTGTTAGCCATTTAATGGATTTATTTATTTTCAGGGAATAAAAGTATTAAGGTACTAACAAGCATGAGTAATCTCTAAATAATATTTTTTAATGTCTTTTTAATAGCAATCAATTCAGGTTGTCTCTTTGCTCAGTCAGGAACTTCATAAGAAATTAACTTTCCCCTTTGGACACAGTAAAAGTAGAATTGGTAAAACTATGATGCTGAAATTTGCTACAAACCAGGCTTTGCTGCTGTGCCATGTGGCAAGAGGAACCTCCTCCTGTACTGTTCTAATAACTGGATTAACTTGAGGAGTGCTGAACTCTTTTTTTTCTTTTCCCCTTGTCTTTATATTGCATTCTAAACCTGTTCTTTCCAGTCTGAATCAGGCAAATCCTCCTAGTGCCAGCCAGCTGTTAGCTACACCAGTGGCAAGCTGAGTTGACTCACAGATGTGATATCCCAGTCCTTAGCTCTGGATTTTTTTCCCTCGCCTGATGCACAATCAGCCTCTGTCAAACCTTAAAATTCCTGCCAAAGTTTCGAGGCCCTCTCCATTTGATTTGTGTTGTACCTTTGCATGATTTTATGTATTCGTAAATAGGCATGAAACTTTCCAGGCTATTTCAGCAACTTTGCAGAGCATAGGCTTACAAAACTGCAACAGCAAAGAGGGACTTGACAGCCACAGAATGAGGAGAGAGCCACATTATTGAAGCATCATCTGCTTTCCTGGAAACTGGAGACAAACTGAAACGTGCCTGTACCATTCAGGTACCCTGGGAATTCCAGCACACAATGTATATATTGTAACTCCAAGAGCTTCAGCTGGTACAGAGGAATGTAGGGAAGTTGTCAGCCTTTGCATGTTCGTAAATGGAAACAAAAAAGCAGATGTGCTGTAATACTGAAAGTAATTTATTGAAGCTGCCATTTGGTCATCTGTGTGGAGATGGTGAAGAGACATCACAGAGAATACACCTCATGTGCTCACTCACGAATTCCGTGGGTGCCTTCAGCGGGCATCATCCATTTTCATGCAGGATGACAGGTTATTAGTAACATTTGTAGGGACTTAAAAATGCAGAACATGCCAGAAGAAAACATGTCCCTCTGATTTGTGGTGCCCATGGGAGCCATTTTCTTCAGAGGGTCATTTTATTTTGTAATAATTGGATGCTATCATTGATTTGAGCTCCAAGCCACCTGGTATCTTACTTAAGGCCGATGTTTACTGCCTAAGATGACACGATTTTTCCCATTTGGGCTGACTCCTGAAAGTCATCAGGAGAGCTTAGAGGAGAAAGCACTGCTTTATATGAAATGCCTGTGCAGCATGGCATTCTTCTAAGAAAATTGTCTCTATATAAATTTTGTGGCATTAGTAATTCTCAAAATATTTCCCCTCTATATAGAAATGCTAGTCTTGCTCTAATATAATTTAAAAAAGGATAAACTTTATCCTAATGTTGAAGCTCCGTGTAAAATGTTACCTTGATTGAACACTGACTTCAGGCCTCTTCAGTTTGTCCTTGCAAAGTATTCATTTTCTTGAAAAAGGGCAAAAAACGATGTTTTAAAAAATGCTGAAATCAGCGGACCTTGTTGTGACATCAGATGAACATTTTCTTACTTGATTTTGTCTGTCGTCCAATAAATGACTTGCTCTTTGAAACGCTGATGATAGATGCGGAAAGTGATTAGCCAACTAATTAACAAGCCATCATACTTATTAATCACAGAAAGGCGCAGTATGTCACCCAAAGGTTGGCTTCATGCTGCTTATAAAAAACAGCAAGATACTTTTTTTTAAATTTTAACATCTTTTTAGTAGATGGAGAATAGGATTAATATCTGTAGGCTGAAGTAACAGCCAGCCCCTGGTCTCTCACACAGCTAGGTAGTTAGAGAGCTGCAGTGGCAATCAAGTGCCCAGATTTATGTGGATCTAAGTAGTTTTAGATATGGGCAAATGAAAAGTTAATAATAAAAAGGAATTCAGCTGTGAAATGAACTTCCATAAATGAGCTAAACCAGTTTCCTTGCCTTCATTCCATGTGGCAGCAATCACCTCTTTCTCTTTGTGTTTTATGTCCTTATTTATGGATGTAAAAGATGGAGGCGAGAGGAGATGATCTAAACCTGCACTGGGATTAGAAGATTTATTTTTTTTTATTATTATTTCTCCTCTTGCAATAATTTCAGGAAATGCAAAGAAATAACCTTTAAAAGGCAGTAAACAGGAATATATCCCTTTACAGGTATTCTCTCTTAATGTACTCTTAATAGCATGAAGCAGCATTCAGTCATTGAAACAGAAACCCCTGTGAGTAAAACTAGGAGGAATTATTGCTTTAGTCTTGAATCATAGAATCACAGAGCCCTTTAGGTTGGAAAATACCTCTAAGGTCACAGAGTCCAACTGCAAGCACAGACAAAAAGCTTTGCCATTTACGGTGTGCTACAAGGTAAAAGAAATAGAATTGTGAAATTGTCCAGGCCTTTTGCTGAGCTGAAACACAGCACTTAGCCAGCCTCATGCCTAAAGTCACTCCTTCCTGTGACTCCTGCTGCCTCTCAAGGTCAGCTGCATTCATTTGATGCTAATGTGCTTTGGAAAACCGATGCAATCAATATTAGCTCCTGTGCTTATCTCCTGCCAAGGAGTTCCCTGTGCAGTTTCTATTCCATTTGACTTCTCTTGAGCTAGTTTAATGCAAAACCAATACGTCTTGTGGAAGAACAGATGCACACAGAAACAATCACTGGCTAATTTTGTAGCGGTTACCTGTCTATTAATAACCATCCTGGCAGTAATTACCTGTGGAACAATATACCTAGATCCATTGTGTATAAAGAACAAAAGCAGGCTGCTGATGCTGCCAGGCTATTTTATATTGGTGGTGTCAATTTTTCAAGTTACCTGGAAACTGTTGAAGACAGACTCAATTAAAAGTATGGTGCATCTTTTTAAAAATGACTATTTAATTACCTCCACTATTCAATGCCAAGACCATTCTCTTGGCCCAGTGCCCTGCTAGCCAGGAGAGGAATAACCTGTTTAAAACCTCCCAGAGGGAGCTTTATCTGATTCCTTAGAGCCACTCTTCAGGAACAAAAAATGACCAGAGGGATGATCTTTTGTGTGAGACCAGATTGAGAGGTTGGGGTTGATCACCTGCAGAAGGAGAGGCTCCAGGAGAACTCATTGCAGCCTTTCAGTACTGTAAGGGGGCTTGTAAGAAAGATGGGGACAGACTTTTGAATGGGGCCTGTAGTGGTAGAACAAGAGGTAATATTGTTTTGAACTGAAAAAGGGTAGATCACACTAGATAAAAGAATGCTCTTTTGCAATGAAGATGGCAAAATATCAGCCAGAGAGGTGGTGGATGCCCCATCCCTGAAACATTCAAAGTTAGGCTGGTCAGGGCCCTGACCAGCGTGATCTTAGTCGCTCACCTCCTTAGGGGTTGGACAAGATGACCTTTAAAGGTCCCTTCCAGCCCCAACCCTTGTGTGAGAAGCTGTGTGACCAAAGACTGACGGTGATGTGTGTCTGGCAGGAGTCACTTGGCTGGAGAAAAGTTGGTGTTTCTGCCAAGGGCAGTTCTGATTTAAGCACTCCACTGAATGTTTTATTGCAGGACAGTTTTTAAGTACTAAATCCATTAAAATCCTAAAGGGCAGGTATTTATGTTTACTGCTTTGAGAGTGTTCTGAGGAAGATCTCGATGCAGTCCTGTACTGACTCTGTCTCCCACAATGGGCTGTTTCAGAAAGCTGGCTAACCTCTTGCAAGACCTTGTCAGGAAGGAATCTGGAGGGATATCTGTTTCCATTCATGCCACCAATGAACAGGAAATTTACAGGGTATTACATGCTCGCATGCTGGGGGCTGATTTTGGCGTTATCAAATAAAATCCTGCTGAATCTATAACTTGGTTGTCTGCCAGTTTCACACAGCACTGCTCTTTTGCAGCAAGCCATGGAAAACTGCTTATTGACAGAATACTTTTCATCTGCAAGGGCTGGATGATCTGATTGCTTGAGAGGCTAGAGGATAATTTAATTTTCTTGGAGGATTTGCTGGTATGTCTATGTGACTACAGAGATGTAAGAGGTTCCTTACAGTTCTTCATGATTGTGTCTTCAAGGTGTCTGGCTCAAGGATGCCAGACATGCTAACACCGTGTGTGGACATCTGCTCACTGCTCTGAGGGAAGTGGGGCCATCTGCTGAAGCAAAACCAATCCCTCCAGGTTTTCTTGACGGCCTCTGGTGCACACAGTAGTTGAGTCCAACTCTGCTTAGTACAGCAGATCTAATGGAATCTGCAGGTTGTAGCCTGTAGCAGTCTCCCAAACCCGTGTAATTAAAAACTAAACATTCGTGTTGTCTGTAGTTTCCAGTTGAGGTGTCACGTTTTCCCTTTTTCCCTTTCCCAGGTCTGTCATCTCTGGCAGTTTCTAAGACCCTCATAGCCAGCCTAATTAAATGATCAAAACTACTGCTTCAATCTCCATAGCTTGTTCTCTTCCCTTTACCCAGTATTTTCCAGAACTTAACAAAGCAGTAAAAACAGTAATTAGTGCTCTAATTGGTTATAAATAATAATATAACAGACTTTCTGTCAAAATAACAACCACAAGGCAATGTGCTTGTTGAGATTATTTTAAATTCCCAGCACTAAGGCGGTTCAAAGTGGTAAATTATATTACAGCAATTTGCTTCAAAGAAGTATAACCTGTAAATTTATTTTATCCTGACAGCTGTGACAGGCTGCACTCCTAAGGTCTGGCTGCTCATTTCTCTTCTTCTGATCCATACTGCCAATTAAAAGGTTGTGCCTATTTCTAATTTTGAATTTCCACTCTTTGCTGCGTACCAAATTCGTAAGCTCCGTGTTTAGGGTATTTCCCTCGGCCTCACAATCCTGGTGAAATCTTAGCAGCCCCAAGGTGGTGTCACCAGAGTGTTTTCTTTGTCTCTTGCAGCTGGTAAATTATTAATGATGCTACTAGAGGGGAGCGGAGTGGGGGTGCTGGGAGGGGAGCAGGGCAGGGGGAACTTGGGGGAGCCCTGGGCAGCTGAGGGGGGTGCAGATGGCAGGGAGGCACAGATCAGTGACCACCAGGTTTCCCCATGTTGTTGTTTTTGGTGGGGTTTTTTTTGCCAGAGGGCAGGACAAAAGGGTACTTTCCAGCAGCAAGGCTGGAAAGCAAACAGATGGATGGAATGTGTGAGAAGAGCTTGTGGCAGTGAGAATTTGTACTTTATAGCTGTTGATAGCTTAGCATTCTTAATCTTTTTGTTCTTACTTAAACCTCTGAAAATTGATTGAAATGTTGTCTGGCATCTCCCCTTTCAAAATTAACAGAAGTGCAGTGGGGGAAGGACACTTAATGTTTAACCCTTGCCGGCTGGTTTAGATGCTGATGTCTTTTATTGACACAAAGCGCTCTCGGTGATTCATGAGGAACGATGAGGTAATCTGGAGACAGGTCTCTCTCCAACCACCCAAAAGTGATAAATACAACCTTTGGCAGAATCCTCAGCTTGCTCATTTGCCATAAAACCCTTGAGAAATCTCTCGTGTGTATGAGACACAGCTGCAACCAGCAGCAGCGTTCACTGCACATACGTATTTTCTTTTTTTACAGGGAAACAGTGGCAGTGCTAACTGAATTATTTCATGCTGTAGGGTTCTTACACATTTATAGACTTTCTTGGTAGCTGTTAACACTTGATAATGCATTTGAAGGCTGGGTTTAGTTTAAAAGTATCATAGTTTACTGGTTAATCTCTAAGAAAGGGGAGGGGAGGCTTTTTCCCCCTCCCCTATCACTTGCACAGAATCTCTGTTTTTTGGCTGTTACAAGGGTAGGGGAGTAAAGGAGTCAGCAGTACATCCCAGCTAAAAGGCATAATCTCAGATTAGAGCTGCTGCTTTTTCCCAAATACTCTGATTCAGGAGAAAACGTGCCCAGGAAGGTTGACTCAGCTCTCTCCTCTTCCAATGCAGCGTACCCCAGAGGCTGTCCCACCTCCGTAGGGTTATATTCTCAATATTGAAACTGAGAGGTTTGTTAGCTCAGAACAATTCTTGTGGCTGTCCTGGTGTGCTTCCCAAGGCTTCTCCACGCAAAACTCAGACCTTTCTGACCTGTCTGCTGGAGCACAGTCTGCCACTTTCTCCCCTAGCCCTGGTCATGGCTGTGTTTCAGTAATTCTGCAGGTACTTAACACTTCTAATTTTTTTCAAATGGAATTTATTTAGTGGAATTTGTGTCCTAATACTAAAGCATGTTAACAATTTTTTTGTTTTCCAAGTAATTGTGAATCTGTTTTAAATTACAGAAGAAAAGCTAACCCAGGCACCCAAAGAAGAAGCATCTAGATTGGCAGTTTTCATGCAGTGGATTTGTGAAACATCTTTGCATTTTCTACAGGATACTTTTTCTCAGTAGCACTGTTCTTGGGATGTATGATGTGCAAATGGGTCGAGAAAGGAGAAGCCTGGCGAGCTCTGGGAAGGTGTGACACAGGTGGCTTGAACAAGCTGGATAGAGTTGCCTTGTTGGTGTAGTTGCTTTCCTCATGTTGTGGTATAAGTAATAGCATACAAAATGTTGCTAAAATATTGAAAATACCTCCTTAGGGAGACCCTTAAAGATGACTGTGAGGAGAGGTGGATACTCTTTAAGTGTTGATTCTCTTTGCCCTCACCCATGCACATCCTGTGAGTCTCTAATTGGAGAATGTCTTTCCTTATAAAATACATCAGTTACCTAATAAAAATGCTTTAACTGTGATGGCACCGGGCAAAAACGACCCCTTCTTGCTAAAGGTTACAGGGCAGGGACGTTATGTTTATCCTTCATCCTGCCCCCAGAATTCTCAGTGGGAAGGATATGTGGTGTATGTACTAATAATTAACATGTGGATGTATAATTTGCCTGTACATCAGAGCTGAATCAGGTAACTTTGTTCGTGGCTCTTGCTTGGTTTGACTCACAAGCCCATTGAAGCAGGTCTGAGTTAAGTAGTTTGTCCTGTAAATCGGCTGGAATGTAGCTCCAGGTGGGGATTGAGCTGTAGAAGGAAATCTTAGGTTGTAATTCTTTCCCCGGTGGCTCTTGAGGTGGGTCTGTTAGGTGAGGGCATTTTCCATCTGCATGGCAGCAGACATCCTGGATAGGATTTTGTTTAGAAGGGCAGAACCTGCCCTCTGCTGGGTTCTGCAAGTACTGAGACACTGATAATTTGCAGAGCTTCCCGTTAACACTAATAAAGCGTGCATTTGGCTGTAATCCACTTTCACTAGTCCATCCCAAATTATTCTTCTGTGTTTTAAGTATGCTGATTTTTAAAAAATACATTAAACTAACTCGCTGAAAAGGAGCAGGCAGAAAAGAGCACTGTTGGTGCCTCAGAGATGACTTGCAAGTTAAAAATTGCAGGTTGAACCTGGGTATTTGTGTTTTAAGTAGAATGTGTCGATGTTGACTCGGAACAGCAATCAGAGGTGAGTTTTTAATGTGGCTTTGGGTTGAAAGGTGTTGTGTAATGTTGGAGTTAAAAGTCTTGTAAAAATTTATACATACCCAAAACCAGCTCAGAGGAGTGGCTGTGCAGAGCCTGACTTGCCAGGGAAGTGTTAGCAAAAAGCTGGTTGGAAATGGCTCTGGGCTGCCATTATCTGTCACTGCTGTTGGGATGACCTCTAAAAGTTCTTCCAACCCAAACCCTCCTGTAGTTCTGTGACTGTCCCATCCTGAGGTCTTACCTGTCTGGCAGGTCCTCTGTGTGAGCAGACTTGTGGTTTTTTAGTGTGAAAAGTTGGGTTAAACTTATTGCTGGGGGCAACAGAGGCCATTTAAAACTGAAAAGAGGTTAAAGGGGGAAGAACAGCTGTTTTTCATAGGAAAGAGGTTTTTCCTTCAGGAAAACCTGTGGTGGGTGGTGCCCTCATCTCTTGCAGGTGCTTCTTTTCCAGAGGTGGCTGAATCACATTGCTCACTTGACTTGTCACCAGAATTCACTTTTTGAAGTCAAACCCATGGAACAGATCTTGGCAGCTAAATCCAGCCTGGTTTGGTATTTAAGGATTGCTGTTGAACTTTGGGTTTGCTTTTGGTTATTTTTTGTTTCCCCCCCTCCTAAATTACTGGAGGGAAAACAGCCAAGCAAGCAGCACAAAACTGATGCCTGTGGCTAGCCAGCTGATTTATGGTGTTCCACCTTAAAACTTGGTTTTACGTAGAAGAAGGGAAGGATTCAGGGCTTTCCTGAGCTAAAGTTGTTTTTTTGTTTTTTTCCTTGCTCTCTGAAGGATGTTGTTTGTATTTAGTTTTAGTTGGTCTCCCAAGAGGATCTTTAACCAGCTCATTAAATCAGTGTCTCTTTAGAGCACCGTGATAATTTCTCCAAGCTGCTGTGTACTGTTTTTGTACATCTGGCCCCATGTCTGTAGGGTTGGCTCAGTCTTTGCAGTGGTCCATGCAGAGGAGGGCTGGTGGTGCCTCTTTGGGATGGACCCTTGTCTCTGCAGGACTGAGGCAGCATTTGCTAAGAGCAGCACAAATGTTCCTGGCCCCTTGCTGTGGGGAGGGATAATAACGAGGCATCGTTTCCTCCTCTGCCTTCTGTTATTCCCAGGACAGGAGTTAATGACAAGCAAATAGCATGGCAGGGGAAAGGGAATGTAGAAGTCCTGGCTGTGTATATCTGTTGGGAATCCCATATAAAGCTGTTCTGTTGAGTTAATTTGGTAAATGCTGTAGAAAATTGCAGTTGGGAGATTACAGTGTGCTGAAAGGCTTCTCTGCACACATGGTGAGCTGGGTTTGACTCTACCTCTGCCTTTGGCAGCTACTGGAACAAAACCACACCCTGAGCCCAGTTTTACATATTGAAGGGGGTCAGAAATGAGGCTGAAGGGCCCACCAGGCTAGCTAATACTAGAAAATTTAAATAAGACTATCAAAATATAGATGAGGAAATCTAAAATATAGATTGAGAAAAGATTTTGAACAAGTAAATCCATACATATATCGGGTTAAAATGCTTCTAATGAGAAACAAAGCTTTAGACAAGAAATAGCTGAATTTTAGGCTTCTGAAATGATTGTAATGTGTCCTGGACTTGTGGTACCCTTAAGTCACAAAGTGTGGTAGCAGGTAGTTTTGAGCCAGCATTAAAGCCAGTTTTTATTTTAGTTTCTTTCTTTCTTTCTCAGAAACTTTTCCAGTATTTTGCATTATGGTTCCTGTGTGTTCCCTGTCCTGGAAGCTAGAAGGTGTGCCTTGCTTTCCTCTGGTGAATTGGAGTGAAGCCCTCTCCCTAGAGGGCAGGTTTCAGTCAGATATTAGGAAGAAATTCTTCTCTGTGAGGGGGCTGAGGCCCTGGCACAGGGTGCCCAGAGAAGCTGTGGCTGCCCCTGGATCCCTGGAAGTGTCCAAGGCCAGGTTGGACGGGGCTTGGAGCAACCTGGGACAGTGGAAAATGTCCCTGCCCATGGCAGGGGGTGGGACACAACCTTTAAGGTCCCTTCCAGCCCAAACCATTCTATGATTCTGATTCAGCAGAGTTTCCTGAGGAGTCAGTTACCAATTCTAGCAAAGACACCACAGGATCACCCCTTTGCTTTGCCATAAGGCTTTGGAATGATGTTCACATGTTAGGCAAGACAAGAAGCAGAGCAGGGAAGTCTCTAGAAGCAAAAATGAGAAGATGCTGCAAGTACAGACATTGTTTTCTGTAAGATGAAAAAATCTAACTTATTTTTTAAACAGTGAGACAGTTGGAAATATTTTCCCTTGGAGTCAGAACAGTTTGTCTGTGATTTATGAGAATCTTTATAACGATAGCTATTGTCCAGAGAGTTCCCCTTCTCAGTAAACATCTTTCCACTAAATCAGCCAAAGACTTATTTCCCACAAGCTGGGCTCTTTTTTTCTTTTTTTTAACCCACATTTCTTCAGCACCTGCAGTTCCCCAAGCACCTCTGATGAGACTTATGGGAAAAAAAGATATCAGGCACTGAATGCAGCCCCAGTTATCACTGAAAGGCACTGAATGAGCTCCCTCTCTAACACAGGATGAAAGGAATGAACTTCCCTGGACATTTTTTTTTTTTTTGGTAGATACCTTTTTCTGTATCTCTTGCATCCTTTGGTTGTTTTCTTAGAGTTTAATTTAGAGCAGTCCCAGGGCTGCTCTACATTATAGAGCCTCTGGAGTTGTGGCTTTTACCTGGTGATGGGAGCCTTTTCCCTTGGTTTGGGTGCAACAACCTCTGAGCCATATCAGAAGAAGGAAAAGAAAATCCTTCTCCAGGGACTGTCTGCTCACTCTAACAGGGTTAGTACTGGTTTTGTCCTCTCTGGTTCAACATGCTCGAACTGAGACAGTGTCTGGGCAAATCTGGCCAGAAATCAGCACAGCCTGAGGTGTGAGATGTGGCTGGGAGGTGTCAGGGTGGGCACAGGGCAGGGAGCTGGTGCCTCTGCAGATCTGCTGGGGTCAGCAGGACTGCACCTGCCTCAGAAACAAAGCGCCCCAGGCAAACTCTCCAAGTGATCCTGACAATTTCCTGGCCACAGGAGTGAATAAACCCTTCCTCTGAGTCATCAGAGCAGCAGGTCCTGCAGTGACATCAGTGAGGAAACAGGACAGAAACTGGGCTTCTCCAGGCTGAGCTCAGGCTGTGCCCAGGCAGCTGCAGGGCAGGGATGGAGCTCAGCAGCCTCAGCAGAGCTTCTTGCTCTTCCTCCTGGTGATGATCAGGAGGGGCCTTGTCATACCCTCAGAGGCTGCAGAGCAGTGTCAGCACCCTCTGCTCACACAGGGACAGGGATGCCAGGCTGGGTCCAGGAGCAGCCCAGCCTCAGGAGCAGCCCAGGCTCGGGAGCAGCCCGGGCTCAGGGTGTCAGTGCTTGAAAAAATAGGAGAATGTGGCTCTTAAAGGGAAGAACAGCAGGAACGAGCCAGATTACAGAGAACCAATAATAAGCATTTACACAGGTCACAGCGTGCTTTGGAAGACACAAAGTGCCAAGTTTTTGAGTTTGAAATATCAAAGCCAGTGTAGGGAGTCCCAGGAAAGTTTCCACTGGGAACATTTCTGGTGCTGAGCCTGCTGCATCCCTCAGTGCTGGCCTCCCTGGAAAAGGAAAGGGACTTTCTGGGTGCCAGGGACCAGGGTGAAGGGTGTCTGAACACATCCTGTGTTTGGTGACATAGATTCAAGGAAAAAGCTCTTCCAGCCCATGGCATTTCCAGCATTTAATAAAAAAGCTCACAACGGGAAAGAGCACAAAGGGTGGCCAGTGCTTTTTGTGTTTCCTGAGGTCCAAGGGGTTTAATCAGGATCTGTGAGCACTTCAAACACGTGGGAAGCTCACTGGGAAGAGACAGTAAGGAGCATTCGGCTGCCGGGGAGTTTTGCTGTGCTGCCTTTTCCTTTGCATTTTACAACTGCCAGGCCCACCGAAATTTTGGAAAACAGCATCAACTCTTTGGAGGAGGGCTGAGAAAATGAGGTTAATCTGCGAATTGAGTCCTGAGACCTCCTGAAAGACGCTGGTGTGGTGCGTGAAGGGGCTGGGCTGGGCTGGAGCGCTCCTGGCAGGCAGGGCTGTGCTCCGAGCCGGCACCGCTGCGTGGAGCTGTTGGGAGCGCAGCTGGCAGAGCCGCTGCCAGGCTGCAAAAGCAGATTAAAGCCCTGGGGAGCCGAGGAACAGCCCGTCTGCATGTGCCGTGCTTGGGGCTACGGTGCAGGGTCACAGCCACAGCGAGTGCAAAGTTCCCATTTAGATCCACTGTCCCTTTTTCTTGTATTTGTTCTTGGAATAAACCCCAGGATTTCCCAAGAGAAGCCCCGTGTGCAGCGCGACTGTCTGCGTGGTGAGCACTTGTACTGCATGGATAAAGACAAAATGCATTTATTGCCATGAGGAATCAGATTTGGGCTTGTTGCAGCACCAGCCCAAGGGACCCCAAACTCCTTTATCTCCAAGCCAGAGCAGCTGATATCTCCTGTGTGTGTCCAGTTAATGCATCACTCTCTGGTTTTTGAGACAAATACTACCAGGTCTGTCAGCCAGCACATTCGTTAGCTTAGAAGGGGTTTTGCCCCAGTAAAGGACTGAATTTGACCATGTAACACACAGAATACAAGACCTGTGAAAGGTGCCTTGATGCCTTTTTTCCCAGTTCTTCCTTCCCAGAGACTGATCCTTCCTCAGAGTGATTTTCTTTCCAATAGCACCGTACACATCACAGTGTGTCCTGGGTTTTGGGCTGCCTTTTTCTTTTTTAAAGCTGCCCAAGAACACACATGCTGGGGTGTGTGATCATTGCTCTGCTCATGTCTGTCCACTCTGCCAACCCACACCCCGACGTGCTCACACTGCAGAGCCTCAGCGGGTGAATCTGCTATGAAAACCAGAGTCAATACGTTTCCTGTGTATCAACTGGTTTGATTTAAAATACTCTTCTGAAAACAGTTCAGCCAAAGGCAGTAAATATTGTTTATTGCTCAGCCAAACCAACACTCCAACACTTTATTTTGCAGTAAGTTGAGTGTAGGAGTGCCTGTAAGTAATGATCCAGTCAATATTGCCACCAACAATGCTGATCAATGTCTCTTTTTCTACCACCCCCTTCTCCCTCACTTCCTCGCTTTTCAGGCACAGCATGCCCCCAAAAAATCCCTGTACACTCCAGGATTTTACCTTCCCAACTCATCTTAGACACTCCTGACTTTTAGGGGAGAGCCTGTCTGCAGTGAGCCCACTGGGAAGTGATTTTAAAGGCTTCCATCTGTCCAGCATCCCCTGCCTCACAAACCTGCTCCAACAGGGGTTTGGGGCTTGGTGCTCCATGGGAAAAAGGAAAAAGGTTGGTGCTGTCTCTTAGCACCAACCTCTTGCAGAACTTTCCCTTTGCTGCTTCCTGTGTCCTTCAGAAAAATCCCTCCCATTGAAATCGGGCAGGAATAAGATTAACACAAAAAATTCCTAGTGACTGGAATCACCTGGAAAAAGAAAAGATGAAAAATGCTTGAGTCTCCATAAAAGGTGAGTGAGGCTTCACACCTGGGGCACAGTGGGGCCCTCAGCTCCAAGTCCAGGCAATTTAAATAGAAGAGGTCTTTGGGTGACATTTTCCTGCAAGATTTTAAGTAAATGCCTTGCAGTAACATTTGAGATCAGGCATTTTTTTACTTTCCATGATTCCTTTCCTTTTTTAAGCCGCAGACACACACACTCAAAATATATTAAAACGAGCCCAGATTAGCTAAAAGGTCGGCTGGTTCCGAAACAAACACTGGGGATTTATGGTGGAGGCTTTGGAGCACCAGAAGGAAGCGGTTCATCCCCGCCTCTGCTTTGGCTGGGAGGGGAGCGTGGATTAAAACCTTGCTGGGAGCAGGAGTGAAGGTGAGAAGAGATGCTTTTGTCATTCATTCTGTAGAAAGGGAATTCACAAATCCCCCAGGGCATGCGGCGGCAGCAGGGAGAGAAAAGAGATGCTACACGGAGAGGCAGGAAAGGGGTGGGTGAGAGGTGGGAAAGGGGGGCGTATTTTGGGTGCCTTCCTTGGGCAGGTTCAGCCCCTGCCTGGGGGAGAGCAGAGCTGGCCTCAGGCTGGACCAGCCCAGCTCTGTAAAAGCCAGGTGAGGACAGAAGGGGAAACTGCTTGGGCAAAAACTTTGTGGAAATGTGGAGAGGTTGATCCCTGCCTGGGGAATGCAAGGCTGCATCCCAGGAGACGAGCTCTGTGCTCAGCACCCTGTCTGTGAGAAACAGAGCTGCCTGCTGGAGAGAGTGAGAATCCTTCTCGTGTGGCTGAGGCAGGTTTGACAAGGAATTATTCGAATTTACTGAATTAATTAGCTCATAGAAATGTGCTGCTGAGGCCTTTCCTGATGGGAGCACTCAGCCCATTTTTGGGGTGGTCCCTACCAAGTTCTGGGGTAGTACCTTCCCCGTGCACTTTGGGGAAAGGAGAGATTTGGCCAGTACAAACTGCACCAGCCTGTTGAAGTGTTGATTGTAGATCAACAGCCACATTATTTCCAGCTACCTGCTCCTTCAGTTTGCAATTAGAATTATTTTAAAATTATATCTCTTGATATTCCCTGCCAATACTTGGCATGGAGGGAAAGTGGAGGAGGCAGCACATGGAGCACTCAAGAAGAGCTGCTGGGGCAATTCTCTCCTTGTAGCTGTGCCTGAGCATCACCTGTGTGCAGAAAGACGAGGCAGCAAAACCCAAACCAGAGCATTTCTGCAGACAGCTATTGATATAAACGTGCACATCCACACTGCAAAATTAGACCAGCAGATGGGTATCTTGTTTGTGGGAATAGCAACAGCTTTTCACAAGGCCAAAACGAAGTTACAGCACCAGAAGGGACAATAACTCTTCGTTACAGATGAAGATCCCAAAGGAACTCTCTTGCTGCATCTGTAGGAGAGCTGCTTTAGTCCATAATTGTGGGTTTGTGCTTAAATCATGGGGCTCTGAGCTTCCCCCAGCCTGGGGGTTGAGGGCTGGGGACAGTGGGCAGCTAGGAGAAGGTTTGCATCCCAGCTGCAGCTCTCCTTCAGTACACCCCACCAACTTACCTCATGTTCCACTCTCCTTTTCCAGGATAAATACTCTTGATCCATCCCAAAACCCTGTCCAAGGGTCAGGTGCAATTGGGGAGACCAGCTGGGAACAGCAGCTCTGACAAACTGCTCTCAACTAATAGAAATTCCATAATAGAAAAGCTTAAATGGAAGGAACACTGATGTTAAAAGATTATTAGTCATTCTCTAAACTAGAGTGGGATGAGTGCCGGAAAATACTTCTCTCCAAATTGGTATGAATAACAGGACTAAATAAATCTGATTTTGGTTAGTCTTCTGTGGGGTTCTTATTGGATGGATGTAAGAGGAGCAAAACTGGGGGGAATATTGAGTCTTGGTGGATGGCTGGGGAAAGTTTGCTGCTTGTATTCATGAGATGATTGGATTGACTGAAGAATTAGACATCTTTCATCAGCTAGGTGAGAGCCTGGGTGAGCACAGAGCCCGCTGGAAACAAGGTACTCAGGATCTGCAAATGAACAGGAAAAATTATGGCTGTCTTTGGATAAACCAGTGATGCCCTGAGTGGGATTTTCCTCCATCTCCTCTCTTCCTTTTTAAAGATTTTTCTCTCAAAGGTGACTGAGTGGACAAACAGCTCACCAGAGTTCTACAGGGTAGCTGAAAGGGTAACCCTGTCACAGACCACTCTTCCTTTCCCTGTGGAGGATCCATTTGTCACCTTCAGCATCACCCCAACACCCCCACAGCCCCTGTCCCAGCAACAGGGAAGCTCATAGAGGAGCCCACATCCCCAAATATGAAGATATTAAGGGAAAAGTCACTGATAGGGACCAAAGCAAAGCAGCTGTGCCATGGCACTCAGGGTGTCCTGGCAGGTCAGGGCACAGGTAGGCATTTATAGATGTGTTTTCCCCTTCATTTCCATTTTTATCCCAGCAGCAGCAAGATCTGAGTGAGTATTTGGCAACCAGCAGTACCTACAGATGTACAAGAGTGTCAGAGCACCCCCGATACCTCTCCTCACCCTGTGGGGGATGAAAGAGGGGGCTCAGCCCCACGAGCAGCCCCTTACCAGCCCTCAGCTTCCAGCCGTGCCTCCTGTGCCGGGCTTTGGGGACCGAGCTGGGGCTGCGAAACCCCTCTGGGCAGCGGCGCCGGGGGTGGGCTGCAGTGAGCGGCGAGAAGGGCGCGGCCGGGAGGGGCCGCCGGGGGTGCGTGTCCCGGTGTGTGTGCGTGTCCCGGTGTGCCTGCGTGTTCCGGTGTGCCTGCGTGTCCCGGTGTGTGTGTGTCGGTGTGTCCGTGTTCCGGTGTGTGTGTCGGTGTGTCCGTGTCCCGGTGTGCCTACGTGTCCCGGTGTGTGTGCCGGTGTCCCGGTGCGTCTCTCGGTGTGTGTCCGTGTCCCGGTGCGTGTGCCTGTCCCGGTGCGTGTGCCTGTCCCGGTGTGTGTGTCGGTGTGTCGGTGTCCCGGTGTGTGTGTCGGTGTGTGCCGGTGTCCCGGTGCCTGTGCCTGTCCCGGTGCGTGTGCCGGTGTCCCGGTGCGGTGCCGGGGCTCCGCGCAGCACACACACACCCCCGTGTGCGGGGGAGCCGCAGGGAGGAGGGATCCGGGGCCGCGGGCGCTCGCACGGAGCGGGGGGCGCGTCTCGCACTCGCACACGCGCGGCAGCCCCGGGACCGCCGGCTCCTCCCGCCGCATTAAAACCAGCCAAGTTCCGC